>JAJHSJ010000015.1:569052-641282 GCA_021015155.1 Magnolia officinalis
CCGGGATTGGCCGGGCATGCCAAACAAACTTGATATATCAATCCCATGGATCTTAAGGCAATCCACTGACAACACCATCATTACCTTGAAATCCATGCCATCTACCCTAGTACCATTCAATCACTTCCAATCCACCCGGCCAAATGGGCCCTAAATTCCAAAATATCACCTCGTAAGGTGGGCGATACCTGTCTCAATAGACGTTGCATTGGATAAAAGATGTTTGCGAATCCGGAGCATCTGTTTGCCACAGCCACGAAAATCGTCCTTGTTGCAATCTAATTGGCCACATTATCACACACTACATTTAAATGGGCAGTGTTGATAATGTGTCATTGTCTGATGTGGACCTATCAGACGTTGACAAAACATGATACAATAAAATACGATTTTGATGCTTATATTAAGGAAAAGATCCGAATTCAAATGCAAAGATGCCTACCTATTTTCAAAAATACATTGGATAAAAGATAATTATCTATTTTCAACTAAATGGGATAGGGGGCGTCTGGCGCATGTTATTGGATGGAATTAGGTGGGATGAAATTGCCTTTAGTCCCAGCAAATTCTTTAAGGGTGTTTGGACGGATGGATTGGATGGTAAAATCTCGGGATATGCCAAACATGCCAAACAGACCCAGTGAACTTGTCCCCGGATATAGAAAACCCATGGATCTTAAAGCAATCTACTGACATCACCATCATTACCTTACAATTGATCCGATCCCTCCTAATCCCGTTCAATCGGGCCTGGGACGTGTTTGGACGGACAAATTGGAAGGGATTGAAAGATAAAATTCCGGGATATGCCAAACGTGCCAAACAGACCTGGTGAACTTGTCCTAGGATATAAAAAACCCTTGGATATTAAACCAATCCACTGACATCAACATCATTACCTTAAAATTGATCCCATCCATCCTAATCCCGTTCAATCCGGCCGGCCAAACAGGCCCATATAGGGTGTTTGGATGGACGGATTGCAATGGATTGAATGGTAAAATCCCAGGATATACCAAACGTGCCAAACATACCCGGTGAACTTGTCCCGGGATATAGCAAACTCATGGATCTTAAACTAATCCACCGACATCACAATCATTACCTTAAAATTGATCACATCCATCGTAATCTCGTTCAATCTGGCCGGCCAAACAAGCCCTTAGGGGGTGTTTGGACGGACAGATTGAAAGGGATTGAATGGTAAAATCCTGGGATATGCCAAACGTGGCTAAACAGACCCGGTGAACTTGTCCTGGGATATAGCAAACTCATGGATCTTAAATCAATCCACTGACATCACCATCATTACCTTAAAATTGATCCCATCCCTCCTAATCCCGTTCAATCCGGCCCGAGGCGTGTTTGGACGGACGAATTGGAAGGCAAAATCCCGGGATATGCCAAATGTGCCAAACAGACCCGGTGAACTTGTCCCGTGATATAGCAAACCCATGGAACTTAAACCAATCCACTGACATCAGCATCATTACCTTAAAACTGATCCCATCCCTCCTAATCTCGTTCAATCCGGTCAGCCAAACAGGCCCGAGTGGGATTTTAGTGATTTTGAAATCCAATATACATGTGGGCCCCACATTGATACATGTGTTTATCCATGCCGTCCATCCATACACGCCCTTTACATGTGACATTCTAGTTATATGCATATAAGTGACATGCATCTGTTGTGAATTTGATTCGTTAATTACAATTCTATGGTTCACCAAACAGAATTTTGTTTAATCCAGTATTATTTTGTTAACAAGAATTTCATCCCAAACATGGGATTGAATGGCCAAATACTATGGAATTTTTAAACATGCAATCATTTTTTGGGCACATGGTAAATCATCCAGGCATGGAATTTGCCATGCATCTATTTTTTCAAACTATTTTTTGGGCGTGTTTGATTTTCTAATTCTTCGAGAAATGCCCCTGGTAGTAATTATTTCCTTACCTTATTACTGCACTCTTTCATGTGTTTGATTTGACCACTTATTTTTTAATGCTAAAATAGAGAATAATATAAAATATCCGTGGATCTCACCTTGATGCATGTCACTTATCTATTCCATTCATCCATTATGTTAGAAAAATTTATGCAATGGGCAAAAAATAATGAAGCATGTCCAAAGCCAAAGTGAGCCATGGCATAGGAAAAAGTGGAAATAAAGATTTCCACCCGTGAAACCTTCTAAAACCTAAGATGATATTTATTTGTCATCCAACCTGTTAATAAGATTATAGAGCTATGAATGAGGGGGAAAACATCCAAAACTTTTACAACCCTCGTCGAATTTACCAATGGTAAAAAGTTCAATTCACAGTGTACCACACACCAGCTGTATAGATGCTGTAGATACGTGTCGTGCGAATACGATGCTCTTCGAACTCCGAGTTGTACAAACGGTTCAAAGGAGATCAAAGTTTTATGTCCCCAAATTTATATATTTATTATATGATCATTTTAGAGCATTATCTAGAAAACGAATCATATCCACGCATCATATGTTAATGATTTTTACTGTTAAAAAAAATGTAATGCCCACCATAACATTTATTTTCCATCCAATCTATTTATAAGGTCACACAGACTGATGAAAAATAAATTTCACATTGATCGAAAACTTACGTGGCCCAAAAAGGGTTTCAATGGTAGACGTTCATTCCCTCACTACTTTTTACAGTGTGGTTAGATCTGTCTTATTTTTAGTCTCAAGCCTTAAGAAGAGCTCGCCGATTGGATGGACGGTTTGGATATAAGATATACCTCGTTAAGACCAAAGAAATTGCTGACGTCAGTACATCAGCTATATAGCTGGTGTGAGGTACACCAGCCAACCCGCTTCCTGTCCCTGCCGTCCGTATAAAAAGCCGTCAGAAGTTCGCCGTTTGAATGACGCCTCTGCGTAAAACTGGAACTGTCCATTTCAGAAAGAGCGCGTCGCGACGAAGCGAAAAGCCGTGCAACAATCTCTCCTCTGTCGCTTTCCTCGCCGTCCGAATGTCGCCTCCGTTATATGTCGACACGCCTACCATCCGGATGCGGATTGTCTGCTAACCACCGCAGGACGTTATTAGCGTACTGAGTAAATTCTGTAGGGCCCACTGTGATGTATGTGTGTAATCCACACCGTCCATCAGTTTTATCAGCTAGAACCAAAACTTTAAGCAGATCCAAAGATCAAATGGACCACACCACATGAAAATTTTGGGATAATAACGTCTACCGTATAAAATCTGTGGCCCCAAGAAATTTTCAACGGTATCATACCCTACTATGAGCTGAAAAGATGGATGAACGGTGTGGATACATATGTCATGGTGGGCTCTACAGAGTTTACTCGGCACCCAACCCGCGCTCCTGCCCTGGAATACCAACCGGTACTGATAGGGTAGATTGGCTACCTGACACCAGCCAATGGCTGGTGGTCGGTGCTCTGTGGGCCCACCATGATGTATGTGTTTCATCTATGCTGTCCATCTATTTTTATGGATCATTTTACAATATGAGACCAAAAATGAGGTATATCCCAGTCTCAAGTGGACCACATTACAGAAAACAGTATTGAATGAGTATAGACCATTAAAAACATTTTGGGGGCATAAAATCTTTGGATCAAACTGATTTTTGTTTTTTCCTTTCATCTGGGCCTGTATAACCTAATCAATAGATTTGGATATCAAATAAAAAGTACAGTGGGCCTTAGGAGAATTTTAATGGTGGATATCCAATCACTATTATTTTCACGTGGTGTGGACCACCTGAGATTTATATACCTCTAATTTTTGGGATCAAGCCCTAAAATGACTTTTAAAAATGGATGAAACACATACATCATGGTAGGGCCCACAGAGCACCGACCATCAGCCACGGGGCTGGTGGCAGGGGGAGTAGCCAATCCGTTTCGGGTAGACAGACGGTGGTCACTCATTGCTCACCGTACACGTTACATCAATCCGGACCGTTCACGTCGCGTCACGGCGCGCTCATTTAATTCGAGGGGACACGATCCGGTGGAGACGGATGAACTCCGATGGGACGCGGATTGCCTGCGAAATGCTTGTGAGAATTTCGGTGGGGCCCACCTAATGTTTGCGAGAATTCCACCCCGTCCATCCATTGTTTCAGAAAAGGTAATGATCGATCTTCCACCGTTAAAACATTGGTGGGGCTACAGAAGCACCTTATGAACGGTATGGATGGCATATAAACCTCGCGATGGACCCAGGGAGGTTTCAACCGCAGGATTTTGCTTACTTGAGTATTGATCTGATCCGGAACAACGGATGGACGGGGTGGATTTCTCACAAACATTATGGTGGCCCTTCCCTCGTACGTGGTAGCGTAATCTTTAAAGTGTACACGTGTTGTGGTCATTAATCGCATGGGACCTTTCATCCTGCAGCATCTACTACAGATCAAATGGTTTAAAATCCACGTGCATCGATTGATCCCATCCCTCTGATCTGAGGACTTCAAAATGAACGGTGGAAAACCAATGTAATTAGTGGTTGGGGATCTCTGATCAGTTTGATTTTTGAGATTTCTCCATCAGAAGATCCGTGATTTCGATGGTTAGTACTGACTGAAATGTACTGTTTATCTGTGGGACTGTGGTCAGGATTGAATTAAATTACTGTTTATATGTCAGAGAAGTCGGACGCGGCAGCATACGATTCCTGCAGCCCTGTGCTCTAAGGGGCCCACCATGATGTACGTTCTATATCTCGTTCGTCCATCCGTTTCGCCAGTTTGTTTTAGAAGGACATAAGGAAAATCCAAAGCTAAAGTCGACCATACCACATGAACGTTGAGGATAAAAACGGCTGCCGTTGAAAATTCATATCACTTACGGTGATGTTTATATGCCATCCAAACCGTTCATATGATGAGTACGACCTGGATGAAGGGAAGATATAAATATTAGCTTGATCCAAAACTTATGTGGGCCGCAATAAGTTTTCAATGATGGGCAATCAAACTTTGATTTTTTATGTGGTGTGGGCCACTTTACAAATGAATATGCCTCGTATTTCTAATCATGTCCTAAAATAAGCTGAAGAAATGGATGGACGGAGTGGATATAATATATAGCTGGAGGGAGTGGAGATAATACATACATCGAAGTGGGTCCCACAGAGCTTCCCCTGCAGCCGGGGAAACGAATTGGCCGATGTACTACACACCAGCTATATAGCCTGCTGTATGTACGTGTCGTGCGAAGACGAGCACCGACGCTCCTCGAGCTCCGAGTTGTACGAACGGTTCAAGGGAGATCAAATTTACATGGCCCAAAGTAACGTATTTATCATACCTACATCATGCATCTATTTTTTGAAGTCATTTTAGAGCATTATCCAAAAAATGAATCATATCCAAAGATCATGTGGACCACACCACAAATGGTTGCGTTGACAATGATTTTAACTGTTAAACAATTCGTGGGCCCACCTATAACGTTTATTTTCCAACCAATATGTTGGTAAGTTCACAAACAAATAGAGGAAAAACAAATTTCATATTGATCGAAAACTACTGTGACACATGATAGTTAGATGTGTCTTATTTTTCGTCTTAAGTCTTAAGAGGATCTGGCAAAATGGACGGATGGTTGGGATATAACACGTATTTCATGATCAGATCCATGGAACTTGCTGACATCAATACACCAGCTATATATCTATAAAGTTGGTGTAAGGTACACCAGCCAATCTGCTTCCCCGCGTCCAAACCGTTTGGCTACTCCCCCGCCATCGGCCATTGGCTGGTGGTCGGTGCTCTCAGGGCCCCACAATGATGTATGTATTTCATCCATGCCATCCATCTATTTTTATAGATAATTTTACGATATAAGAAAAAAATGAGTTGTATCTCAATCTCAAGTGGACCACATTACATAAAACAGTGTTGAATAAATGTTGACCATTAAAGACATTTCAGGGGGCATAAAAGTTTTGGATCAAGCTGATATTTATTTTTTCCCTTCATCTTGGTCTTTATGACCTAATCAACAGATTGGATGTCAAATAAATAGTACAGTGGGCCTTAAGAGGATTTTAATGGTGGATATCTAATCATTTTTGTTTTCCTGTGTTGTGGTCCACTTAAGATTTATATCCCTATCTTTTTTGTATCAATCTCTAAAATTGTAACGCCCTGAAAATCGGGGGTCGTGTATATACGCAACTCCCGAGTTTCCGAGGTCACTTATCATGTGTTTAATGGTTTTAGAGTTAGTCTAATTAACTGCGCAATTTGGAACAAACTGGAACATGAAGCACAACCGCAAGTCTACTGAAATGGAAGAAAAACAACACAGATATATATATACACGTCCAAAAGAATAAGGGGCACATGGCGCCACCCGACAAAATCACAAAATAATATCATGTCCAAAAGAATAGAGCTGAGCTCTCAGCTCAGCAGTCCATCAACACAACTACGGATCCGCAGCAGCTCCATCCATCAACTGAAAATAAGAGTACTCCTCCTCATCCAAGCTCGCGGTGCCAGGCTCCTCCTGATCTCCGCCACCTGCATCTATAGAAGTGTCTGGTTGGTGTTTTAAAACACCGTCCCAGAATAGGAGTGAGTGATCAACTCAGTGTGAACCATTAATCTTAAGTTGTAACAAGCATCAATTTTAATAGGAATTTAATGAAAAGCAGGAATTCAGCAACACCTATAACTCTTATTAAATGCGCATGAAATGCGATGGTATGATGCATGCCCTCGCCACAACACTCCCTCAAGCGACTACGTCTACGATCGCAAATGTCAACACTCCCTCAATGCGACCTCGACTTCCGAGTCGCCACCCTAACTAATGCGTGAAATGCGATCGTGTTAGCCGGGTTGTTAATTAAAGTCCATTCATCCAGCAGGTTGGGGATTCTGGATCACCCTACGTGTCACTGCCCTAATCCGGTTGCGAGGACAAGGCTCCAACGACGCGTGAGGCCAAGTCCTCGCGGTCCGTGATCCCGTCGGGGTCCTCGTTCCGGCCTCCAAGCACATGAGGAGTGCCGATAAGGAAGGGATCGCTCGCGGTCACTACGGGGAGGCGCGGTACCCCAGCGTAGGCCGACAGCTCGGACACAGTGTCCCATTCCACCATGCCCGGCTCACGAGACAGTGGACCAATTGTAGTCTAATTATCAGTGGGCCACAAAGGGTATAGGGTGCATTAGGTTCCATACATATGTGGGCGAACATGGTTAACAGACAGGGATGATCAGGTAGTAGGCTAATCCGCACAAATCAGGCGAGCATGAAACGAATGACCTCGGGCACAAAGGTCCCATGTAGTCGAACTACAGCCACCCGAACACTCCCACCCAATCCGCGAGTCTAGCCCTAGCGTAGTCCTACCGATGGGGCTACCCTCTCTCGTCAGGTTCCTGACCATCCTAAGAGAGTGGAAAGGGATCTACGGCATGTTCGCTACTCATTTTATCAACTAACACATCCATATCATAATCTCATGCATCATAACCATGCAACACAAATACCTTTAACGAGCAAACAAATATCATCATAAAACTTAGGTGCATGTGAGTGTGTGGGTTGTGTGAGGAAGTTAAACAATTTCTCCATCTCGAGGAATCATAAGCATCGGTAAATAATCACACACACAAATAAGCACTACTTACGATGGAAATGAAATCAACATCACAAGCATGTTATCAATCAGCACAAAATCATGTGAAGGCACAATATATATCCCATTAAGAGTTAAACATACATATTCTAATAAAACAAATCAACATGAAAATCCCTAGGGTTTCCTCTAGAATTCCAAATATGACCACCAAGCACTCAAAATCATTAAATCCACACTAAAATTGGTGCTAGGCCACCTAAGAGCAATAGTCCGCACCTATGGGTCGTTGGCGACACGAAAAACGTCCTAGGAAAGAGGCTTTCGGGACGATCGGCCGGAATCCCTAAACGAAACCCTTGCATGTTAGTTTTCCATGCCAATCTCACCATAATACATGAATTTCAAGAAGAAAAAAAGGGAGAAGGATTTACCTAGATGGCCCACGGACGAATTTGGGGTTTGTGGCGGAGGGTTTTCCCCTTTTGGGAAGGGAGAAGATGATGGAGGGTCGATTCTCTTGGGCCCCAACTCGATTTAGGGTCCACCACACTTCCTTGCCTACCCCTTCTTCTTACTTCACTCACCTTGGTCGTTGGAGGAAGGTGGAAGTTGCTAGGGAGAGAGATGGGTTGTTGGAGTTTTGGAGAAGATCAAAGAGAGCTTGGTTGTTGGAGATTGGAAGAAGATTAAGGTGAAGGGGAATGGGTTGTTGGGAGGTGAAGGGAGAGATAGGAGGGAGAAAGGGTTGTTGTTGAGAGAGTGAATGAGATTGTGAAGAGGGCTAGGGCTTATTTCCCTAGAGTTGGGTCTCTTGGCCCCATGTTTCCTAATTTTTCCAAATTAGACCTATGGAACTCCTATTAAGTGTTGAGGTGGCCCTAGTGCCTCATTGGCCACCAAATTCGGCGTGTAGTTGTCTCCTAACCCTACTAGGGTCCATGCAAAAATTGAGGACGAACGGATGAACGGTTATATGATCTGAGAGGGCGCCTCCGACCTTTAAGTGGCCCTATGGGGCCCATTTCGGTGATTGGAATAGTTCTGGGGGCCTTCTGGCCATCACACTTATAGGTTAAGTGATCCATGGCCCGATGAAGGGCCGTGCAAAATTTGGGAGCGATCGGATATAGGGTTGATCGCACGGGTCCGCTTTGCGATCAACGGTCATCGTGCCACGATCGGGCCCCAGATTTGGTGAACGGGCGTTGAAAAATATATCCAACCATTACCGTAAATTTGGAAGAAATTCGACGGCTGGGAAGTCTCACATCTCAATTTCCTTGACCAGTGCCAGATTTCAATTCTGGCATTGGTAGGGTGCATGGGGCCCATGCCAGATCCCACTTCTGGGCGTCTGCAGGAGCTGCGGTCCGCGATGGCCTTCAAGCCCAGTGAGACCAACGGCCACACCAAGTTTTAGAATTTTCCGACCATCCTCGGTCGTTGTGCGGCCTGCACGAGCGGTCCTTTATGTGTAAACAACAATCTGGCTTGGTGGCCCACACTAAGCCCTATTATGGCCAGTCAGGTCTACCAAATTGGGTTAATCGTGGATGATTCTTATCTACGGTAACCCACCATGAGTGGCTTAAGCGAGCGGTCCTGCGGCAATCCTACGTGGACGCCCCAGGACACTGTGCTGGTTGGACGAGACGTTACAAAAATGATATGTAAAAATGGATGAACAGAATGGATGAAACACAAACATTATGGTGGGCCCACAAAGCACCGGCCACCAACCACGGGCTGGTGTCAGGGGAGTAGCTAATCCGTCATAGGAGGATTTTTATGGTGGATATCTAATCATTATTGTTTTCTATGACGTGGTCTAGCTAAAATTTATATCCCTATCTTTTTTTATATCAATCCCTAAATTGATCTGTAAAAATGGATTAACAAAGTGGATGAAACACATACATCATGGTGGGACCCACAGAGCACCTACCATGTCTGTGGGGCCCACCATGATGTAAGTTTTTTTATCCACGCTGTTAATCATTTTTCTCATATCATTTTAAGGTATCCATATAAAATTGAAGCAGTTTCACAGCTCTAGTGGATCACAACGGAGAAGCTACAGTGATAATAACACCCGCGGTTGAAACCTTTCTAAGGGCCACCGTGATGTTTTTTTTTTTATCATCCTACTAATAAGGTCATGTAGACGTGTATGAAGTGGAAAAACAAATATTATCTTGATCCGAAAATGGTGGAAATTAAATCTCCACTTTGTGGTCCACTTAAGCTTTGTACCTTGCTAAGTGTTTGGCTCGTACCTTCAAATGATCTGATAAAAGCAACCAAAAAGCTTGGATAAAACACTTACATCGCGGTGGGCTCCAATCCGTCCGGGCGGGGGTAGGACGAATCCACGTCCCTCCCTGACTGAGTGATTGGTGAAGTGTCGCAGACTGCGGGGGTCCTGCAAAAGGTTTTAAAAAAAATACAGGGGAAGGTAGGTACACCTCAGGCACATCGGAATTGGTGCGCCTTGGGACTTTATACCAAATGTACATAGACCATATAACCGATCGTAATGTGGACCCCACATTGGAAAGTTAATAGGATGAAAAATAGACCATGTGGGTGATCATGGCCGCTCAAAGGAAGTGGCATTGTCTAATTAAATGTTAACCGTATGATATTTTTGCTGATGTCTGTCCATTTTCGTAATGGTTAGGATCGTTTGAATGGGGTGATTTCTTTCATAGAGCTTATGATAGTGGGGCTTGCTCTTACCAGATTCTGATGAACGTACAGATAATCCAAGATCCTGCGGAACACAACTTTTGGTACATCCAAGGTGTACTATATAGCCAACAGCCCTGGCCGGAAGCGGACTGCGTCCTACCCCGGCCGTCTCCAGCTGGGAACGGGCAGGAGCTTTGAGTGGCGACCGTGATGTATAGGCCTTATCCACACCGTCCATCCATTTTTTTCATATCATTTTAGGGTATAAAACCAAAAATTTCAACGGTGAGAATCATTATCACCGCTGCTTCATGTATTGTGGTCCATTTGATCCTTGGATCTACCTAATTTTTTTCATTTTACCCTATAATGATACGAAACAATGAATGGACGGTGTGGATAAGACTCATACATCACTGTGGCCACTCAAAGCTCCTGCCAGTTCCCAGGCCGAAACCGTTCAAAATCCGGGCTGATACCTACTCCAGGCCCGGCCCTTTAACAGCACTGCTAGTAAATCTTCGAAAAAGCGACTCTACGTTGGGTAATAAAACGGAGTACGCTCTATCCTTTGGACAGTGACTTCTCTGCTGACCGTGATCAGACGTAGGGCCCATTTGTAGTGAACTGGAATCCTCTGCAATAGCTGTTTTATGCAGTCTCTTCCCACCACGAAGAGGAAGGGAGAAGCCGGGAGATGAGAGCCTGGCCCACCTGTGCGGGGCTGTATTCCAAACCTCCCTACATCTGCATTTATGGGTGGTTTTCATGTTTTGTTTGGCTTGATTAAAAATCATAATGGTGATAATTTTTCTTTACGTTAGGGCCTGTTTGATTTTTCATCTGATTGGCAATTATCTTGTAAATGGGTAATAATTCCTTACCTAGGTAATTACCCCGTCATTTCCTATGCAGACGTTGACAGCTTAACTTTTGAGCATCGGAAGTACTGCGATGTATGTCTTATAATCCACACCGTTCATCCTATATATCAGTCTCATTTAAGGCATGGGACAAAAAATGAGGCAGATCCAAAGCTCAAGTAGACCACACCACAAGAAACTATGATAAATCATTCATCCACCATTAAATACTTCTCGAGGCTTCTAAATGCTATGGATGAAGCTAATATTTGTGTTTTTCACTTATCCAATGCCTGTGTGACCTTATGAAGGGTTTTAGATGACAAATAAACTTCGATATAGGCATGGTGAAAGAAACAACTTTTAATGATGGACATTTTACGGATACTATTTCCTTTAGTGTGGGTCAATTGATCATTGGATCTGCCTCTTTTTCAAATCACGCACCGAAATGTTCTGCTAAAATGGATTGACGGCATGAATATTTCAAATATATTACAGTGGGGCCCTCAAATTCATTTTCATAGCAGAAATACAGCTGGATTATCAAACAGGCGCATTACCACATATGTACAGTTAAGGTGAAAAATTAATAGACCATTAGTAGGATAATTGGCCAAACAAATGAGCGATATAAAAACCTTATGTTCACGAAACTATGTAAAAGTAAACATAGTTTTTCTTATTTATTTTTCAATAATATTTACTTATGAATTTTGAACTTATTTTCGAATTTATTATTTGATAACATAATTTATATATATATATAAATTATGTGTGTGTATTAATTCTTGGCATGTGCCCTATTTGCAAATTTGACAAGCAAGGGATACTATAAATGGACCGCTGCAAAGGTGGCATGCACAACTTATGTGAGGATTTTGAACCTAAGTTGTGTTGCATGTGGCACATGTGGTGATTAAAATGGTATGGCAACACATGTGGCAGAGGGTAGTACTTGAGTACTTACGCACATCGGCATACATAGCATATACAGAGCAATTGAAGATGGACAAAGGCACATAATATATTTATATATATGAGGAGCAAGAGAAGATGGATAAAGGTACATGAAGCGCATTGATACATGTGGGACACTTTGCATATATGTGTGTGAGAGAAGATGAATGATGGTACATGTGGTAAATTAGATAGCATACGTTGGATTACACATGCGAGTCATGGAGAAGATAGATGGTAGCTCACGTGGTACATTAACACATGTGAGATGCTTCGAACATTAGTGTTGAACATGTGGGGGTGCAAGGAAGATGCATATGTGACGTATAACAGAAAAACTGAACAATGGAACATGCGACTCATGTAAGGCAATTATAAATACATCATGTGGGACCCATGGATTTCAATGGTCCCAATCTATGTTGAATTTCATGCATTTAGATATTATTTTGGATGAGTAATTGCAATGGTATTTTCCTCTTAAACAAAAACCCTTCGAAAAGTTATTATTATCTATTTAACAATATTTACCCAACGCAATGAATATTATATATATATATATATATATATATATATATATATATATATATATATGTGTGTGTGGTGTGTGTGTGTGTGTGTGTGTGGTTTTCATGGGAAAAGGTGAGAAAATAAGTTTACGTGATTTTCAAAATTTCTCAAAAAAAAGTTATTATAAAACGGCTAAAGTTAATTCCATGGAAAATGATATTTCCTTTCTATTCCTTGCATGAGCCCAAACATAGCCTAACTTGACGTGATGTTGCCTTGAGTCAAAGACAGCCCTTGTTACTCGGGAGAGTGAGATGGTTGATACGCAGGAACTTTGAAATCGGTGAACGTGGCATGCAAGTTGTCAAATCAAATTGGCCAAATTATATATTCCTTGATTTAGATGGATTATAAACAAAAGATGAAGCTTATTCGATTATCTTATTACGAATTTATTGGTGTACATTTATTCGAAGGCTAAAAATGACAAATATCCAGAGTCCAAAACGTATCATTCCCGGTGCATTCGGCTAACGCATAATGCCTTACGCGGATTGCCGACTGACGCTCTGGTCGGTGCTATGTGGGCCCTACTATGATGTATTTGTTTTATCCTGGCCGTCCATCCCTTTTTCCATTCCATTTTATGGCATGATCCAAAATGTGGAACACATAAAAATTTTATATGACCACTTCATAAGAAAAATTGGTGATTGAACGTCCACCATTAAAAGCTTTTGAGAGCTACAAACTACCAGAAATGGATTGGCTACTCCCCCGCCACCAGCCAATGGCTGATGGTAGGTGCTCTGTGGGCCCATCATGGTGTATGTGTTTCATCCATGCCGTCCATCTATTTTTCCAGATCATTTTATGGAATGAGACCAAAAATTAGGGATATCCCAATCTCAAAGTGGACCACATTACATGAAACAGTGTTGAATGTGCGTTGAATGTGCGTCGACCATTAAAAACCTTTTGAGGGCATAAAAGTTTTGGATCATGCTTATCTTTGTTTTTTACTTTCATTTGGGCCTATATGACCTAATTAACATATTGGATGTCAAATAAACAGTATAGTGGGCCTTAGGAGAGGATTTAATGATGGATATCCAATCACTATTGTTTTCCTGTGGTGTGGTCCACCTGATATTTATATCCTTCTCATTTTTGGGATCAGAACCTAAAATGATCTTTAAAAAGATATATCATGGTGGCCGTAGGGCTAGGCATTGGTTCGAGTCAGACCGGTAAGTCAAACTCGGACCAATCCAAACGGGTCTGACCCGAACCCGATTCGATCCGGTACGGAGTTCGGGTCCCCTGACTCGGACCGATATGAAAACTCGCTATATAGATCCAATCCGAGTCCGACTCGGTCAAGAAAACTTAGTCGGATCGGATCAAACACGATTCAGACCATTAAAAAATTAAAAAAATATTTAAAAAGCTTTAAAAAATAGTAAAAAATATTTTAAAAAATAAAAAATTACTAAATATATTCGAAACAGATCGGATCGAGTCATATCCAACCCGAATCCGATCCTAAAAGGATTCGGATTTGGATGGAACTACCTGATCCAGCCCGTCAGATCGGATCGAATCGGGCCGGATCAGGTTGGATCAGGTCTGATCCACCAGATCGGACCCAATATGCCCAGCTCATTGGTGGGGCCCATAGAGCACCGATCACCAGCCACCGGGCTGTTGGCATGGGCAGTAGCCAATCTGTTTCCAAACTATCAAGCTGATATCACTTTATCCAGGTCTGTTTGAACTAATCAATTGGTTGGATGGAAAATAAACATTGCAGTGTTCAATGAACATTGTTTTCTTGTGGTGTGGTCCACCTGAGATTTGGATCTACTTCAATTTTTGGATTACGACCTAACATGCTATGGAAAAATAGATGGACGGCGTGGATAAAAATTCTAAAATACAAATATCATGGTGGGGCCAGGGATCAGGACCATAGCGAACTCGTGACCGGCAGCGCTAGTATGCAATCCGTGTACGTGAATGCCTACCTCTTCGTTTGAGAAAATCACGCTCATCTGATTGTCATGTACGTACTAACATATAAAGAAAATGAGCCATTAACAGATATTTATCAACGGTTCGCATTCTATGTCCGTGTGTGGACCGCTTAATGATCAGATCGGCCTATTATTTCAGGTGACACACTACTCCACAATAGTGATTTTTGAAGAGCGGTTCAGATCTTTCCTCACGGTGGAATGTTATGGTGAATCAGCGTATGTCCCTGCGACACGTGTGATGGATCTAGTCCGTCTGATTGCTAGGTGGGGCCATACATGAACTTTATAGCTGGTAAATCAGGCCAATCCACATCAGGTTGGCCACGATAGTCCCGATCTACTTACATGGCTAGATCTCACACAAGCGTGTGAAGGTGGCATGCGTACCGCGATTCACCTATTCAATGCATTGTTGCGCAGATCTTTTCTTCGGGACGGGAGTCGGATTCGGTGGTGACCATTGACGTCTTGGAAAAGCTTTGTGGGTCCCACATGTTTTATCCACGCCGACCAACCATTTTTTTCAGCTCATTTTAGAGCATGAGCTCAAAAATCAGATGGATTCAAATCTCAGGTGGACCACACAGACGAATAAAGTGGTGATTTAACGAACACCATTAAAAACTTCATGGACCAAAAAGTATCTGAACAGGCTGATATTTGTGTTTTTCCTTCATCCAGATCTGTTTGACCTAATCAACGGCTCGGGTGGAAATAAACACTTCAGTGGGCCATAGGAAGTTTTTAACGGTGATCACCACTGTTTACGGTTATGTGGTCCACCTGAGATTCAGATCTGCCTCATTTTTGGTATTACGCACTAAAATGATCTAGAAAAATGTATGGACGGTGTGGATAAAACACATCCATCATGGTGGGCCCCTAGAGCTTTTCCTGCACCGACGTAGGTACTCGAGGGGTCACTATCGAATCGGAGTCCCTCAGGACCACATTCACTTATTCGGCCTGACGAGGCCCACCTTGTTAGGTGAAGGTGAGGTGGGCCCCACCTAGGGATTGCGTGGTCACCAATTCGACCCGTGTGGCTCCGTTGTTCCTTCTCCGGGAGCATGTGGGCCCAAATAATTCAGTGCTCCTGCTGACTACCAGATCGTACCGCCAATGCATTTAATGAAAAACGACAGTATCACCGATATTTAATGCCGAAACGAGAAAGAGCCTGTCGACGGTCGAAGGAAAGAGTTCGGCGAGAATTACATCGCATTGTATACAACAGGATACATCGCGACTTTAGCCGTTAGATCCTGGTCCTTTTCAGTTATCCAAACCATTTATCTGATGGACCACACATTGAATGTGGTATAAGTGTAATTTATTCAGGAGTGAGATATTCCACCCTTTGATTACGTAAGGTTTACATAAAATATAAACCGTCCATATGCAGAAGAAAATAGCCTAGTCGAGAGGTACTTGTTTTATCTGTCCTCCATCGAAGCTTTGGCCCACGATATAAACGGCTTGGATCAGATTAAATAGATCGAATGGTAAAAAGATCTGACTTGTCATGCATCGCTTTGCAATGCATCGGCATGAATTCCAGCAAAACTCCAGGATCGCCTAATAAGAGCGAGTGCATATATTCTGAGTAGACCCCCACTGTCCCGGAGTCGGTGGATCAAGAGAACCACCGAAATCGGTGGATACGTATCTGTGGGGCCCACCTTTACGTGTGTTTTATATCCACGCCATCCATCCGTTTTCAGCTCATTTTAACCCATGATCCCAAAAATGAAGAAAATCAAATTCTAAGGTGGACCACACCACAGGAAACAGTGGTGATTGAAAGCCTACCATTAAAATTTTCCTAAGGCCCACCGTAGTATTTACTTTTCATCTAACCTGTTAATCAGGTCAGAAAAACCTGGACGAAGGTAAAAAAATATATATAAGCTTGATCCAAAAATTTTGTGGCCCACAAGAAATTTTTAATGGTCAGTTACTATTGTTTACTGTTCTATGGTCTGTCTGAGATTTTGATCCGGTTCATTTTTCGTCTCAGACACTAAGACTTGTTTGATTTTCTGTTCAAGGTAAATACCATGTAAAAAAAGTAATAATTATTTTCCTAAGCATTTACAACATTTTCATACCTATCTGATTTAGCACGAAAACTAAAAATATTACAAAATATATGTGAGTCCCCTTTTGATGTATTTCACTTATTCACACCATTCATCCATTATACTAGTAGAATTTATAGTATGAGCGGAAAAATGAGGTAACTTAAGTGGATCACAACATATGAAAATGGGAAGTGAATACTTACCATTAAAAACTTCGTGGGACTACTGTTTCTTTTGGCTTGGCCACTTAGTATTGGATCTGCTTTAGTTTTTGTCTAATATTTTAAAATACTGTAGTGATACATACGAATGGAACTGACATATCATATATATTATATTATGGTTCAAAAATTAAAACTACCTCTTTTAAACTAGTTACAAAGGTATATATTCTTATGAATTTTCACACACTGTGAAAAAAATAATTACCTATTTACAGTACATTTACCGTTACTTTGAAAAACAAACAGGCCAATGAACTCGAAAAACGGATAGACGGTGTGAATTTATAACACATACGGCAGAGTCTCCTATCCATAGCGTTGGTGGGTTCCGAGGTCCACCGAATCTGCGTACGACTTTCACTGCAGAAACGTACCATCTGCAAAGCCTCTCATCTGGTATATAGATTCATTGCCCCACAAATCCGATGGATGAAATTGATGGATGTCAAAATTTTACATGTTTTTGCGGCCATTACGATGATCTAAACACATCAGCTCATGCCCATGGTGGGCCCCACCTGATGAATGTCTCAGATGATGAAAGCATGTGGGACATTGGCACATGTGCCTCACTGATTAAGGAAATCAAATATCATCCAGATCTAAAATTTCTAAAATTTATGTAACTCAACCAAGACTTCAACGGTGGGCATTTAATCCATACCGTTTCTTGTGGCGTGGTCCACTTGAATTTTTTATTCGTATTATTTTTGGGCTCATATACAAAATGGTATGGAGAAACTGATGGACGGAGTGGATTTCACGTGGATATTGTGGTGGGCCCTACATTGTTTTAGGTTACCAGGGCTCAATGTAAAAGGGTTACACGCAACTCGCCTCCATGTGAGAGGCAATTTACCACGTGTTGGAGGACTATAGCTTTGCTGGCCGTACGAGTGTACAAGGAAGCTCTTTTACACGCCACACATCTGCCAGCGTGGCAAATTGGAATGAGATCCAATCCAGTCATTATAGCAGTACTGTTAGGTAGACGCTCTTCCCGAAGAATCAGGGCACTACACTTGTCAGGTCGGCCAGAGTTTATGAAACAAATATACGGCTGAAAATAATTTTTGACTGTACCTGCCCAACTACATCTACAATCACGCCCAACGTACCATATTTGTTTACATTGGAATTGAGAACGGTTGGAATTAGGTGGGATAGAATTACATTTATTCTATTGGAATCGCATTTGGGCCGGTGCCAGATTTCGGTGAATTTTGAAACCCACTACACATGTGGGCCCCACATTGATGCATGCATTTATCCATGCCGTCCATCCATATACACCATTTCACGTGACATTTTGGTTATATATGTGTACAAGCGAACGACATCCGCTATGAATTTGATCCGTTGATTACGATTCCATGGTCCACTAAACATGATTTTGCTTAATCCAATGTTTTACGTAGCAAAATTTTTTTCCCAGACATAGAATTGGATGGCTATAATACTATGGCATGCAATCATTGTGCAATAATTATGTTAATCCCATCTAATACAATTCAATCCCATTCAATTCCACGTGTGGGCCCCACATAGATCCCAACAAGGTTTCATTGGTAAGGTATTAAAACCTAGCATTTTTCTAGTGGTGTGGCCCACTTGGATTTTAGATATTTATTATATAGGTGGAATTTGGTACTAAAACCCTATTTCATTGTTTTGGAGTTGGTTTGAACAAACATACCATTAGAGTGTGATTACAGTCTAAATTGGATTTCTTGAAATGGTGCCTTTTCTATTCCCATTTGCTATTGCACATGATGCCATTGAGTGCCAGTTTCAGCTTTCATATGAACTTAAGGATTGTTTGGCTGCCTAATTTAATTGAATCACAAGAAAGTTATGTTTGCCAAATGCAACTTGCATATCAAACGGTGGAAAAGAAGAAGACTTTTCTTTAATGTCATTATTTGAATTATTTAAATAAAAAAGTGTATTTTACAAAGCAATCATTATATTTTTTATAATTTAAATTCTTTAAATAAAAAATTAAGTGAGTATACCTTAACAAAGAAATCGGATTGCATTCCAAGTAACTTAGTATGCAGTAAACTCTGTGGGGCCTACAATGAGTTATTTGTCTTATCTAATCCATCTAAGCATATTTTAGGGTATGAACTCAAATTGGAAGTAGATCCAAAGCTTAAGTGGACCACACCATAGGATACAATGTGAATTGAACACCTATCATTGAAATCTTGTACAGGACTACAAAGGACTCGATCAAGCTGATATTTGTATTTTCCGACCTTATGAACAAGTTGGATGCAAATAAACATTATTGTGGATTGTGGACCCTAAGAAGGTTTCGATGGTGGACATCATTATCCCTACTTTTTTTATGGTAGGGTCCACTTCAACTTTAGATATGCTTCGATTTTGGGCTCAACCCCTAAAACAAGCTGAAAAAATTGGATGGACGATGTGGATAAGCCATATACATTCATGGTAGGCCCAACAGAGTTAACTCCGTAAGAGAAAGCGGACTGAGCTACTAAGTATGCATCATCTTCTCTTAAAAAATACTCAAAATCCAAGTTCATATTTCAATAGTTTTCATGAAAAAAAAATAATAATAATTATTATTATTTTATTTTATTTCAATTGGAAGTCCTCACATCCAAACATGTCCTTTCCTGGGCAGGTGAAAATGCTCACCCTACTCTAGTCTAGTATTGGGTCAGTCGAGTCATGGATGACTTGTCGAAGTCAAGTTGAAATAGGCCTATTTTTACCATGGTTGCCGGTTAAAGAAATGAAGCTGGATACTCTTAAAAATATAAGGCCGGTTCCTTTGCATGTCCAAGTGATATTTTGAGGTGTGCAATATTGGCAGTCCATCCACTTCAAAACTATCTTGGTTTCGATATGGATTGCATGATGATTTCAACATCCGATGGTGGGATTTGATTGAGTCACATGCCACTGTCTAGATGGTGGGATTTGATCAAGTCACATGCCACTGTCTAGAGATACTATAGTCAATGGGCACATTAGGTACTACCCCCACCACCTAGTTAGAGATAGAGACCTACGTGAGCAGCTATCTGGGGCTCGATCATGATGTATATGTTTTATCCATGTCATTTATCTATTTTGAAAGATTATTTTAAGCTATGAGCATAAAAAAAAAAAAAAAGAGTTAGATCGAAAGCTCAAGTGGACCACACCATACGAAGATGTGGGGATTGAACACTTACCATTGAAAACTTCCTAAGGCTCACTATGATATTTATTTTCCATCCAACCTGTTCATAAGGTCACCATAGACTTGTGAGAAGAGAAAATATAAATATCAACTTGATCCAAAACTTTTATGACCCTAAAAAGTTTCCAACAGTAGGCTTTCAATCCACATTGCTTCCTATGGTTGGGTCCACTTGAGCCTTCGATCTATCTCCTTTTTCGTCTCGTGCTCTAAAATGATCTTTCAAAATGGATGGACAGTGTGGATAAAACATATACATCACAATGGGCCCCACATACCCTTTGACAGGACATTTGTCTCTAACTTATCCTGATGGGGTGGTACCAATCCCCATCTCTTACAGCATCATATGGCTTAATCAAATCTGACACATTGGGGTCACCATGTAATCCACATCCTCCTGATTTTCAACAGAAAGTTGTGGCCCACCTTTTGAATGGCTTGAATGTTCCACAAAAGTAACACATTGGCAACAAAGGAGGCATTTTGTGTAAGCATTACATTTTCATATACTGGCAGGTGAAGAAGGACAGTGGCCCTTACTAATGGTTTTTCAAGAACACATGGCCCCACAATGACAGGAAGAAAGGTTTCACCATGGGAAATGATTGAGAGTGATGTCCCCCTATTTCAACGCCCAATCGAGATGACCACTCTGTCCCATCTAACCGTACAATTTTGTTTTATTAGGGTGCAACCACTGTAACAAATATTGTCGAGATTCGAAATGTCAAGATAGTCTCACCAATTTTTTATCAAACAATATTATTATATAATTTCGCAGGATTTTCAAAATATTAGTAATTTCATTTTTTGAGATTTTATTGTGAAATTATCGTGATTTCAAAGAAAAATTTATACATACATAGTTTTGAAAATTATTTTAAGTTTGTAATAAATATTTTTTTTAAATGAAAATTTCCCAAGAGATTTTTTAACAGAGACATTGCCGAGACCGAGAGTTGTTGCTATGGGTACCACTATATCGGAGTCGTCTAATTAGAGTTGTACGGGAGTGGAACTGAGCTTGGAATAGCTCAGCTCGGCGGTAGCTAACCCCAATTTGAACTTGGTTTGGCTCGGTCTTCAAGCCTGTCTGGTCAGCTGGTCTCGATTCGATTAGCAGCTTAGGCTAGATCAAGATGAATTCGAGCATGTGTAACATTTTCTCCAACACAAAATGAATTTTCAATTTCTCACAGGATGCAAAATAGTAACAACACTTTATAAGTATTTCATCGAATACTTGGCAAGTAATATCAAAATCAAGATGCGATGGCAATCTTATAATGTAAAGTTTTTTTTTTTTTTTTTTTTTTTTTTTTTTTTTTGTAGTGATTTATTCTGTATCCATTCCTTTCTCACCACCGGCTGATGACGCGGAGACTATATGCACCCGAAACAACATTTGTAAAGTCATTTCATCAAACACTCAGCAAGCAACATCAATGTAAAAAAAAAAAACCAAGTCACCGAGATAATTCAATCCGAGTAGCTTCAAGTTGAAGTTCGATCCAAGTCAAATTGAGCTTAGGCAAACTCAAACTCAGCTTGAAATTTTTTCAAGCTCCAAAAATCAACTCGACTCGGTCTAAATCCAATTTCGAAGCCGAGGCTAGTTGAGCTTTTCCGAGTCAAGTCAAGTGAGTTGACTGAGCTAACTTGACTCGTGTATAGCTCTATCTACAACACCTGTTTTATGAGGGCTTGGAGTGGAACCTCACACCTCCCTGCCTCTGCTCAATCAATCACCGTATCACATGGCTTTGGGATTTGACAATTGGACCATACCAAAATCGAACCAAAAACACTTCTGATAGACCTGAACTAAAAACTAACAATGAACAAAGGAGAGCTGCGTCCTATCCCTCCGACCAGAACCTCACCTCCCAAAGAAAGGAGAATTGAAACTGGGATCAAGCGGAGATTGAACCAGAATCACATTAAGTTCTTTACTTGATATTTTTCATTTTAAAAATGCCCTGAATACCCGGGCTTATATTGAAAATCTTACTTACATTCTTTCAAAATATTAAGGCTCTATGCTTTTTCTAAAATCAATTGCGTGAGCAAAATAATCCAAAACTGCTTGCATTAGCCATTGTAGGACCCACATGGTGTTTGTATCACATACAACTCATTGCAAAGGCATGCCCCATCACAACAGCACCTATGAAGAAAATCAGGCCAGTCCAAACACTTGGTGGGCCACACCAAAGCAACCAACCTGTCCAAGAAGTGTGTCCCATCATGATGATGGAACATCCAAAAATCATCCGGCCTGATTTTTTATTTTACACCTTGAAAAGTGGTAGATTAGGAAAAGTATACATCGTTTCAATCCTGAGGTCTTGGTATTGATTCTCTGGCTGGGCTGTACTAACAAGCTCTTTCTCTCTCTCTCTATATATATATGTGTGTGTGTCGGCCTGATATTTTATTTATTGTGGCAGGGCACAACTTTTGGACGGATTGGATGCCACAAAATCTAGATACAGTTATTATTTATGGTGGTTCCTGTATCAATGAAGCCACCCCAAATATAATTATATTCAAACATCATGGTACATATGTCCCACGTAAACATATGATACCTAACTGGTTGATAGGTGACCTACTTTTTATGGTATTTAAATTTATAATGACACGTGTCATGCTTAAAATGCGACGTGTGTTGCATGATAATGACACTTTTTTTTATTTTTAATTCGTGCACGCTATGTTGCACCACGTATGTTACCTAGATGAATTGAAAATAGGAAAAATAGCCATGCGAGGCCGTACACAATAAAATATTTATATATATAATAGAATAATTTGAAACATTGCAGGTCCTTTTTAACTTTGGAACATCGCAGGTCCCTTTTTACTATTAAAAATTCTTTGTATGATAGATCTAACTTAGGCGTGCCTGCCGTATAACTAAAATGACTTTTGATTGAAGTGTTTCAACCCTTTTATTATTCAGAAGTTATGGGAAATGGTACTGTGAGGTCGAGCTGTGTGGGCTCCATCGTGATGTGTGTCGAACATCAACACCGTGCATTTGATGGGTTCCCTTCAGGTATGGGATATCCCAAAAATTAGCCATATATGGAACTCAGGTGGGCCATGTATACCATCTAAACCATGTGAAGACATGTCTAAAAATATATAAAAGCACTTGATAGGGTCCACTTGAGTTTGGATGTGGCTGAAACTTGGTTTGACCCCTCATCTAAGTGGGACACACACAATGGATGGGCTGGATTTGTGAACCACATCTCGGTGGGCCCACTAAAGGATTATGAATGTTTGAATGGGAGGGTAATCCCTCTCAACTTATGTATGTGGCGTGGCCCACTCAAGTATTGGATTGACTTGATTTTTAAGCCTGTGGCCTACCATGGAATCGTGCAACTGATTGATGGGGTAGATATTCGACGCACATCACGGTGGAGCCCACATAGCTCGACCTCACAGTACCATTTCCATATATATATATATATATATATATATATATATATATAGGGAAAAGGTACTATGCGCTAGACCTCACGATAAGCTCCCGTGAGGTCGAGCTGTGTAGGCCCACCGTGATGCGTTTCAACCATCAACACCATGCATTTGATGGGTCCCCTTTAAATTATGGGATATCCCAAAAATCAGCCATATACGGAACTCAGGTGGGCTATACTATCTAAAATTATGTGAAGACGCCATTAAAACATATAAAAGCACTTGGTGGGGCCCACTTGAGTTTTGCATGCGCCTGAAACTTGGTCTTAAACCTCATTCAAGTGGGACACACATACTGGATGGGCTGGATTTGCAAAACACATCTTGGTGGGCCCTCAAAAATGGTTATGAATGTTTTAATGGTGCACGGCCCGTCTCCACTTTTGTATGTGGTGTGGCCCACACAAGTCACAGATTGACTTGATTTTTGAGACCTAGGCCCACGATGGAATGATGCATTTGACTGATGGGTTAGATGTTCAAAACGCATCACGGTGGGGCCCACATAGCTCGACCTCATGGGACGGACTCCTGAGGTCGAGCGCATAGTACCTTATATATATATACAGGGAAAAGGTACCATGCGCTCGAGCTGATTTTAACTTCCTGTGAGGTCGAGTTGTGTGGGTTCCATCGTGATGCGTGTCGACCATCAACACCGTGCATTTGATGGGTCCCCTCTAAATTATGGGATATCCCAAAAATCAGCCGTATACGGAACTCAGGTGGGCCATACCATCTAAAATCATGTGAAAACATGCCAAAAATATATAAAAGCACTTGGTGGGGCCCACTTGAGTTTTGAATGTTGCTGAAACTTGGTATGAACCCTCATCCAAGTGGGACACACATAATGGATGGGTTGGATTTACAAACCACATCTCGATGGGCCCAAAAAATGTCTCATGAATGTTTTAATGGTGCACGGCCCCTCTCCACTTCTGTATGTGGTGTGGCCCACACAAGTCACAGATTGTCTTGATTTTGAGACCTAGGCCCACGATGGAATAGTGCATTTGACTGATGGGATAGATGTTTGAAACGCATCACGGTGGGGCCCACACAACTCGACCTCATGGGATGTTAAAATCAGCTCGATCGCATTGTACCTTTCCCATATATAATATATATATATATATATATATATATATATATATATATATATATATATATATATATATAGTTGACTTTATGAGGTATAACCTTTACCACGACAATAATAGCATGCGTGGGTGTGTAGCTGACTTTTCGAGGTATAACCTTCACCACGGTATTAGTGGCTTAGTTCTTTGGGCTTTCCGTAGAAAAGAGCTGATGTTGAAATGTTGGCGCTAATGGTTGACATGTGGACTTATGGATTGGATCGGTGCTTTTTTGTGCGTGAAGGATTGGGCCCTTGATGTCATGTTATAATTAAGGATCATGCTTTTCACATGCACATGAATCGTGGTCATCATGTTACTTGGGTCGTGGTTGACAAGTGTTATGGGTAATGGTTGTCATGCCAGATGGGTCGTGGTCGTCATGTTATAAAGATCGTTTCTTTCACTGCCCTGTGAACCACAACTCATTTTAGTTGAAAATCACGACCCTTCCAGTGGTTCGTGGTTGTCAATCACGAAACCTATATAACATGTCAACCTCTTGATTTCCATCATTTTCCTTGGTCCACAAACCATTGGGCCCTTGATGTTTAGAAGAAGGGATTTTGCTTTGCTAATGCATTTTTGCGACATAGAAGATTAGTCATTTGTCCGTTTTGCAAAGCTAAGCTTTCCAATCTACCTCCTTTCTCTTGATGTACATTGGACATTCATACCATGCATTTGGTGGGTCTTCTCTTAGGTTATGGGACGTCTAAAAAAACCACCAGTATTCGAACTTAGATGTGCCACGCAATTTGAAACAATATAAAATAATGCCTAAAACATCTAAAAATAATTTGCAAGCCTGTTTAAGTTTTGGAATGGCCTGAAATTTGGTGTGACCCCATCCAGGTGAGACACATAAAATGAATGGGTTAGATGTTTGAACCACAACTCAGTGGACCCTATAAACAATCAAAAAAGTTTCAATAGGTGGACATCTCGTCATGGAGTGGTTTAATTTTTAGGCCGACCACCATGGAAGAGTGCATTTAATTGATGGTGTGGATGTCCAACATACCTTATGAAAAGTTCTCATAAATTCAATCTCATAAAACCTTTACATACAGGCACTTTAACTAAAATTGCAAATTTTTATTCATCTTACCATTACTCAAGTAAAATTGTAAATTTTTATTCATCTTATCATTCACTTAGGTTGTTTGACAATTTAAAACAATCTTTCCAAGAAAATGAGGGAATTTATAATCTCAATGTGGGATATAACATCTCTTAGATTATTTGACACATTTCCTCTAAATTTGATTGATCTATATATGCATATAACCAATCTAAGGCGAGGCCGAAATTTGAACTATTTGGATCATGGTAAGAGGACTCTAGATCTAAAGGCTAAAGTCCTTTAGATGTACTATGATGATAAGATTAGATGCAATACCGTTTGGATATAGGAGATATCTTTTTTTATTTCCTTTATCCATTTCACTAATACTATTGTATTCTAATTTAAGTATTAGAATGGTATACTTTTCAATTTTTCCATTTTAAAATATACACCATTCCTTTCTACTTTTGGTATTAAAATTTTGATTATAGTAAAGCACTATATTTAATAATCCCACGCCTAATCACTTATAATAGTAGTGTATCATAATTCTATATATCCATTTTAGATCATTTATAGCCATTGATATTTTAATAGAGAATCGATCTCCCGTACCCTCGCTCACAATGACTTGTCATACCATGCAAATGGTCACTTATGTAGTACATATATACCATGCAAATGGTAGGCCCCACCATAATGATTTCCTTGCACAAAATCAGGCGGTCCACTCATCAGATGGGCTACATTTTTTGATCTATCTCAACATATAGGTGTGGCCCACTTAATGAGTCCATCAGCTGAATTTTCAAGATGGTTAGTCATTGTAGTGGTACAATGTCCAAATCAAAGTGCATGTTGGTGGAAAAGGTGAGGAGGCATGACAAGATGTCATGCAGCTAGCTGTAGGTGATTCTCTCTCTCTCTCTCTCTCTCTCTCTTTTAATAATGTAGGTGGTCATTTGGAATTTTCCACTTATACAAGTGGCCTAGGCTCCTATAATAGTTTATTACCATTTTGAAAATGATGGCTGCTTTTAAAATGAATTGGTTGGACCACACATTATGAACCACCCAGTGGTCTAATATTCAATATTTCATATGTGTGAGATATCCAATCCGTCTACAATGAGAACTGCCTTCTACAAAAATCAGCCACATCCACTCATTGATTGGATAACACTTGTATTTTGCTATTTAGCAATGGATAGATATTGTTTTCTATAGGGTGGCCCACTGATTAGTTGGGGGGCTGATTTTTGCATGAAGTGATCCTCATGATGGGCCAACTTATTGGAAGGGTTGGATTTTGTAATGACTTATTAGGTTGGAATTTGGAATTTGGAACACTCACTATTTGATCTTGACCGTCCATCTTGATAGCCATCAATTTGATGGTTAGGATTGCTTTGTCATTGTGATTTTAGATAAGTGGTCCATCTACAGTGTACCCCACAGTTAGAACGTACATGATTGCAAGGGGGGACCCTGGCCCTATAGTTGAAGTCCTGTGCTAAAAAAGCTCCTTGGATTGGAAGAATCCTAATCCTTCAATAGATTGTCCAGAAATAGACGGTTAAGAGAGAAGATTCAACATCAGTCACATATGAACAGGGAAAAGGTCATACATTCCACGGTCAGGATCTTCCGATCTAGAAGACTTTTGATGCGGATTGACCTCAGCCTAAGTTTGTGATGGCCCTTATAGCATATCATCCAGCACACGGACGGTTCCGATCATCCGACCATCTCAGCATGTGGGCCCCATGCAGCGACAGCTGATTCTTAAGTTGGCACATGGGTGAAATGAAGTCCATTTTAATTTCTCTCTTTCCATTTTTTTTCTAATTAAGGATGAAAGCAAGCATTAGGGTCCATTGATAATACACCTTGATCAAAGATCTCAACCGTTGAATGAGGTTTTTGTTAACTTAAAATACCACAAAGATCTCAACCACAGGTGCCATTGCTAAGTTAATAAGTGAAGTTGATAGGTCATTTATTAATGGAGATTCATTTGAGGTGGTCCACTAAGGTGTGTTGCCACGTGGCAAGCTATGGTTCGCTAGAGGAGCTAAGGTACTATGAGATCTCTTTCACATTAATTCAATAACGGTAACGTAGTTATAATACGTAGTTTTATGAGCCCATATGAGCAATTGCAGTCATTACCGCCCTCGTGACAGCCATTATAGCCTACAACATTCAATTCATTTCTCACACGAGGATTATTATGGGACCGTTATGGTCTATTGTGGCCATTAGGGCTCTTTTTACTTCTTTTTTTAAATCTATTAATTTAATTTAATTTAATTTTTTATTTTTATTTTTATTTTATTTTATTATTATTATTATTTTTTTTAATGTAGCTGTTACAGCTCCATATCGCTTAATGGACCCCACCATTCCGTTACCTAAGTACTGTTATGGCCATTATGCAATTGTTTTTTGATATCATACTTTAAGAGGTGGCTGATATTTTAAGTGACCCCGCCCAACATGTATTAGCTATCATACTTTAAGAGGTGGCTGATATTTTAAGAGGTATTAGCTATCCGAACAATCGAATCATATAGTGGTAGAATAATAACTGTTAGATAATTGTTTCATGCCGATGATCTTAGAGTTGGGATATTTGAGGACTTTTTGGATACATAAAAAGATTTACTTGATCCATTTTGTATTTTGAATTTGAGTTCTCAGTGTATTGGTGAAATTTTTGGCCATGCGAGGTATGTGTATGTTTTACAAGTGTACTAGAACTGATTGAATCTAATTCAAATCATTATTGTTGTTGACCCCTGGTGTAAAGATAGAGCGGTGCTTAGCTAATTAGTCTACAGACAAAGCCATCTATTTTTCCAATAGTGCGATTTACGAAGGTCATGACTCTTCCTTCTGATAAGCTCTTTTTTTCTTTGAAAACCAAGGACTTGCGAGGGATCGAACGAAAAATAGAACGGGAGGATGGATACGAGAATAAGCATAACTTACCACTAAGAATGGAATCATCGATATGGAGGAGAGCAACAATGAGTTTCTTGAAATAGTATTTTGGTGAGCGAGATCAAGGTAAAAACTGAAAATTATAACTATGGTTGACCTAGTATATGAGCATATGCGGAGGGATTCTAAGTTAAGTTCTTCCTTCATATCCAATTCGCAAGCATAGATGAAAGGGAATTACAATTACAAGCTATATCTAATTGTTGGTTCCGTGTATGCATAGGAACGGACTTGAAATACACCTAATGCTATGGGTTCAAGGTTGATGAGTGGTGGAGAATCTAACCTATGATACACACGTTGCACTGGATAGAGTTGTTCATTGGATTAAGGATTCGACTTCTTTCTTCGAATCTGCTTCTACTATGTATAACTTTCTTCTCCGGAGAGGTATGAGCATAACTGCTTATCCACATGGCGCTATCATGTGTAACCAGCTGAGAAAGAGCGGTTACTCTTATTTGATAAGAGCGGTTACTCTTCTTTAATCATAATTTGTCTTCGTTAGATGCTTGACACATACTCCGGCGTTGATGTGGCAACAACGGCTCCTCGACCTTATTCAGAGATAGCCTAAATATCAAGTCAAATCCGTAAAAATGACATGTCCTCCATCTTTTTGGTGCATGCTCTCCAAATAACTTTTGTGCCATGTGGCTCATTCTGCATCGTTGATTTGGTCCACCAAATTTTAGTACAAACACAATACAAATTTATTTATGTATATTTAAATTATGTGCATTGCCTGTAACTTTATCTATATAAAGAGGAATGCCTACTTAGGGTAAGGCAAAATAATAAGAAAAAAAATAATCAAAGTATTAGGTTATTACCTTTATATTGCTATTCAATTTAGACATGCAGCCACATGTGTAACGAATGGCCTAATTTCGATTAAACATATGTGAGTATGATAAGTGTTGGGTGTGCTAGAGACGTATTCAACTCGAATTAAACTGAATGCTTGTGACCCCGGACACTGAAATATATTGATTAAGACCAGATCTATAAAGATCGGTCGTCCATTCATTTATTAATTAGTAAAGTGATTAGATGATTTGCGAACGAGTGAGGGGAGGGATTTAGTTCTTCAAATGAATTCTTTTTGCCTTGGAAATAAAGACTTTTTTTTTTTTTACAATAATAATAGCTTAATTGCGTTTCTCATCAAAATAATCAAGATAGAAAAACTAAAAAAGTAGTTAATGCTAATTTTATTTATGTAGAAGTAGATAAAATATAATCAACAAAAGAAAATTAAGAAAAAGAGATTACCAACGGTCTAAGCTGGCAAAAAAACCGTTATTTCGATGATTTTCTGAACAATTTTTTTTTTTTTTTTTACACACGCACCCAATACACATACACCACACACGATTTTCTGAACTTGGATTATTATGAGGAAAACCAAACAATCGTGAGAAAAACTAAACGACCATTAGACAATCATGGTGTATGGTCAGCAAGTCATGATCGAGAAATTACTAATTAAGTTAGAAATCAGCAATTTGGAGGATCTAACAACTAGGTTGTGGATATATAAACTAAACTAATTAGCTTGTTGTAGCGGTGCACTAGATAGAAGCGAAAATTAAACTAGAAACTATACTAAAGACTCCAAGCTTGCTGTAACATAGTGTTGGACAGAAGTGGAATTAGATTTGAGATTAAACTAATTGATATGAGCATCCATGAGGAACAACGAATAAGCAGTGTTGTGCTAAAAAGGATTATGTGATTTTGTTGGTGTGAGGCCCCAAGCTATTCTTTCTGTGTTGCTTTTATAAACTTGGAGAGGCAGTGGCCATGGGGTCTCATGCAATTATCCTTTATCCTCCACATAAGTGTACAAGAGATCACATAATTGTGTAATTTTCCTCTTGTTATTTTGATCTTGTAATGTGTATATGAAGCTTTGTCAGAGAGTTTTTACGTTGTTGGACTTTTGCTTCAGTAAAGAGTTCTTTTTGCTGTTCTCTTAAGTTATAGAGGTTGCTTTTTTAGATACTTGCATTTGATGATTCTGCTAGAGATTTGCTTTTGTATTTAATGTTTCCTAACACAAATACACCACTAGCCTCTTGCCTTTAACTTTCATCTTGATCACGTGAAGTACATGCCTGGCACATGTTATCTTATACACCATTAAATCCGTTTGTGATAGGACATGTGTAAATACTTTCACTTAGTTGTTAGATGATGGCTTATAAATGGACACTTGTAAAAGGAACAAAAGCAATGATTGTCAATAAACAATATAAAAGTCTGCTGATTAAATTGTGGAGATTGTTAAATGTAGACAACTATCTAATTATAGCTTATGTTATATGTGTTTAAACCCCACACGGTAACAAATAGTCGATTATGCTCGATTAAAAGGATTGCTTCTCACATGGAATCTCGGAGCTACACACTATGTCCAAATTTGTATAAGTATATAAAAGTTCATCCTAGAACAACCCTAAATGCATTAGAACTAATGTAAATCACAACTCAACCGATCCAAGCCGCAATATAAGGTTAAATTGTGCATATGGTGGCAACATAAATCCAATTTTGCTATCACTTTTTCTTTTTCTTTTTTTCCATAGAGGCTATTAGATTTCCTTATAATCAACAACTAATTAATTAGGTAATTAAGGATTGCTAGCAGAAATTAAATTTTCACTTATAAAGACAACCCAATTATGACGTTTTTTCCTCGATTTCTTGGATTTTTATCACCCTCCCTCATATCATAAGTTATTTGGACCCTTGTTATATATATATTTTTAAAAAAAAAAAAAACTTAAAAGAAAAGTATTATACCCTTTTATCCTTAACTTCCACTCAAATTATTAAGTCAACCACCCCAACCATCCAATAAGAAAATGCAACATGTATAAGAACTTTTAAAAGCCAATTACACAAGCCACACGCCATTTTACATATCACGGACCTTAAAATAATCAAAATACCATCACCTCTAACTATAAATTCATCTCATTCTTATATTCTTTTAACACACTGGTATCATACTAAACCTTGAAAACTAAGCGAGGGCATCCTAAAGATTTACCAATTCTTTCTAAGACTACCCTCCCACAAGTTACGAGTGTGAACTTTTGAAAACCATGTGAGGACGCCCTGGAGATTAAGGGTGAAGTGTTTCACTCCCTTCGAGATTATCATCCCATAGGTTTTATGGAGAAGGTCCCATGAGTATGATATGGATTGAAGAGCTCTAGTCATCTTCTCTATTAGAGGAATAGTAGTATTCTTCATTTCTTTTTTAAATCTTGAGTCATGTTATTTTGTGATAAAAAAAATCTCATAAAGTAGAATTATAGATCTAATAGCTCCAATCATCTTCTTTCTTATAATGTTGAAGTTTTTTTCTCTTCACTCACTAAGCCTTTAATTAATTCAGCAGTTGATTTGCTACTTTTCTTATCTTGCTTTCGTTTGCATTTATTATGTTGTTGGATTTATTCATTTATACACACCATATTATAATTAGAGGTGGGCATCGAGTCGAGTCGGACCGGATTGGGTCAAACTCGACTTGATCCTAATTTTTCAAATAACGATCCAAACTTGATCCAATCCGGGACCGAGTCCGAGTCAGCTGACTCGATCCGATCCGATGCATTGCTGGCTTGACCCGATCCAAGTCCAACTCGGTCAGGGAAAACGAATTAGATTGGGTTGGGTATGGTTCGGATTGGACCTACTTAATAGGGAGGGACCGAATTGAGGTAGAGGAGAGAGTAGAGTATGAGTCACGTTCCGTGAACCGGAAGCGGAATGCCTAGTGGTGTATTGACGTCAGCAAGTTCTGTGGGTCAAACTATGAGGTATGTGTTATATCCAAACCGTCCATCCATTTGGAGAGCTCGTCCTAAGGCTTGAGCTGAAAAATAAGACGGATCTAAAGATCAATTGGACCACATTGCAAAAAACGGTTGGGGATTGAACGTTTACCATTGAAACCTTTTTGGAGATCACAAAAGTTTCGAATGAATATGAAATTTGTTTTTCCTATTCACCCATGTATTTTTAGCCTTATTAACAGATTAGATGGAAAATAAACATTATGGTGGGGCCCCTGTAACTTTGATATCATTTGATCCGTTCATACAACTCGGAGCTCGAGGCGTGTCGGGGCTCGTCTTCGCATGACACATATCTACACCAGCTGTATAGCTGGCGTGTCTCACACGAAATTAGATTGTTACACTGAGTTACTCAGTACGCTCTTATCGTACTGAGTAAACTCTGTTGGGCCCACCGTGAATGCATGTGGTTTATCCACACCGTCCATTCATTTTTCCAGATCATTTTAGGGGTTGAACCCAAAATTGATACATATCCAAAGCTCAAGTGGACCATACCACAAGAAAAAGTAGATGTATTGATTTCCACAGTTGAAAACTTTATTAGGCCCAGTGATGTTTATTTGCCATCCAACCAATTCAAAAGATCAGAAAGACATGGATTAAGGGAAAAAAACAAATATCAGCTTGATCTAAAACTTCTTTCACTCCCAATAATTTTTCAACGTTAGATGTTCAATTCACACTGTTTCCGGTGGTGTGCTCCACTTGAGGATTGGATACACTCCATTTTTGGGATAAAGCCCTAAAATTATTTGTTAAAAGAGATGGACAAAGTGGATAAATTGCATGACAAAGAACACGTGGATGGGTATGGAGGGTGGTACATCGTTTTTCAAGAGCTTTTTCTTCTGCACGAAATTGACAAGTTACAACGGACCGTTCGAGTTCGGGTGTTGCCGGGTAGGGTAAAATGTAAAAGAGATAAAATAAAAACTATATATATACTTAGGGTAAAAAGAGTAAAAATTATATATATATATATATATATATATATATATATATATATATATATATATATATGGGAAAAGGTACAATGAGCTCGAGTGTATTACGGTCCTCCATGAGGTTGAGCTGTGTGGGCCCCACCATGATGCCTTTCGAACATCAACACCGTCCACCAGATGCACCATTCCATCGTGGGCCTGGACGGCCCAAAATCAGGTCAATCCGTGACTTTTGTGGGCCACACCACATACAAAAGTGTAGAGGGGCCGTGCACCATTAAAACATTCATAACCATTTTTTAGGGCCCACCGAGATGTGGTTTGCAAATCCATCCCATCCATTATGTGTGTCCCACTTGAATGAGGGTTCAGGCCAAGTTTCAGGTGCATGGAAAACTCAGGTGGGCCCCACCAAGTGCTTTTATATGTTTTTGGCATGTATTCACATGATTTTAGATGGTGTGGCACACAAAAGTCACGGATTGGGCCCACACAGCTCGACCTCATGGAGGACCGTAGTACGCTAGAGCTCATTGTACCTTTTCCTTATATATATATATATATATATATATATATATATATATATATATATATAGGGAAAAGGTACAATGCGCTCAAGCTGATTTTAACGCCCCATGAGGTTGAGCTGTGTGGGCCCCACCGTGATGCGTTTCGAACATCTACCCCATCAGTCAGATGAACCATTCCATCGTGGGCCTAGGTCTAAAAAATGAAGTCAATCCGTAACTTGTGTGGGCCACACCACATACAGAAGTGAAGAGGGGCCGTGTACCATTAAAACATTCATAATCACTTTTTGGGCCCACCGAGATGTGGTTTACAAATCCAACCCATCCATTATGTGTGTCCCACTTGGATGAGGGTTCAGACCAAGTTTCAGCAGCATTCAAAACTCAGGTGGGCCCCACCAAGTGCTTTTATATGTTTTTGGCATGTCTTCACATGATTTTAGATGGTATGGCCCACCTGAGTTCCGTATACGGCTGATTTTTGGGATATCCCATAATTTAAAGGGGACCCATCAAATGCACGGTGTTGATGGTCGACACGCATCACGGTGGGGCCCACACAGCTCGACCTCACGGGAGGTTAAAATCAGCTCGAGTGCATAGTACCTTTTCCCATATGTGTGTGTGTATACACTTGATAACAGATCTGGATCGGATCGGATCCATTCGATTCGGATCGGTCCAGATTGACGACGATCCGAACTTGATCTGATGAACGGTCGGATCTGACTGATCCTACTCGAACCACACCGATCCAGGCCTTCGGTTCGATTCAGATCGAATCGAATCGAATCCACCGGATCGGGTCGGATCCGCCGGATCGGTTCAGTTTGTGCCCAACTATAATTATAATACATCTTAATTGGCTATTTATTTACTTTCAAGCAATAATCTAGAACTAAAGATCATAATAATACTAAATCTTATAAAATAGTGACGTTTATATTTTTCATATATGGAGAAGGGTAACTAACACATTCTTTTTCGATAATTGAGGCCCTACTCAAAATCTACAAATATGAACCATGAAACGTCATTCAAATTTGAACTGCACATCGTGACCTTTATGTCATCGTGGTTCTATAGTATCTAGCTTGCCATAGATTCCAAGATTTGTTTTGCTAGTGATAACTCCTTAAAACAATTTTCTCTACTAATGTTGCATCATCGTCTCATGGCATTCCACCTGGTCTGTTGTTCACAACATCTTTTATCATAGAATGAATAATTTAAAATGTTTGATAGAAAATAAATGTAAAAGGAATTAAACCGCAATTATGTTTATATATGATAATCTCTATAATTTTAAACATGCACCCCAACATGGATGGATGGAATCTTAACTCAAAAATCAAATTGATTCGTTGATTTTTATTGCTCTCTTTTACCTGTTGAATCACGTCGGTCATCCATTTTCATCTAAAAGTCCACTTGATGACAACCAATTTTAAATTAGTATGATCTTCATACTATGGTCCATTTACAATGGGCCCATGATTTGGTTGGCCCAAAGGATTATGCATGCATATGAATTATGGCAAACCTACAAAGCAAACATTCTTTCATTCATAATTAATACTAAATAAACCTCCTTGATAGCAAGCTCATTCTTCACTAGTTACATACTTTAATACACTTGAAAGTGCGAGGGTTCATACACAAGTGTTGATATATTATACACATGGCATATGATCAATGAAATTAAATCGACTAAATCATGGTCATGAGGTCAATTGGATTATAACAAAAGGTGACACTGATTGATTGAGGTGACAATATGTTCCTGGTAAGTTTGCACTTTCAACTTTATGTTTGCTGATATATTCCATGTGCACAATATCTAAGTGCCCATGCATCAACCCTCCCACTTGGCCAAAGTATTAAATAGCTCTCCTTCTTACTAGTGTTAAATATTCCAATGCAAGTAATGACAAGTGAAGTCTTGCCATTAAGATATGTGATTTTTACACGTGCAAACTTGGTAAATGCATGCATGATCCTACCCATCCATCAAGTAAGGTTGCTCTAACCATGGCTTCGCCTAAAAAATTCAAGCTATTGCCGTCCACAAATGCATGGACCACTTGGTTATTTTTATGGTCAATTTTCTAATTCAAGTGTGGTCCACATCTCATGCTAGTGAGTAACCACTCTTATTCGTGGATAATTTTATCTTGCAAATTAGTTTTACTATAATGTAGAGCTTAAAATGTTTAAAGTAACGTGAGAAGATATACATAAATATGGATCATGACCAACAAATTGTTGGCACCAATGAAAAAATATCATGTGTACATATACAAGAAAGGAACCCACAATAAAATGGTTAAAACTATTATTTTATGCATAAAATCTTATTTTTCAATGTGGTTCCCACACTTGAATACTCGCAAATGGCGTTTTCTCATAGGCATTGGGTTCAACATGTCTATTGCCTTACTAGGTGAAATTCACGTTCTGCAAAGACTCCATAACATCCCTCTTTATGACAGTTGCCTTCATGCGTGACTAGAGGTGTACATGGGTCGATCCGAGTTGAGCTTGGCACAACTCGACTCGGCTCGGCCACTTGCTGACCTCAGCTCAGACTCGGCTCAACTCGGTCCTTGAGCCTGATTGGCCAGCTCAGCTCGGTTCGGTCAGTAGCTCGGGCCAGTTCGACCTGAGTTCGAGCCAAGATCGAGCCAAGTTCGTCTGTGCAGCATTTTCACAAATAGATGAACTGCACTTTCAAAATCTTGTTATATGTAAAACAACAACAACGGATTTACAGGTATTTCATCAAACACGTTGTAAACAACATAAAAATCAAGAAAAAAAAAGGATATTTGTTTCATATACTTTCCTTCCTTACCACCAACCACACTTCATTGAGTCATTTCATCAAACACTTGGTGAGCAACAACAATATCAAAGTAACCGAGTCACTGAACTGAATCAATACGAGTTAGGTTCGATCTAAGCCGAGTCGAGCTTGGGCAAGCTGGAACTCAGTTTGAAAAAATTTTGAGCTTAAAAAATCAACTCGACTCGGCTCAAACTCAGTTTCGAACCGAGTCGAATCGAGCTTTTTCGAGTCGAGTCGAGAGAGTTATCGAGCTAACTTTGCTCGTGTACAACCCTATGTATGACGTCTCTCTATAATGTACACCTCTCACTCTCTCTTTGCATATGTATCCACCCCTCTTGTGCAATTATTTGGTAGCCTATTTTATTTTTGCGTGTACCCCACATCCTTTTTTTTATACGTATTTTTTCTTTTGTATCTCCCTTCCTATCTCCATATTCGTGCCATACCCCTTGATGTTAGTAACTAGGGGCGTCAATGGACCGAGCTCGAGCTGCAAAATTAGAATTTTGCCCGACCTGGAACAGTTCAAAATATAGATCAAGACCAACCCCAGGCCTGCTCGTTGACAACCTTATTAGTAACTAATATTCTTTGGTATTTAGTAATAAATAAAGTAATGAGAAATGCACATGCACAACTATTTTTATGGCCAACTAGTTGGTGTGTAATGTCTTGTAAATTTTCCGTACTAAAACCTATTACGTCCTTGAGCATTACCATCAAAAGACTGTATGAACCTGACTAAGTACCATATTTACTCAGAACTGGAGATTTAGGACAATTAGGGCTGAATTCCCATTTCCGGTTATTACGAATAGGTAGAGTCATGAACTTAACTAATCCAAACACTGATCGTGGTCCATAAGAAATCTTGTGGTTTAACTTGTTCAAGAAATACCCGGACTAACCAAATTAGCTCTGGACCGCTCGTTCGTGGTCCACTAAACCTGAAATTATAGAAAGACGTCTGTCATGTTGGCCTTGATATCCATCACGAGTATCGAACTGAAATTGCGTCTAAAATCGTTCAACTTGGGTTCGCAAGCCGAGTGCATGGAATGTACGAATGCTCTTAAAAAATATCATGAACTTAAGTTAAATGTTCACTCTTCCTTTTATGTTCTTAATGTTAGATAACATTCGATTGAATTTAGAATACCTTTATTCTTACGGGAATGAGTATATTTATAACTGTCAATGCATTATGATCCTATAAAGACTCATAAGCTGGCAGTGTGGTATGAGATACTGTGTCAAAGCTGTCGGGCTATGCTGGGGTGACGTGTCTACCATATTGGTAAAAAATTGGGTGACAAGCTTGTCATGTTAATATAAAATTGGGTGACGAGCCTTCTCATAGTGACCAGTGAACATTGATGGAGGCAATGGGCCTACCATGTTGTATTAGGAATGGGTGACAAGCCCTTTTTCATATTGACTTAGTGTTGGCTAATGAACATTTACATTGTTATGATAGCTCTTGGTTGACGAACCATAAAATGGATCAAGAGACACGGGTGAGGAACCATTACGGCGGCAATGAGCCTCGTGATTCGGTTAGACTCGTGATATAATGGTGGTACTCTAGCTTCATCAATATATTGTTTGAATAAGCTCTAATTAATACTTAGTCAATCATGCACATCATGACATATGTTGATGACGAGTTGCATTACCATAAAATAGACATTTTTGTGATAAGTGTTGGGGTCACATGATAAGAGAGTGTTGGCATTAGTGCGAAATAGGCATTGAAGTGTCTTTGATGAGGGAAGTTATATTGTATGAACATGCATTTACATATCATGACATTCATACAATTACTAATTAGATAAGAATTAATTGTTTGTTTATGCTATCAGTACATACGCTGATTGTGTTGATAACATGTGCAACTTAGAGTAAATGGTATGACTGAGTTGATCATTCACTCCCACTTGGGATGGTATTTTAAAATACTAACCATACATTGTTGTAAATGTAGGTGTTACTAAGGCTGACACCTTGGATGCCTACATAGACTCGGAGAAGGAGTTTTCATACTTCTACCTTTTTGATTTGCTGTTTTAAACTGGTTCGTTTTGCTGTTGGATTTGACGAATATTTTGTTATATGGAGGTTTGACACTTTATATACTTTATTCTATTTAGAACTGTATATTGGGGCTCCAATTGTGGACTCCGTACTTTGGAGGGATATATGTTGTATATTTTGGACTTGTTATTTGAGTTTAAATACATTAATTTCAGAGGTTTATACATCGTTTAGTTTAGTTCTATGATTGCTTAGATATCAAATTAATCATCAGGAGAATTCACACTTCCGCAAAGCAAAAGTGATACCCAAAATATCGAGGATCAAGTTTGTGCTTAACTCCTGAAATTCGTGGTGTTACAAGTTAGTATAACAGCATGAGTTGAGAAATGAATTGAGCTAGTAAGTTGGGGACTCATTATAAGTTGCACACTGACGTACTTAGTGTTAAGAAAATAACGACAGTGAACCCTATGATCAAACTTTTCCTTTTATGTGATAATTGCGAACTTGAACATAAAAATATTGAACATTAAGACAACCTTGGTATATGGTGTCGAGTGTGGAATGTTGTGTGTGTGAAATATTTAGTTAAGGGCAAGTGAAATAAGGATGCCTGTACCAAGGAAGGGATTTTCAAGTTGATAATTGATGTAGGACGTGACACATACATTTATAGCATGGTTGGACCAAAAGGTGGATCGTAAATTAATCATAACTTTTGATCCGGGTATCGTTACGACGCACTTGACCGAGTGTATCTCCTTGGGGAGCACCTGTGTTGTTTGTGAAGAAGAAGGATGGGTCACTGTGGTTGTGTATTGATTACCACAGATTGAACCAAGTGACGGTGAAGAACAAGTACCCTTTGCCCAGGATAGATGATCTGTTTGATCAGTTGAGAGTGACATAGTATTTCACGAAGATCGACTTACAGTCAGGGTATCACCAGTTGTGAGTCAGGGATGAGGACGTGTAGAAGACAACGTTCACGACCAGCTTTGGGCACTACGGTTCCTTGTGATGTCATTTAGACTGACAAACGCACCGGCCGTGTTCATGGACTTGATGAACAGGGTGTTTCGGTCATATCTCTTCCGATTCGTTATCGTGTTTATAGATGACATCCTAATATATTCTAAGAGTCGGGAGGAGCACGAATAACACCTGCGAGCAGTTCTTGATATGCTCAAGAAGAACCAATTGTTTGCACAATACAAGAAGTGCGACTTCTGGAAAGAAGAAGTCAAGTTCCTACGACATGTGGTGTCTAAGGAAGGAATAGTAGTGGACCTTGCTAAGGTAGCCGCGGTTCAGGACTAGGAATAGCCCAGTTCGGTTACTGAGGTAAGGAGTTTTCTTGGTCTGGCAGGTTATTATCGACGATTCATTCGGGGTTTCTCAAAGATAGCCAGACCTTTGTCTCAGTTGACACGGAAGGATCTTAAGTTCGCCTAGAACTAGAAGAAAGAAGCAGCTTTTCAGGAGCTGAAGGACAAGTTGACGTCCGCCCCTGTGTTAATATTGCCAGAGCAAGGGGTTAAGTATACGATATACACTGACGCGTCTCATGTTGGTTTGGGTTGTGTCCTTATGCAGAAGGATAGGGTGATTGCTTATGCCTCGAGACAGTTGAGAAAATACGAGGAGAACTACCCTACACACAACCTAGAGTTGGCAGCCATCATCTTTGCATTGAAGCTCTAGAAACATTACCTCTATGGAGAGGAGTTCGAGATCTTTTGCGATCACAAGAGCCTCAGATACATATTCACTCAGCGGGACCTGAATATGAGGTAACGGTGATGGATGGAAACCTTGAAGGACTTCAAGTTCGAGGTCTCCTACCATCCTGGCAAGGCCAACCTTGTGACAGACGCGTTGAGCCACAAGAAGGCGATAACATTTGCGGCTCCGCTGATGGTTGAGGAATGGAATATGGTAGAATTTATGAGTGACTTTGAGCAGAAGCTCACGATAGAGGAACCGTTTGAGAGTATCGCGCATATTTAAGTGCAGCCACTGGTTGATGACCGAATCAAAGTGGCTCAACGAGAGGACAAGTGGTTAAAGGAGATGAAGATAAAGGCTAGTGACGACGAAGACGCCGAATGGAGAGTTAGTATGGATGGGGGTTTGCGTTACCATGACCGCCTATTCATCCCAAGCATTCATGATTTGAGACGGGAAGTTCTTGAGGCAGCGCACAATTCGAAGCTGGCAATGCATCTAGGTAGCACGAAAATGTACCGAGATATGAAAAGATCGTACTGGTAGGATAACATGAAGGCTCACATAACAGATTACGTGTCCCATTGTCTCACGTGCTAGCAGGTCAAGGCAGAGCATCGCCGACCTCCTAGACTACTTCAGCCCATGCCCATAGCAGAATGGAAGTGGGACTTCATCTCTATGGATTTCATCTCTGGGCTACAGAAGACGAGGAAGGGTCATGATTCCATTTGGGTGATCATAGACCGGTTGACAAAATCGGCTCATTTCCTCCCTATCAGAGTTTCGAACTCAGCAGACGAGTTGGCCAGGTTGTATATCAAGGAGATCATACGACTGCATGGGGTTCCTTTGAAGATCGTGTCGGATCGAGACACGCGATTCACATCCATCTTCTGAACTCGCATCCAGGAAGCGATGGGGGTGAAACTGAAGTTCAGTACTACGTTCCACCCCCAGACTGACAGGCAGACGGAATGGGTAAACCAGGTGTTAGAGGACATGTTGCAAGCTTGCGTGCTTGATTTCAAGGACAGTTGGGATGACTGTCTTCCTTGCGCAGAGTTCGTCTATAACAACAGCTTCCAGGCGAGTATTGGCATGACTCCCTATGAGGCACTTTATGGGCGTCCCTGTCGAGCACCGCATTGCTGGGCAGAGGTTGGCGAGAAAAGCTTGATTGGCCCCGAGTTAGTACAGGCGACCTCAGAGAAGATTGACATTATCAGGCGTCAACTTCTGGCAGCGCAGAGCAGACAGAAGAGCTACGCCAATACGAGGCGGCGACAGTTAGAGTTCGAGGTCGGGGACCATGTGTTTCTGAAAGTTCCCCCATGAAGGGAGTCCTTCGGTTTGAAAAGAAGGGGAAAATCAAGCCGAGATTCATTGGCCCATTCTAGATCCTGGATCGAGTGGGGGTGGTGGCGTACCGCCTTACTTTGCCCACACTACTCGTACGCGTGCACAACGTATTTCATGTATCTATGCTGAAGAAATACGTTCTTGATCCTTCCCACATTATCAGATGGGAGCAGGTACAGTTGACCGAGGATGCTACATATGTACTACGACCGACACGCATCCTAGACAGGAAGGACAGGTATTGCATAGAAAGGTTATCCCACTTGTGAAGGTACTGTGGAAGCATCACACTGAAGAAGAGGCTACTTGAGAAACTGAAGCCGAGGTCCGTAAGAACTACCCTCAGATTCTCGAGGAGTACGAAAAGGTACTAATTTCGAGGACAAAAACTTTCTTTAAGGCGGGTAGATTGTAACATCTCGAAAAAATCCATACAAAGATCCGAGTACCACCTCAGGCAGAAATCACCCAGGACCGAAACCTTTAGCAATTAGACGAGGATTAACTAAGTGCTAAACTATATTACCTATGAAATTAGCACTAATCACTTTAAATACGATCTGTAAGACCCAAAACGAGTAGAACAGTTAGCGCTACATTACCTTAAAACTTAGAATCCATCTCAAAACTCGGTTACTCTCGGGAGCACCTTGAAACTTCATATCGGACCTGGACCGTGCGTCGAAAGTCCTATTACCGCGAAACTAAACGATTATGACCGCCTTGCTGGGCTTGACAACCATCTCGGAAATCAAGTCCTGACTGTGTCCAGAAATGCACAACTTGAGCCCAGAACATAGTGTGTGAGAAACGTGAATATCTTTAGAAATAAAATCCAAACTTTAGTAAACTGAGTCGTGTCGCTTACGGGCCAAATATAAGGATTCAGACCGTTAGAATCTGACCCAAATACACCCTCGGATCAGGAGAAATTTTTTACACATGTCAGTGCACTTGTGGCCCTGATTAAGCACCGGTGACCGTTGAACTGAAACTCGTCCGCCACGGTCGATCTGTAAAGCCGATCGGACTGAAAACTTAGCTTGACCTAGATCCCATGTCAGGGAGCTTAAGTCCGACCGCACGCAGAAAAGGGGCCTCCAAAAGTGCTCCGTTGGATCGGAATTGTTCTCATTTGGTTATAACCTAAGTATATCATGGCCCTGGGGCCATTTGCACCAGTTCTGGGCCTATATAAGGGCCTAAACCCACCACCCCTCTCTCATTCCATACGAATTCCTAACCCTAGGAGAGAGAAGAGAGAGAAAAGAGAAGGAGAGAGAGAGAAAGTGAGAGAGAGAGTTGGCGTTTGTTCCTGGGATTCAATTCCGCCACTCCACGCACTCAACTACCACATCTGTATCGTTATTCCGGCGATTCCGACTTCACACTTGGGTAAGAAAACCTAACCCTAATCTGTTTTATGGTTTCCAATAGTGTAAGTGATGAAATAGCTAACATATTTCATGCTATAGGTGGTTGTCGTGCCGTAGACAAAGATTTGGTGTTTAAATTGAGTCCGTTGCTCGTTTACCGGTGAAAGATGTGGACTATAAACGTTTAGATTATGGTTTTCAAGGCTTTCAATGTCAGTTAATGATTTATAACTGACTTGGTTGCCATTTCACATGCTAGATACGTCGTTTCCCTTGTTTTACAAATATATATGAACTATGTTGAATATGTTGTATTTCATGTGTTTGTTGAAATGTTTGAATGTGTATGGAATTTGGATTCGTGCTTGCCATAATTATCCGTTGTGGATATAGGGTTGTTGTATGTGCGATAACCCCTTGGTTAAAGGATTTGCCCTAATACATGTTATGGCCAACATACGTCATGTATGTTATAGTGTGTAGTATAAGTGTTTGTAAAAATGTTCGAATGAATATGAAACTATGATTTATGCTTGCCATGATTATTGATTGCTAATGCATGATCGTTGTATGCGTGGCAACTCCTTCGTGATAGGACTCGCTACTATATGTGTTTTTAACTAACGTATTACATGTATGTAATATGTGTAGTCTAAGTGTTTGATGAAATGCTTGAGTGAGAAAATGCTTAATGTAATGTGCTTAATGAGGGTGTTGAGATAGGATTCTCAATCCCCTTATCTAGGGTTACAATTTCCTTCATGTAATCTATTTTATTGTTATGTGATTTGTGAATTAAATGTTCTTATATATTAACATGTATTCTACGTGTTCGTTGAAATGCTAGTATGTGATATATATTTAATTGTGATGTTACATGTTGTCTTGACTATTACATTGGAGTGCTATCGATCTGGAGTGTATTTGGAACTATGGTATAGTCCAGGCAATCGGTAACAGATTCTGATTTGGTGGTTGAGGTTGTTTCGCCACACAAGACGTGTTCGATGAATCTGAGTCGTACTTTAGTTGTCGACAGTGGTTAGGCCACACGAAGTGCTTACGCACTTCATGTCGATTAACTCGAGGTGCGCTCGTACCAGTCGAGCTCGTCAAGTAATACGATTGACCCGATGTATGTTCACCATGTATGGACGCTACTGCTTGAATCTAAGGTATCAAACTTACCTGTGGAAAGCCCGTTAACCTTGGTACCTCGATCCGCTAAGACTCATGAGCCGGACATGGTGGTATGGGACACTGTGGTCGAGCTGTCAGCCTACGCTGGGGCGACGAGCCTCCCCGTAGTGACCAGTGAGCAACACCGCCTCGTGAGCCGAATACGGTGGTATGAGATACTGTATTCGAGTTGTCGGCTTATATTGATCAGGTGACGAGCCCTTTGTAGTGACCTCGAGCGTACTCTGAGACTGTGTTGAGGCGACGAGCCTTCCCGTAGCGACTAGAGTATAAACTAGGCCTACACTGATCAGGTGACAAGCCCTTTGTAATGACCTAGAACCGGAACATCGTATGATATTCACTAGGACTGACGACCCTAGAATGGATCATTGTTTGGGAAATGATATAAGGGAGGTACCTTAGCTTCCCAAATCCTGTTTTATGAATAAACCTAAGTAAGAACTTGGCTAATCACATGCATGCACCGCATTACGTGTGCCTTTGGCGTAGCAGGTCAAGCACTGACGAAGGGTTGCATGCCGCGATCATGAGATGAAGTCACTGAGGGAGCGTAGGCGAGAGCATGCATCATTATTTCATATCATTCTTGCATTAACAAGAGTACTTAGGATATGAGTGTTGTACTACTTTATCATTACTGCTTGACTGAATTGATAACATGTTAACCTTTGTTTTATAGCTCCACTGAGTTGATCACTCTAGGACAGTGTTGTATATACCAACCAGACTCTATCTTAGCTGCAGGTGATGGCTCAACCTACGAGGCAGAGCTGGACTTCGAGAATGACGAGGAGGCATTCTCTTACATACAGTTTTCAGGCAGTTTCATGTGAGCCGTGTCTTGATCGACCGGGATTTCTGGGATGTTGACTAGATGCCATTACACTTGCTATTTTATCTTTTTGATATACACATGTATATTCATTTTTGGTACATTTTGGAAAGTGTACATGTATATATTTAACCTGGTAACATGTTTACACTCTGGAATTTACAACAGTTTATATATTTTATATATCTATCACAGTTCTTCCGCTTGCGTAATTTAACTGTCTCTGGAGTATGATATGTTGTTTTGGTATAATCTCACTCATGTTTAATGCACTAACACGGACAACATTTAATCATCATTATCTATGTTGCATAAGTGATGTGTTGGAACTCGGGAGTGAAGCTTATGCTCGATCCCCGTTTTTCAGGGCGTTACACTACCCAACAATATTGTCATTATGCTATGCATGATTAGCCAAGTTGTTATTATTTGTGGTTCAAACAGTAGACTGACGAATATAGGATTCTGACGTTATATTACGAGTTCTTATTTAGATCACGTGACTAATTGTGGCACTTAGCGGTTACTCACCAGTGTCTATTGATCCAAATTTACGTATCACCCGTTGTATATAATAAATCAACAATTCCAAAAATATGACACGTAGTGGCTCCTCAACAGTGTCCCGCCCTACTAACTGTATTAACCAACGTTTAGGATTGTCGGTCATTGAGCGCAATTTTAGCATAACAAACAAAATTAGTTAGAATAACTTGATACACCATGGGAATGTGATGGATATGAAACACAATCATTAGAAATAACTTAGAAATTGCTTGATGCAGTAACTTGATACTCTGTGCGAATGTGATGGATGAAACACAATCATTAAAAATAACTTAGAAATTGCATACCCGCATATAAGAAATTTAAATTAAACCGTATAAGTTATGGATCTTAGTTTAGATGTGTCATTAACCAAAACCTAAGATTATTGGATTATCTGAAAATAGGATTGATGAACACTGATTGGACGGTTGAGAACGAAAGTATCTACGATCTTATTTCAATTCACAAATCAGATTTTAGGGTTGGTCAAGAATATCTGAATAGAGGAATGTGATCCATTGACATTGAGTGCCGCTATTTACATGGTTTAATTTGAGTTAATGCATGATATGTGCACAAATATCTGTATATCAAGTGTCAAATCTGATGGAGTATCAAATAACTCCTCTCATCACGCGGGCTCAGTTTCCACGTGCACCAATTGGGGCGGCTTGGATAGACAAGGTCGGTCGATCCCTGACTGTGGGGCCCACCGAAATGTATGCGCCTTACATCCACATCGTCCATCAGTTTTGGCAGCTCATTTAGGGCCTGTTTGGCCAGGCAAGGTGGATTGTATTAGGTTGTATTTGGGTGGATTGGAAGGAGCAATCCCGGGATTTGGCCGCGCGTGCCAAACAGGCAGAAGTTGGATATAGCAATCCCATGGGATTGCCAGCAATCCACTGACATCACCATCATTACCTTGAAATCCACCCAATCCCTCCTAACCCCATCTATTTTGCCTGGGACATGTTTGGTTAGAAGGAGCAATCCCAGGATTGGCCGGTGTAATCCTGGGATTGGCCAAGCGAGCCAAACATACTCGGTGGTGAGTTCCCTGGATATAACAATCCCATTGGATTGGCACCTATCCACTGACAGAGCCATCATTACTTGCCATCCACCCTAATACAATCCAATCCCATGGGATTGGCCCGTCCAAACACGCCCTTAAGGGCATGATCCTAAAACTTGAAGCCGATCCAAGTCTCAAGTGGACCACAGCACAGGAAACGGTGGTGGCCAACCATTCAAATCTTCTCGTAGGCTACAAAAGTCTTGGATCAAGCTGATATTTGTATAGTCCCTTCATCCAGGTCGTTGTGACCTTATCAACAGGTTGGATGACCAATAAACATTCTGGTAGCCCTTGAGAAGTTTTTAATGGTGTGGATTCAGTCACCACCATTTCTTGTAGTGTGGTCCACTTAAGATTTCTTTTTGGAATCATGCACTAAAATGAGCCGTCAAAACCGACGGACGGCGTCTATGTAAAGCACGTAAATCAAGGTGGGCCCCACAGTCAGCGATTCACCGAAGCCGTGCTCCACCAATTGAAAGACGAAGGTAATTGATCCTCCTCACGTGTGGCACTGATGTACATCTATCCAGACCATCCAAATTGTGGGTCCCACTGTGGATAGAAAATGTCTCGAAACTCAAACCGATCAAGCAATACCAGCTGCTAATTAGTGATTATAAAAATGGATGGCTAAAACTTAAAAGTGAAATAGAGTACGGTCTGAATTACCGTACAACTATATAGCTGCTGTAGGTACGTGTCGTGCGAAGACGAGCACTGACACTCCTCAAGCTCCGAGTTGTATGAACGGTTCAAAGTAGATCAAAGTTACATGGCCCCACAATGATGTATTTATTATATCTACACCGTTTATCTATTTTTAGAGATAATTTTATAGCATTATTCAAAAATAAATCATATCCAAAGATTATCTAGACCACACCACAAATAGCAACGAAGATAATGATTTTCCCCGTTAAAAATTTTATAGGCCCACATAATGTTTATTTTCCATCCAAGAGTAAAAACAAATTTCATATTGATCCAAAACTTCAGTGACCTCAAAAAGTGTTCCAATGGTAGACGTTTAATCCCCTATTGCTTTTTGCAGTGTGGTCCACTTGATGGTTAGATCTTTCTTATTTTTTATCTCAAGCCTTAAGACAAGCTCGCCAAATAGATGGACGGTTTGGATATAATACATACCTCATGATTAGACACACAAAACTTGCTGACGTCAATACAGCAGATATCACTGGTGTGAGGTACACCAGCCAATCCGCTTCCAACTTGACCAGGCCAAGAAATCGGGCGACTGTGCTCATCAAGTACACGTGTACGGTCAACGTTGGTAGTTAGAAAAAATTCACCAGCTGCACATTTACTGTGAAGTGTAGCCCACTCAATGGTCGATCTCTCTCTATTTTAGGCCAGGGCATCTTTATGCAGGGAAACACAGATCGGCTTGATCTTAAACTTCTGTGGCCCACTTAGAAAGTTTTCAATGGTGGATATATAACACATACATCAAGGTGGGCCCCACGGTACCGAATCCACTCCCGCGTCCCCATGTGATAATGGACATACGGGATCCCGTCAGGAAAGTGGGATCGACGCCTGTGACAGGGAGATGGGGCGATCTGTACACGAGCGAAAGATCCTGGCCATCAGATGGGTCTCACCGTATAAAGTGTGGACCCGTGGACGCTGAAAATTAGTCAATTGGCCAGTTTTCTTCAACAGTCCATCTTATCTCACACGTGTGTCTTTCAGATGATTGAACAATCTGACTATCTAGCAATACGTGTTAACGGTGGGGCACGTGCTATTTCGCACACATTTGCCGCGGCCCCCTTTTTTCTCACTCGCTTGCTTGCGTCTAGGGTGTACATCGAGTCAAACCGAGTCGAGCTAGCCTCAGCTTGAACACTGGATCACCTCAGCTCTGTCCTCAAGCCTGATTAGCCAGCTCAGCTCAGTTTAGTTAGCAGCTCGGTTGAATTCGAGCCAAGATCCGGCTGAGTTTGCTATTGAGGCATTTCCATGAACACTTGAAGTGCAACTTCAAAAAGAAAAGAAGCTACCATCTCTTATTGTGTTGTTGCTCCATGGCTTGAAGACGCAACTTCAACTCATTGTTCTGATAGGTAAGCCCAGTGGAGTCTCTCCAATTTATACGATGCATGCTCCCACCACTTTCATTCACATTACTCTTAGCTTCATTGTCACTGCTCTTCCCAGTCTTTGTGCCGCTAGTTTTGTTATCCAAATTTTCACGGTTCTCATTGTATTGTTTGTCCAAAGCGCTACTGGAGTTCAACGCATCCATTTTGTCCAAGTTCATATATGCAGAGAATAGGTCATCTACAACTGCTTCCCCTTCAAATTTCCTCTCTCTCGTCCCTTCTACATTTTATCAAACAATTGGTGAGCAACATCAATAGCAAAGTAACACCCGGATCCATAGCTCAATTGGTAGACGGAGTGGAGATGACCTCGTTTCAACACTTGAGGTCTTGGTATCGATCCTTAGTGGGGGTGGCTAACATAGAGTGTGTGTACTGACATGGGTGTGCACTAACAAGCTAAACCCCAACCCTCTCAAAAAAAAAAAAAAAAAACATCAATGGCAAAGTAATCAAGTCACCGAACTGGTTCGATCCAAGTTTGATTCGAGCTGGATTCGATCGAAGTCGAGTCGAGCTAGGCTTGCTCGAACTCATTTTCAAGCTCAAAAAATCAGCTCTGCTCGAACTCGGCTTGGAAGCTTTTTCAGTCGAGTCGAGCGAGCTCACCGAGTTAGCTCAGTTCGTGTACACCACTACTTGCGTCCCTTGAGCGAGAAGCTCGTGCGCCGCTAGGCCCGCAACGCCATCGGGCGGTGTGGATCACGGTCCAGTGTAAGATGATCCTGGCCATTATAAGCCGTCGAACAACTCGGGTGTTCTTATCCATTAACAGATCTAAACCCGGGCCCACTTTTTGGAAAATCATACATTTTCATGGGCATATTCATATTGTGACCGACATCACGGACGGCTTCGATCGTATATACGTGTGGCTCAACTTGCGTTCTACGAATCCACTTTAGTAGCGTGCGGACCACAGAAATTTTAATGCTCCCCGCGTTCCTCCCAATAACTCGGCGGTTTCTGCGATCATCCACCCGATCTTGGGACGGGACTTTCCTGGTGTTACACAGGAATCCCAGTAACTCCAAGCTACGTGGAGGCCCACCGTTATTTTTATTTTATATCCACTCCATTCATCCGTCTCAATAGGTCATATTAGTACATGATCCATGATCTGAAGGATATCCAAAACTCAATGGGCCACACCACAGAAAAAAGTGGATATGGAAACACCAACTGTTCAAACCATCCTGGGATCTACCATGATGTTTATATTCCATCCAATCCGTTCATAAGGTGAATCCAGTATAGGTGAATGAAAAAAACAAACATCGTAGTGATATAAAACTCATCTAGCCGCTCAAAGACGGATTAAATGGTGAAAATTCAATCACTAATGGTGTGGCCCACTTGAATTTTTTATATCTTTATTATTTGTTAAAATGCAATAAAATAATATGATGAAATGTATGGACGGAGTGGATATAACAAAAACATTACGTGGACCCTACAGAGCTTGGGGTAGCAGGCGATTCTGTTAACCCCGGGTTACACGTAAGTCCAAGTACCCCGATCCTGCTGAAAGCGGTTTTTCTAGAAAATATTAATTTTTTTTTTAAAAAAAAACGGACACGTATATATAAAGCACCGGAAGAAAAAAACGAAAGAGAGCGGCGTTGAGATATCAAAAGCGCTGGAAGCTTCGAATCACCTCTCCAGAGAGAGGGAGAGAGAATCCAACGCTCCTCAACAGCCCACTGCTCAAACCCTAGAAAAAACGCTAACCTGAAAAGGACGTCCTATAATTAGAAAAATCTTCTCCCTTTCTCTCTCTCTCTCTAACCTTTCCACTTTTAGAGCCTGTGATCTTCGTTCTTGAAGGATTTCTGCTGCAGATCCCGCTCCGGAATCGATGTTCCAGCTCTCGGATTTGCTTTTCTGAGAGGTATCTTTCGCATTCTCGTCGTTTCTGCTCGAAATTTAGCTCTGGATCTCTTTTTGGCAGAGATTCCTCGCGTTTTGACATCTTTAAATGCGGATCTGAACCGGTTTGGAGCATTTTCTGACGAATTTCCGCTTTCAGCTCTGGAACCGTCGATTCCGCTCTCAGAATTTTGTTTCTGAGAGGTTTCTTTCAAATAATTGTCTTTTCTGATCGGATTTAGCCCAGAATCCCTTTTCTGTGGAGATTCTCTAACTTTTGAGATCTAATTTGCGGGTTTCAGCTCCTGAATCGGGGTTTCCGCTCTCCGGTTCGGGTTTTGTGAAACGTTTCTTTTGGTTTGCTCGTTTTTAAAGGAGATTCTTTCGATTTGAGAACTTAAATGCGGATCTGCACTTGCTTTTTTTTTTTTTTTTTTTTCTCGGTTTTGAGAGGATTCAAATGCCGAGATTTCAATGGATTTTGCGGGAGTTTGGGAAATTTTAATGCAGTTCCTGTTTGGAGGATTTCAATGGATTTCAATGTCTATTAATGGTTTAAGAAAGCGTGGGTTTGGAGGATTTTGTGTTCGGAAATTGCTGATTTCCACACTTGAATTAGGGTATTTTTTTTCTCTGTTTCTGCTTGGAATTTAGCTTCAGATCTTCTTTGATGGAATATTTTTCATTTTTCGATCTTGTTTTAGGGTGGGATATATGAATCTTTACTGTTTTATTTGTTTTGACGGAAAACAAAAAAGATAATAGAATTAGCAATATTTATAATGTGATTTCCAAGTTTAAGAAAATGTAGCGAGGATTTGAGTAGTGTTTTAAATTTTCACTGCATTTGAATGATTTACTACTGCTGTATTGTAGGTTTAGCTCCCATATCTGGTTGCAGGAATTAGCCTTTTGGGATGCTTGTTGATGTCGTGATACTTATTTACTTCTGCTTGAAATTTGGCTTTGAATTCGCCCAATGGATATGCTCTTTCTTTTTCTACTTTTTTTTTTTGAGATAATGTTTTTGCATAAGGACACATTGATTAAAAAAGGAAACGCACAGCTGAACCATTTTTATGCATTCACTGCCAAGAATCATCCAATCTTATAAGAGTTAGTGAGAGTTAACAACTACAATGCCTTCTGTTTATGGTTATTTAATGGTGAGCTGATCTGAGTAATCATTTGAGAAATGCAGGTTCGGGGTTGGACGTTCACAATATTTGCTGGATCATGAGATTTTTGACGAGGTATGTTTGATTCCTTTGGCTATTGTTTGAATCTTTTGCTGGATTGGAAGATGTAGGTTTGGATCTGTGGAAAACATTTTTTTTTTTTTTTTTTTTGTTTTCTTTTTCTTTTTAAAATTTTCTTGGAACACCTGGTTTGATAGAAAATAAAAACACAATTTTCAGAAGAAAAGAACTGATGAAAGAAAAGAAGTGTGATGTTTCTTCTGGATGACCTGATCTTGGTAAAGGGTACAAAAAGCGTGTGGATTTTGGCATTTTATTTTGTTTTTGTTTTTGTTTTCTTCTTCTTCGTTTCTTTATTTTCTTTTTCTTTTTCTTTGGTTTTTTAAGTCATTCAATAGCTGTGTTGATTTTATTATTATTATTATATTAACATTTGAACATTTGTTTGGTTGCTTCTATTGTTTTTTTTTTTTTTTTTCCAGTGTAGATTGGTGTGGGTTTTCATGAGCTTGGAGTGGGTTTCAGTTCGTCTTCCAGAGCGTGATACCTGATAAATTTCTATTGCATTGCCAGAAATGTCAGGTAAGTCTTGTGGGATTATCATTGTGTTACCATTCAGTTGAATTGAGGATGTAAAGGACAGGCTGGCTCTTATATCTTTATCGTATAGATTTTGTACTGGCTAAGTGAAACACCATAAATGGTTATAGGGATGATAGAAATGTCACAGGATAATCCATCTACTGTATTATGGTATTTGTCGGCTTTGTAATTTGCAATATTTCATCATGCGTATTTTTGCTATATAAAAGATAAAAGATTCGGTGTTTTCCCCCCTCCCTTCACTTATTGGCCTTAGTACAGCATAGTCTCATTTTAATTTGTGAACTTTTTGAAGGTCCAGAAGGAGTGGTTACTCAGGACGAAAGAAGAGAAAGGAGATCAGATGTTGAGAACTCAGAAGACGAGAGACGACGAACCAAAATTGGAGCTCTGAAGAAGAAAGCGTTAAATGCTTCAAACAAGTTCACACATTCTCTAAAGAAACGAGGTAAAAGGAAAATTGATTATAGGATACCTTCAATTTCAATTGAGGACATTCGAGATGCAGAAGAGGAGCGTGCAGTCAATACTTTTCGTCAAGAGCTCCTTGCGAAGGATTTGTTACCAGTTCGGCATGATGACTATCACACATTGTTGCGGTCAGTTACTTTTTTTTTTTTTTTTTTTTTTTTTTATATATCTATAATTTTTGTGCAAACAAAATATCCTTAATACAGTAGATGGATCTTCTGTTTGACTTGCATGAGCCTTCATATGGACTAAGTTGGCTAGTTTTGTCACCTGCTCCTAGTGGCATCTTGGTTTGCTCAGACACAAACATCTTGGATTGATGTGTTGTTGTTTAAATTTTACAATGGTGGGGCATGAGGTGGTAATGATGGTTGAATTTCTAAGATTCATAGTTCTGTTATAATTGAGTTTTCCCTGTCCTTTGAAAGTGAGGTTGCAGTTCATTTTTCTTCCCCATCTTTTTTTTTTTTGGCTTCCATGGTTTGTATCTCCGATCCTTGAGCAGCATTCCCTTTTATTGGTGCAGATTCTTGAAAGCTAGGAAATTTGACATTGGCAAAGCAATCCACATGTGGATAGAAATGCTTCAATGGAGAAAAGAATACGAGACGGATACCATATTAGAGGTTAGTCTGCCATCCTCTGTGTGTGTGTTGACCTTCGTGGGCCCCACCGTGATGTGTGTCGGACATCCACAACATGCATTTGGTGGGTTCCCTCTAGGATATGGGATGTCCCAAAAATTAGCCATATTCAGAACTCAAGTGGGCCACACCTTCTGAAACCATTTATATATGTATATGGGTTTCGTTATCCCCGCCTTCATGGGTATGTTAGCAACATCCCAAAACCTTTCAAATGGTACCCGGGATGCCCAATTGTCGATTTGAACGGTTCATTCTTTCATAAAAATAGGGGCAAGCCATGGTGCAAAAATCACACCAATTGGATGATCCTAAGCATCCAATCAATAGCATGGAAAATGGACAGTCAAGATTGAGTGGAGATACAAAATAGGTCCAATCATTATCTTGAAACATCTATTTGATAGATCTCACTTTATATTACTTGTGATTCCAAGGTAGCACTTTGATTTCATGATCCTATGAGATTTATGGCTTATAAAAAACAGACAGTTGTAACAAATTGGTTCCATTCAAAGATTTATGATCATCTAATCGATGTGATTCTTGCACCATGGCTTACTCCCAATGGTACTGTTGAATAAACTGTCCCGATTGATTATTTGGTGTCCCATGTGTGATTCAAAACCTTTTTAGGATGGTGCTAATGTCCCCATGAAGGTGTGGACGTTAGCATTTCCCTACACACATCCAAGCAATTCCATCTAAATATGCATGCATGATCAAATATTTTGTTTTCAATAAAATGCACACATTGCTCCCATAGTCACGTCAGATTGTAGAATCTAATGTTATATGAAAGAGGAGATATGCATTCATACTCAGCTAGTTCTTATTTTTACAAATGCAATATCCAATTTAGAACGTTTCAGATCTTTTCTCAAATCCTCCAACGAAAAGCTTCTTATTGTGCTTAAAAGCAAACCACAAGTGTCTGGGGCCTCTTGAATGCATCAGGCAACCTGAGTATTTCCATTGATTGTTATAATGGTTTTCTTATGTAATTAGTTTTGCATCTATGTTGGATTCTGGTCCGTAATGTATCGTTGTATTTATATGTGGTGCATTATTACACCCTACCCCTTTTTAAAGCTGAACTCCATCTGCAACCAGATGATCTTCCTGATGTGTATTTTTTTCTTACTTATGACCAAGTATGTATTATCCAAACTGTACTTCGATAAGTTCATAATTATGTCAGAGGATTCCACCGTCTACTACATACAAAACGTCATCCAACTGTCCATTTCTAAGTTCTAACACTCATAATACATTAAACTGAATTTAAGGACTTCGAGTTTGAAGAGCTGGATGAGGTCTTACGTTATTACCCTCAGGGGTACCATGGAGTTGATAAAGAAGGGAGACCGGTCTATATCGAGAGGCTTGGGAAAGCTGAACCAAGTAAGCTAATGCACATCACTACAGTTGAGCGTTACTTAAAATATCATGTGCAAGAGTTTGAGAGAGCCTTCCGGGAAAAGTTCCCTGCATGTTCCATTGCCGCAAAAAGGCATATTGACACAACAACAACGATCTTGGATGTGCAAGGCCTGGTATGTACCATTATTTTTAGTCAGCCTTGACCATTATGAATTTCATCTCTTGTATCTCTCATCTTTAAGATAGGTGTTTGTTATGTTTGGATATTCTGGGTCATTTTCATGGATATCGGTTGGACAGTTACAGCCCCTCAACTGGTATTTATCTGCGACGTGCAGGGTATGAAAAATTTTGGCAGGAATGCGTACGACCTCCTTGTTGGCATGCAGAAAATAGACTCCAATTACTATCCTGAGGTGCTTGATTCACATGGCGAAAAAACTATATTTTCTACCAAAGTTGTTTGCTAATGGAAGCTTGTTTTATTTTTATTTATTTAATGCAGACGTTGCACCAGATGTTCATTGTTAATGCTGGTCCTGGTTTCAAGGTTCTTTGGAGTAGTGTAAAGAAATTTCTGGATGCAAATACTATTTCAAAAATACATGTATGGAAAATGTCTTTCTAGGAAGTTGTCTATTTTCTATATTTCTTTTCAGCCTTAAGTGGAAATTGTATTTTTCACTAATTTGCAGGTGCTAGGGTCCAAATTCCAGAGCAGACTACTTGAAGTCATTGACTCAAGGTTTTGATCTTTGCTCATTAGCTTTCATTGTTGGTATTAATGAAATGTAGGATATTTTTTGTGGTGCTCACATTGCTTTTCCCTTCAGACAACTGCCAGACTTCTTCGGGGGCTCATGTTCGTGCACTATGGAAGGAGGGTGTCTAAGATCTAATAAAGGACCGTGGAATGATCCTGAAATAATGAAGGTAAGGTGCTCATTGTCGTGTGAAATATAATATTTCTATTTAAATTCCTTTGTATAAAATTTTCTGCAGGTATGGTGCATGTTGATTAACTAGTTCACTGAAACTTGTGTAGCTTATACATAATGGTGAAGCAACATTCATAAGGCAAATCACACAAATGTCAGATGGAGGACAGAGAATTAATTCCTATACTAAGCTACGCCCATTAAAGGTAAGTTATGTTTGAGGTTTGATACTAAAACGCAGTTTATCTAATTCACTTGTATATTAATCCTGTTAGTTCTTTGCATATCAGGGAAGGAGCAGTGATACATCAACAGCTGAGTCAGGTTCAGATGTTGATGATCTTGGTTCTCCTACAGGATTAAGGGGTGCTGGGTTCACTCGGTTGGCACCTGTTCATGAAGAAGTGAGTCGTCTTCTTCTTCTTCTTCTTCTTCTTCTTCATTTTCATTTGGTTATTATTGCATATTTAGCAGGCAGTGCCTGCACAGTATCTCTGTTACCAGAACGTGAATTTGTGAATGGGGATAGGAGCTTACACAATGTTTTTAGTAGAGGATTCGTGGAGTAGAGGGGTGGCATATGAAACCAATTAATAAACATATCAAATGGAAATGTTTTGTAAGTTTTGAAATGAAGTTGAGGAATAACATACTTTCGCACCTCATATTCGATTCTGATTATGTTTAGTTTGGAAAAGTGTATAGTATCTGTTATGGGAAAAATGGGCCGATCCATGAAAGGAGCTCGAACCAACAACCAGCACGAACCAATGGGCCAAGCTACTCGGAGTGTAACTAAGGTCAAAGCTGGCACGACCACTCCCAACAGGTAGGGCTGTACATGAGCAGAATTAGCTCAGTAACTCGCTCGACTCGACTCGAAAAAGCTTGATTCGATTTGGTTCGAAACTGAGTTCGAGCCGAGTCGATCTGATTTTTTGAGCTCGAAAAAATTTCGAACCGAGTTTGAGCTTGCCCGAGCTCAACTCAACTCGGATTGAACCCAACTCGAATCGAACTCGGATCGATTCAGTTCGGTGACTCGGTTACTTCGATATTGCTGTTGCTCACCAAGCGTTTGATGAAATGACTCAATGAAGTGTGGCTAGTGGGAAGGAAGGTATGTATATGAAACAAATACCCTTTTTTTCTTGATTTTTATGTTGTTTACAAGGTGTTTTATGAAATACCTGTAAATCTATTGTTGTTGTTTTACATACAACAAGATTTTGAAAGCGCAATTCATGTGTTTGTGAAAATGTTGAACAGGCGAACTCAACTCGATCTTGGCTTAAACTCAGCTCGAACTGGCCCGAGCTGCTGACCGAACCTAGTTGAGCTGGCCAGTCAGGCTCGAGGACCGAGCCGAGCCGAGGTCAGCAAGTGGCCGAGCCGAGTCTAGCTGTGCCAAGCTCGACTCGGATCGACTCGTGTACACCTATACCAACAAGCTTCCCCGAAGAACAGCTTATTATAGTTGTCAAGCCTGGTGAAGGAAACTAAGGGCTACCGAGGTTAGTGATCACAAAGACATCACGAGCTTGCTTGGTTTGTATTATCATCGGAATGACACCGACCTTCTGATAGCGTGGTATCGTTCAAGGTGCCGCTACCTCTACCGTCCGACCTTATCTATGGGTCAAGTTGGTTTATCGGCTTCCTACTGACGATCGATCTCATCCAAAGCAAGTGACCGGAAGGTCTCTCTTAAGATCTCGGGGGATAGAATTGGAATCCCGGAGATCTCGGACGTTGAAGATCTCTGATACACTAGGAGTTGTAATCCGACGGTGTGATTTCCCTCTAATAGAAAAGATCTTCCAACGGCGTGATCTTCCCTTTAACAAAAAAGATTTTCCGACTGTGTGATCTTCCCTTTATTATAAATAGCGAAAGCCCCTAACGGTGAAAGGTACAACACAAACTTTTACACACTAATAACCTCTTTCCTTGAAGACCACTTCTACAAAGACCCAGATCCCTGACTTTGGCATCGGAGGGTTCCCTGCATTTTGCCAGGGTCTTGTTTGTTTTATGTGCAAGGCATTCAAGGGTCTATCGAAAAACTGCATCAATAGTTTGACACCCAAGTCGAGCTTAAGGACTTGCAAGGTCAGATCGGGGACATGACAAGCCTACCGTGCAAATGCTCCGACTCCAATGGAAGCAATAACGGAGGGAACCGAACCTCCGTTCACTACTGACATTATGCAAGCTCAACTGCAGGACAGGTTCTGTATGCCACAAATCACCTCCTTCTCAGGAACAAACCGACCCGTTCGAACATCTGGAATCCTTTAGGGTCTGGAAGGAGCTCCACAATGCGTCCGCTGTAGTGATGTGCTGAGCATTCTCATTAACCCTAACTGGAGTTGCCCGACTGTGGTTCAAACAACTGAAGCTGAACTCCATCAGCTCATTCTTCCAACCTGGTCAACTTTTCGTCACGAAATTTATCGAGGGGAAAGAAAGACTCAAAGTCGACTTGGATCATACCGCCTTGAAGATCTGGAAGGTCAACTCCTACCTCACCCATGGAATGTTGAACATCTCAAGATTTACCATTCCTAAGGAACTGATTCGTATCAATCACATAGCTTACTGTGTATTGGTTGCGTTCAAGTTAGTGAAATGAAATCCTGCAGTCTGTTTCCTACTTCCGTACTTGTAAAGGACTGTTCATCGAAACAATCTACAGAGGGCTTCGCAAGACAACTGGGAAGAACAACCCCTATCAATGTGCCGACCCCCCAAGTGGAGGTCGGGTTCTGTACTACTGGTGCTTGCGTATATATTAGAATACTACTAAGGATTCTCCCTAATATAAAGGGAAAAGAAACCGAATCGACTGATCGGATCCCGAAAGGAGCAAATTTCCGACGACTACTACAACTAAGGTATTCGACGTACTGGTCCTCTTTCGGGAATCCGATCTATCTACTTAGAAAAAATTTGCATACAAGCACCATGCCAAAAAGTGAATCATATTAATAAAGCTTCAAGGAGCGTATTACATTAAAGTCTACAAAATTGAAGATACAGAAGGGGTTTGTCTTTAAGCCTCGGGAGGCTGCTTGGAAGGCACGTCTTCAGCAGGGGCCTCAGATTCAGAGCTAGCATCCTCAAAGCCAGAGAGGTCTAGTTTTGGATAGGCCTCCTTAACCTCTTCAATGCACTTCATGAATGCCATCCGATATAAGGCATCCCTGTCTTTTAAGTATTCTTCGGAGGATTTGAATTCATTAACGGCGTCTGCTCGAGCCGAGGAGATAGCCGCCCGAGCCTCTACTTCAGCCTCCTTGAGCTTCGCCTTCAGCTCCACATTGTCGACCTCCCATCGAGCCGACTTGTCAGAAGCCTCGGCGAGAAGCTTCTGTCGCCTCTAGCTTGGCCGCCAGATCTGAAGCTCGAGCCTCCGAAGCAGAGCGAGCTTGGTCAGCCGCAATGGCCACAGCCCGAGATTCCTTGGCAACAATGCGGAATTGTTCGACTTCAACTCCCTTTTGCAAGAGTTTATTCTCGCCCTCCCATGCCTCCTTACGCAAGCGTACACTATTGCGGTGTACCTAGGTAAGTGGCAAGCTACCAAAGGAGCAAGAGAAGATGTCAGAAGTCGAACAAAGAAAGGAAAACCAACAAGTATTTAGAGGATCGACTTACTCCAAGAAAACTCTTCGTCACGGACGCAAGGTTCGCGTCTGGCAAAGAGTCTAGCATGACGAGGAATTCAGCATTGGATATATGCTGTTCTGCTCAAGGCATGAGCTCCTCTATGACTCCATGCGTTGTCTTGGAAGTAGGGGTGTACATTGAGTCGAACCGAGTTCGAGCTGGCCTTAGCTCGACTCGGCTTGGCCACTAGCTGACCTCAGCTCGAACTCGGCTCGGCTCGGTCCTTGAGCCTGACTGGTCAGCTTGGCTTGGTTCGGTCAGTAACTCGGGCCAGTTCGAGCCGAATTCAAGCCAAGATCAAGCCGAGTTTGCCCGTGCAGCATTTTCACAAACACCTGGACAGCACCTTCAAAATCTCATTGTATTTAAGACAACAACAATGGTTTTACAGGTATTTTATCAAACACCTTCTAAGCAACATAAAAATCAAGAAAAAAAGGGTATTGGTTTCATATACATACCTTCCTTGCCCACCAACCACACTTCGTTGAGTCATCAAACACTTGGTGAGCAACATCAATATCAAAGTAACCGAGTCACCGAATTGGTTCGATCCGAGTTCCGATTCGAGCTGGGTTCGATCCGAGTCGAGTCGAGTCGAGCTAGGGTAACTCAAACTCGGCTCGAACTCATTTTCGAGCTCAAAAAATCAGCTCGACTCGGCTCGAACTCAGCTTCGAATCGAGTCGAATGGAGCTTTTTCGAGTCTTGGTTCGTGTACACCTCTACCTGGAAGGACGTTGTCCTTCCCCTCGAGCCTCAGAAGGCCCAGCAGGAGGCCTGCTGGTCTCACCGGCCTTTACGGGTTGAGCCTCGACAACTCCCTGGATCTCTGCGGGAGAAGCCTCCTCGCAAGCAGTCGCCTCAACCGTTGCTTCAACAGCAACAAGGGCAGGCTCAGTGGCCGCTGCCTCATCCTTAACCCCCACAACAGTGGGAGATGAAGGACTGACTCTCCCTTTACTTTTGGAGGTCGTCTTTGGCTTCTTCGCCGGCACAGTCTCCTCGAGGAGAGGTGTCTTGCGCTTTGAGACGGGCTTCAGGCATTTCTACATCAGTTAGAACGGAAAGGGATTTAGTTATAAATTCATAAAATTTTCAAGTCTTAAAGGTCGGCAAAAGTTCTTCCCTGTAACCTTGGTATCAAGAACCAACTCAAGCAGGAGCTCCGGTTGAAGAAGTCTTCTCCAAGATCGGTTTTCCTCTCCTAATGACCTTGCCCCCTGAATCCGAGCAAGAGATTCGTCTCCGAGGAGGGAAGGGTGTTTGAGAATATCTGTATCAAAGAAGGCATGCACGAACGATTAAGAACACCAGAGATCGACCAATTAAGAAACGACAAAAAAAAGAAGAAGAAGAAGAGCTAAGTACAAAGAAAGTCGACCTGGGGTAATGAATGCGGTGGGGACCAAGCCACGACGTAAGGTCAAACTCGATACTTCCCAACTGCCAAAAGCCTAGAACCACCTGTCCTTCCAATTTTTATTGGAGGTTGGGACATCTGTGACCATACCCCCTTTGGTCCCCCTCCAAGCAGAGAGGTAGTGCCAACCCTTGTGAAAACGGTTGGGCTTCAGCTGGTACATGTGGAGGAATTCATTGACGGTAAGCTCGGGTTGCTTAAGGTCAGACCTAAGGATGGAGTAGCCGATCACCGTGTTCCAAGCATTGGAGATCAGCTTCCTCGGGCCCAACTCCAGACGAGCAAGCACTCGTCTTACTATATTTTGCAGAGGGAGCCTTAGGCCGCACTGAATGATGACCTGAAAAATGGCAACTCCTCCCTCTGGAGGATGAGTAGGGAGCTCGTCTGGTGAAGGAACTCGGAGGACTACTGACTCAAGTATATGGTACCCCAACCTAATTTGAGCTAAGTCATCCTCCTTGAGGATCGACTTCACGAGGCCTCTCTCCTCTTCCTCATCCTCCATAGGGGATTCGTCTAACTCCCCTTTACCTGGCAGATCATGCTTCGCCCTAACTGGCTGCTCTGTCGGGGATGTCTCCAGCACTTGCGACGATTGCGACGCCTGGAAATCGATATCGCTCATCATCACCAATGGCGACAGTGGGTTCGACATCGGAAAAGGTTGCTTGCCCCACCATTGTCGCTGGAGGCCCCCCCTCCCACGAACTTAGTGAATCCGACATGGTAGTTAGTTGAAAAATGTCGGAACTCGGTAACAAAGAAGAAGGGAAAGAAGGGAGGGGGTGAGATGAAGAACAAGGCTCACCAGAAGGAGGATGTCGCCTTGTCGCCGGTGATTTCACAATATAAGTCACCGGAAATCGCCTCTGCAAACAACGGCTAAGGATACGAATGAAGAAGGGGAAGACGCGAAGGGGATATGCAAACAGACTTTAGGGTTTTCATTATATAGGGGAGCCACGTGGCAATGTTTAAACGCTGCCATTAATGCAGACCCCGTACAGTGCCCCCTCGACTACCATGTCTCGACCCCACCCGTTGTTCGACCCTGTTATCAAGAAATGGCCACGCCTCTCTCTCATTGGTCAGATACCGAAAAGACGGCCTGACAGGTCACATGGCCTCGAGCCACGACACGTTACCTTGACTACGCTGTACATGATTATTGACACGCCTCGACTCTCATGTTGGCCGCCATACTCAACATTTATGGTGGAACAGTCCGACTTAGGAACTTCTGACCTACTTTCCAAGTCCGTGCTATTGACTCGAAAGCAGGGAGGCTTACTGTTATGGGAAAAATCGGTCGATCCATGAAAGGAACTCGAACCAGCAACCAGCATGAACCAATGGGCCAAGCTACTTGAAGTATAACTAAGGTCAAAGCCGTCACGACCACTCCCAACAGGCTTCCCCGAAGAACAGCTTATTACGGTTGTCAAGCCCGGTGAAGGAAACTAAGGGCTACTGAGGTTAGTGATCACAAAGACATCACGAGCTTGCTTGGCCTATATTATCATCGGAATGACACCGACCTTCTAATAGCTCGGTATCGTTCAAGGTGCCGTTACCTCTACCATCCGACCTTATCCGTGGGTCGAGCGGGTTTATCGGCTTCCGATTGATGTTCGATTTTATCCAAAGCAAGCGACCGAAGGTCCCTCCTGAGATATCGGGGGATAGGATTGGAATCCCAGAGATCCCGGACGTCGAAGATCTCGGGAAGATCTCCGATACACTAGGAGTTCTAATCTGACGGTGTGATCTTCCCTCTAACAGAAAAGATCTTCTGACGGTGTGATCTTCCCTCTAATAGAAAAGATCTTCCGACTATGTGATCTTCCCTTTATTATAAATAGGGAAAGCCCCTAACGGTGAAAGGTACACAACACAAACTTTTACACACTGATAACCCCTTTCCTTTAAGACCACTTCTACAAAGACCCAGATCCCTGACTTTGCCATTGGAGGGTCCCCTGCATTTTGCCAGGGTCTTCCTTGTTTGTTTTATGTGCAGACACCCAAGGGTCGAAGAAGGGTCTATCGGAAAACTGCATCAACAGTATCATCATCTTAAGGGGTCGTTTGGCACCATGGATTTTAGGGGATTTCAAATCCCCTGGTTGTTTGGCACCATAAAGTAAATGGGGGTTTCAAATCCCCTCATAGAGGGGGTTTGAAATCCACGGTGAGAGCTTGGATTACATCTAAAATCCTTCTAAGAGTTGCATATGTAAACTGTGTGTCATCGGACTATTATTCTATTGCGCATGTGGCCCACCAATGATGTCCCAAAACAATTGATTATCAATTGCATCACTATAATTACTTTCAGCATTGTCCAAACATTGTCCGTGTAAATCAACGGTTAGTAATCGTTGGTTAGTCACTTGGACATGATTTTGTGGTTGTGGCCCATCCAAGATTTGTAATTTCATCATTTTCGGGGTAAAGCATATATTTCAGCGGGCTTATTGCAACTATTGTGTTAAACATTACATACATTCACTAATTAGAGATATTAAAGTTGATTTAGTAATTAAATTCAAGCCCCTGTGAATATACCATGCATAGCTACTTTTGGATTAAAGTCGATTCCCAATCCAGGGTGCCAAACACAATAGGAGGATTTCAAATCCAGGGGGTTCTAAATCTAGGGGGTTCCAAATCCACACTCCTAAACGGACCCTAAGCCTTTCTCCAAAAAAGTTGGTAATGCAGTGGCATTTTCACACTGGGCTCGAGTGGGGTTGCCTGTGGGATGCAGGGGCACACTCGGGGTGGGTAGCCCGTGTGAGGTGGGTGGCTCGTGTGAGGTGATACCCATGTGATTTGGGGCCCACGAGGGGGGTTCGGCCGAGGTCCTAACCCATGAGATGTGGGGTCTGGGTTATGAGATAAAGGGATTGATTCATCATGCTCTAACAGTTCGAGCTTTTAGAGCAAGTGGTTAATTGTCCTGCACAATGTTGTTAAATTGCATATGCGATCATGTGCGATTGCATATGCGATCGCACAATCACATATGCGGTCGCACACTGTTTTTTTTTTTTTTTAACATTTTTCAAAAAATTAAAAAGAAAAAAAGAAAAGAAAAATAGGGATAAATTAAGAAAAAAATGAATAAATTATGATGTCATTGGCCCTTGAAATACATTGAATTTAAGTAAAATAAAACCAATTACATAATGAATTAAATATTAAGTCATCATTCATCAACAATTCTACAGTCTATAATATAGTTAACTTGACATTTAACAAATATGAAATATCAATATTCAACACTACATATACATAATACATCAACAATCAACATTAAGCACACTTAGTAAACAAAATGAAGAAGTTATTTATTTATTATTCATCTAATCATATAATATATACATTGATCAAGTTGCCATTGTGGCATATCACCACCAGGTCCACCACCACCACCACCACCATCATCATTCGAGTCATCTGACTCATCTCCTCCTTCCACATATACTTCTTCTTCCGTTTCTTCATCATCTATACGTACTAATACTTCATCAACATCCAATGGTGGATGATCTTCAGCTTAATCATCATTATCACCATCTTCTTCCATCTCCTCAATCTCTTCAACGGGTTGACGGTTACTATTCGCCCCCCGGCTCACCCCCATCTTACGCCATCGAGTGGTACTACCTTCACCAGGTGTCGATCCGTATGCGGCATCTTCAACTTGTGCCCATGTTAGGTCTTCTCCAACAAATACCGGGTCCTCCGTCTCTACGAGCTACTCGTTATCTGCATCCAACTCATCTAAGCAAATAGGGTCAAAGAAACCGGGCTTTTCTTTCCTAGCTTGGAATTGTTCTTGCAATTTTTTATTGTATTGAATGAAAACCAAGTCGTTAAGCTTTTTTTGCTCAAGACGATTCATTTTCTTGGTATGAATCAGCAAGAAAGAAAGCGCATTTGGTATTAGCTATTTAGGTAATTAATTTAGCTTAGGCTTTACACAAAAAAAATTGAAGTTTACAATTACTAAATAGTCTAAACTTACCGCCTCGAACGTGCTCCAATTGCGCTCACAACCACTGGCAGAACATGTGAGTCCAAGAATCTTCATAGACAGCTTCTTTAGATCTGGATCCTTCCTGTTCGAGTCCACTCCATAGGTAGCTTACTAGTTAACTGATAAAAACAGTTTAAGTTAGAAACACTTTGTAGAAAACTATTTGTAAGACACTAAGACTGACATTCATAGAGTAGTACTAGTACTTACTGGGTAATTTCATTGTCCGATGCCTTATTACGATATCCCTTGATAATATCCCCTCACTTTTTGTGTAGAAGTCCAGCAAAGTTGAGATCTTGTCCTGTTCTCCTCTATCTGGAATCATTTTTTCCAAGACATCAATAAATCTAGCCATATATATAGTTAGTGTTTCTGCTGGATCAACAGAAGCGAATAAACAGGCTGGGTTAAGGATGTAAGCAGCCGAATACAATGGAGATGACATTTGGCTGCCTTATCTTCTATCTATAATATTTAAAATTGGCTTGTAATCACGCTCTATAGTTAAAATGGTCCATGATCTTATTTTTCGCCCTCTCCATCGCATCATACATGTAGCCTGTTGTAGGCTTTTCATCCCCGTCCACCAATCGCAACACAGTGACTAAGGGCTCAGATGCTTTTAGCGCCTTTACCACTTGTGTTCAAAAACTTTAAGAAATGATTGTTTGTTAAACCTATTTCCCTTCAGCCTTCTTTGATCAAGCCCCACTTGTAAAATCGGCCGACACTAAGCTTCTAAGTTCTGATTTCTTTGCATGTAGCCTTTGTAGTGTTAAAAAGGCTGTAGTGAAAAGGGTGACTGCTGGACGTAGCAAGTTACCCCCAATGTGTTTTTTCATTCGACTGACAAGAAGGGCGTGTTTGTACATAAAGACCGTGATTCTTCTAGCCCTTGCAATCACATTTATAAATAATCTATCTATATCTTCTAACATAAGATCAACATAATGGGCCGCACAAGTGGTCTAAAATAAACGTCGCCTCTTCTCCATAAGAAGACGACCGGCCATTACGTACGAGGCTGCGTTGTCTGTAATTACTTGTATAACATATTCCTCATATATTTTTTCAACTACACTATCTAGTAAGCTAAACAAATATTCTCTTGCGTGTGAATGACCTGATGCATCCACGGACTTCAAGAACATTGTCCCAGCTGGACAATTTATAAAAAAAGTTAATGAGAGACCGACCGGATCTATCGGTTCATCCATCAGCCATTAGCAAACACCCATATGTTTTCTACGATTCCTTATATTCAGTTATGAATGATCGTGTATATTCAACTTCAGTTTTTAGGCATGTCTTCCTCATTTCATGATATGAAGGAGGTTTAAGCCCAGGTCCAAATTGACCTATAGCCTTCAATCATTACTTTGAAGCTTCTCGACTTAACGGTGTTGAAAGCAACGCCGGTTTGGTAAAACCATTTAGCAATATATTGAATAGTGGTTTTCCTATATTTTTGTTTATATTGGTTCTCTAAAGTTGTTTGAGTTGGCCCTTTTCCTCTACCCCTTTGATCGATTACATCCTCAGGGTGTGGTCTTCACCATCTATCCATGAGCTCATGCCCTCGGGCTCTTTTCGAGACCGTTGGTTGTACTTGTGGTCTAGACCGGCCTGTCGAAGTAGGGGGAGTGAGACTAGCTTCACCTACATTAACTGCGTTTATATCTTCATATGCATCTTGTTGCAAATATTCCTCCTGACGTAGGCCATTATCGCATCTATTTCTTGACTGTTTTTCCATATACTCTATGATCTCCCTTCAGATTTCTGGAATAATTATGTCGCATGCTTTTACATTTGACCCCGGTAAATGTGCAAGGTGTTGCTTGTGCCTTGCAATGCCATCAGAACTCACATACTATGTGAGTCTTTTCCATAATACTACGGTAGTGCCCATACTTCCAACCCGGGTCATTCGACTTGGGTTTCAAAGAGGAATATTGGGAAGAAGACATTATGTTGAAGGTGTGTGTATTGATTGCTAGTAGCATAGTACTAAAAAGTAACTAGAAAGTAAACTAAAAAGTAAAAAAACTAAAGTAAGAGACTAAGAGTAAAGAGACTAAAGAGATGAGACTTGGGAGAGGAAGAGGGAGAGGGAGAGGGAGAGGGAGGGAGAGAGAGAGACACACACACACACATACACTAGTAGTAGTCTAGTAGAAACTGAAAGGGAAAGGGAAAAGAAAAGGAGAGAGAGAGAGAGAGAGAGAGAGAGAGAGAGAGAGAGAGTGAGTTACACTTGTAGAAAGGTAGAAGAAGAGGGAAAAGAAAAGGAGAAAGAAAGAGAGAGTTGAGTTACACTTGTAGACTTGTAGAAAAGAGAGGGGAGAGAGATTTACACAAACAAAATTACAATTACAAATTTAAAAAGAGGTTCCAAATTCTTCAATCTTCACTTCTTATTTGTCTTCTCTTCACCTTTGTCTTGAGTCCTTGACCCTTGACTTGAGTCTTGTTCTTGATTCTAGAATTATGTAGAATGTAGACTTGTAAAGTTGTGTTGTTGTAAGTTGTAAGTTGTAACACTAAGTCACTAACACAATTTACATAACGCTAACTTGTAACAAAGTAACAAACAAACTTTTAAAAAAATGTTAGAAGTTGTTAGAAAACTTGGAACTTGGATATTATGAAACTTTAAGAGAGAATGAGATAGAAGGAGAGATAGATAATAGATTAGAAACTAGAAAGAGAGAGTGGTGGGTGTGTATGTGTTGTGTGAAACTGTGAATATTTATAACTTGGAAAAATTAGAAACTAGAAAGAAAGTTCAATTCAATGGATGGAAAGCTTGGTTGTCTTGTAATGTCTCTTGAATCCTTGTGGATGTATGTACTTGTCCCTTGATTGAAACTTCAATTTCGATCTTGATTCTTGAAAGAAATATGGATGGAGGAGAGGAGCTTGAGGCTTGGAATTGTGTAAGGGAGAGTGTAAGAGAGCAAAATAGAGATTGAGCTTTGAGTGCATGTAGGAGTGCTTGGAATCCCTTTTTATAGAGAAAAAAATCAGGATTTTTAAAAAATAAATAAATTTCCAACGGTCAGAAAACGGTTAAATTTCTGACCGTTGGCAACTATGCGATCGCATACATCGCATATGCGATCGCATATTATGGCACATGTGGCATATGCAATCGCATATGTGCAGTGATCGCATATGCGATCAGTGTACATATGCGCGCATATGCGAATGTGCGATCGCACATGACAACACCTCCTACATCAAATTGGTATCAGAGTGGGAAGTCTCGTGTTCGAGATTCCTCACCGAGGGTGATTAATGCAAGGGCATTTTCACATCAGGCTCAAGTGGGGTTGCTTGTGGGATGCAGGGGCATATTTTAGAGCTTTCTTTCTTTTTGGTTGTTGCTGTTGTTTCTTCACTCTCTGTTGACTGCTAAAAGAAGATGCATTTGTGCCATTTCAATGTTCCTTTTACTTTCTCTTTGCATTTGCATTTCCACTGATTCCTATCTGTGGCGCTTGTATACATTATACTCGTTTCTTTCATTTGAAATGTAATTCCTGATATTTGGTCCTTACTGTTTTCTTTCTATAGTTTACACAGGCAAGGGCAACAGACCAAAATGCCTACTACAGCTGTGATGACCATTTTGCTGTGGTTGATAAAGCAGTAGACACTGGTCGAAGGGCAGGACCCACGGAGAAGTCATCTGTTGGGGATAGAGATGGGAGGCATCTGTATACTGATGCAGCATCCAATTCACAAGGTATGATAGGTAGCTTTGATAATGATAGGAAGTTTGTTCCTCCTAGCGGTGGGAATATGACAGGCTAGATGAGAATGCATTGAATATTGAATAGTTGATCTGCTATTCCAGATTCATCTCCTTATAGGGGTGGCTACATAACTTACAACACCTCCATATTGTCTGACATACACCGAGACAGACACAGAAACCTGGTATGCTGGAACATTTACACATCCATATGGCTATATGATATATTTAACCCCATTATCATATAAATGCTATTCTACATCAGTAGAAAACCATAGGGAAATGCATTAAAACTACATGAATAGTTTCAGAAAAGAATTATCTGTTATTGCATCGTCTTAATAGACGTGTTCAACATAAGCTGTTTTTTTTTTTTTAAATGGTCTGTTTCCTATGTACAGCCATACAGGATATCGGTGCTCATCATATCCCGAGTTCTCTTCTTTTAAATAAAAAATAAAAAATTTCTTTGTGTATTTTCATATTTTTATCTTTAAAGTGTTTGGCATTCTTTTTGTTTTGAGCTTTGTTATGCACTGTTTCCTTACATCTCAACCACTCATTTTTTTTTGACATCGATGTTTTTGTTCAGGTATCATTCACAGGCTCAATTCTATCAGGGACAGGTTGGAGGAAAGAAATTTCCCATGTCTTGTGAGACCACTGATTGCTTTCACGATCAAGCTATTGGCAATCTTCCGTATTTTATGTTGTGGATTTGGAAGGAGGCAGGAAAACAGCTGCCCCTCAAATCCATCGGTGCGTGATCCGAATAACCATCTAGCCACAGAAGCTGTCAAGGAAGACTGTATCCTCCCGTGCGTACAGCGCCTTCAAAGGCTTGAGATGATATTTAGTGAACTCAGAAACAAGCCGGCAGAAATTCCTTCGGATAAAGAGCATATGATCCTGGAATCATTGGATCGGATCAAATCCATCGAGTTTGACCTTGAGAAGACGAAGAAAGTAAGTTTTAGATGCACACAACATGTTGTACTCAGATATACTGTTGAATAATTTCATAGGGAGGTTGTCAGAATCTCTGGCTTTGGGAAATAGCGGAGAATGACTTGAATGCTAGTTTCTCTTGGGACAAGATAGATGCAGCTCAGTGCTCAGAATCTCAGACTCAACTGGGAAATCAGTCCTGTTCAGTCAGGCAGTTTTTCTTTTTTAAATAACATCAGAGATTGGACCAGCAGTACTTTGGAAATAGCCTGAATCACAACAACAATAATAATAATAATTAATAATAAAATTTTAAAAAAAGAGAGAAAAATACCCTGAGTTGGCTGAGGCCACATCGATCAAAAGTTTTTGAATATTGATGTAAAAGGTTATGTTCCTTACTTCGTCAAAGCCCTGCAAACATGCCCTTTTAGGTTCTTTAGCTATATTGCTGAGCCACTGGAAACTGATCTTTCAAGAAATTTCCTATTTTTTGAACTGCCCCTTTTTTTTTTTTCTTTTTTTTTTTTCCAAAATTTAAAACCTGGTCCCACTGGATCTGTTCCTTAAATTTGGAATTATCACTCTCTTTTCTATTTCCATATGATTGTCTATAGAAACCCATGGGACAATGACATGGCAATTTTAGGTTCCTTTGCGTGACAGAAGACTGGGTGGACAATGTTTTTTAATGTTTTTATTTCCTACAACTTCCCTTAGTTCTCAGTTTCTTTCCCTTGATTTCTTTATATCTAATGGTGTGTTTGGTTGCACCAAATTTCGTCAAATGACATGAAATTTTGCACCAAACTAGACTGATTCATCATGAAATATGATGAAATTTCGTGATATTTGGTGCTACCAAACGCACCCTAAGTGTTTATTTATCGTATACATTTTGCATTTAGTATGTGAATTGAGCATCTTAAGAGTGCCATTTTTGCAATTTAATTCTATGCAAATTTTTGGGATGTGATTGCATTTTCACATCCCATCTGGAAAATATTCTCTCTGCTCAGGTGGAATTTTGACCTATTTCAATGTCTGGAAGTATGATTATTCTCTTCTTAGTTTTACTAATAAGTTTTTGTGTACTCCAATCTCAGGTATTGCAGGCAACGGTGATGAAGCAAACGGAGATTGCTGAGTCACTGGATAGCCTACAGGACTCAAAATGTCAGGTAATATGCTTTTCCGCTATTTTCTTTCCATCTGCATGCTAATAAATCCAGTCTTTCAATGAGGAGTTATGTGATCCGTAAGTACACACCAATGTCATTCGGTCTTGAGTCTGTGCCAGCCTGACCCATGGATTCCACGATCCTGGATGATAATCCCATGGGTCTTACCAGAGATGGACTGCGCCCCAAAGATCCCTCCCATTCTGACATTCATAACTGAAGTGATCAGTATGTGGCCTACAAATGAATGGGTAAGCAAACAGTTCATGTACTGTCCTCATTGAATGATATAGAACTTAAGCTTGGATGTCGAGGTTTTTCTGATCTGGGATTTTTGGGGCATCTGACCTTTCCACATTTGCGTCTCTCAGTGAATTATTACTGTGTGATGGCATCTGCAGCCTTTCTCCCATTCGATAAATAAATAAGTAATGCATCCTTTCTCCCATTCAATAAATAAATAAATAATGCATCCTCTCTCCCATTCAATAAATAAATAAATAATGCATCCTATAGGATGATGCACACTTCACAATTCTATGGAGTGAAAATATCTACTATGATCGGGGATTGTTGATCTGGTTGGCCTATGCACGGGTGGGCCATTGGACAAAAATCATAGCGACTGGCCTATCTGGTTTCCATTTGAGTTCTAAATGTTGCCAATTTCTG
>JAJHSJ010000015.1:641382-687345 GCA_021015155.1 Magnolia officinalis
AACGACTAGTAATGGTTTTGACAGGATGTTGGCATATGGAAACCCACGATTTTCAATTACCATGCTTTGAATGGGGAATCTGATGCAGGACAATTAACCACTTGCTCTAAAAGCTCGAACTGTTAGAGTATGGTGAATTAATCCTTTTATCTCATAGCCCAAGTCCCACATCTCATGGGTTAGGACCTCAGCCAAACCCCCTCGTGGGCCCCAAATCACATGGGTACCGCCTCACACGGGCCGCCCACCCCGAGTGTGTCCCACATCCCACAGGCTACCCCACTCGAGTCCGGTGTGAAATGTACATTAATCACTACCGGTGAGGAGTCTCGAACACGAGACCTCCCCCGTGGGCCCCACCCACCCCAAATGTGCCCCTGCATCCCACGGGCAACCCCACTCGAGCCCGGTGTGAAAATGCCCTTGCATTAATCACCCCCGGTGAGGAATCTCGAACACGAGACCTCCCGCTCTGATACCAATTTGATGCAGGACAATTAACCACTTGCTCTAAAAGCTCGAACTATTAGAGTATGATGAATTAATCCCTTTATTTCATAGCTCAGGTGTCACATCTCATGGGTTAGGACCTCGGCCGAACCCCCCTCGTGAGCCCCAAATCACATGGGCCGCCCACCCCGAGTGTGTCCCCGCATCCCACAGGCTACCCCACTCGAGCCCGGTGTGAAATGCGCATTAATCACCCCTGGTGAGGAGTCTCGAACACGAGACCTCCCCCGTGGGCTCCGCCTACCCCGAGTGTGCCCCTACATCCCACGGGCAACCCCACTCGAGCCAGGTGTGAAAATGCCCTTGCATTAGAATCACACCTTCAGATTTCAGTATCCAAACCGGAATTCCTTTTGAATGAAGCTCCGCTAAAACCGGAGCCAAATCCTTAAATCACATTGGGGAAACATTGGGTGAAATCGTTACAGCCCTCATAACAGCCCGTTATGCCCCCTTAAAGGCCCGAACAGTTCCGTAACGGTCCATTATTGGGTTGATGTAGGTTTTTCGATTTTTATTCAATATAAAAAAGAGATTGTAACAGCCATTATAGCCCCCGTAACGACGTTACACCCCGTATCATAAAGGTAACGATGGTGGTTGTTACAGCCACCATTACCGTTACAGAATACCCGTAGTTGTTAAAGAGCTGCTAGACCATCCAACCCCATATTAACATAAAGCAAAATGCAAAGAGCCAGAGCCTACCTGATTTACCTTGTTAGTGGTTACATACTCTAATAAGGCCATGAATGTGTGTTATTTGTACTTGTTAGAGCTTTTGTCAATCCCACAATACAGCACAATTGGACAGCCACAAGTCTACATCAATTGTTCCATTGCACTCCAAGCAAACATTATCTGCAAGAGCCCGGACTTTGGGTCCAATGCAAAGCTTTTCACGTTAAGCTTAATGCACAACATGTCCGAGTGCATTAAACATGTAAGTGCTTCCAAGCCCATTGAAGTACACTAGGTTAAGGGGTCGTTTGGATGCCCATAAGATCTGTAAGATGTAATAAGTTAGTTACAAGTGGTGTTTGGGGGAGGAAACTTACTTTTAAGTTTGTTTCAACCTATAAGTATATTATAGGCAGAAGTTACAAAGAATTTAAATGGCTTAAGGCTATGTTTCCACCTACTTGTAAGTAAGTTACAGGGCAACAATAGTATGATTTTTTAAAAGAGGGGAACAAGGGAGAAAAACCACTACCAGCCATTTAAGAAGCTCGTCTGATTTTTTAAAAGAGGGGAACAAGGGAGAAAATTGCACCTCAACTACCAGCCACTTAAGGATTTTTTTTTTTTTTTTTTTTCCTTTTTTGTCTGATTCAATGTATATTCTTGCATTTAAATCAGCCCCGATTCTGCGAGGTCGTGGCAGTGAAGGCCCATATAGCATACTATCTATGCCATCCATCATATTTGCGAGCTCATTTTAGGGCATGGGCCCAAAAAAATGAAGCATATCCAAATTTCAAGTGAGCCACACCATAGAAAACAATGTTGATTGAACGATTACCATTAAAACTTCCAAGGGCCACCGTAATGTTTATTTGCCATCCAACCTCTTGATAAGCTCACACAGACCTGGATGAAGGGAAAACATAAATCTCAGCTTGATCCAAAACTGTTGTGGTCCACAATAAGTTTTTATTGGTGGGCATTCAGTCACCACTGTTTCTTGTTTTCGGGCACATGCCCTAAAATGAGCTGGCAAAATTGATGAACGGCGTGGATGTATAAAACATATATCGAGGTGGACCCCATAATCAGGGCCATTGCTCTTTCTATTTTTATTATTTTATTTTCTTTACATCTATCAAATTGTTGAAAACTAGGGCCCCATTGTGGATAAGATGTAAGCCATAAACAATCAAGATTCTAACTTTTGCGTGCATATGAGACTTTTATTGTACAAGAATGCTCATGTTCTCTTGGACAGAGAACTACATCTTCTCTTTACTTCTCAAGTGCTGGGATAATTTCCAACTTGCTGGAAAATTCTAGCTATTTGCTGGATATTAATTTCCAACTGTCCAGCTGCTCTCTTTATTTCTCAAGTGATAAGATAATTTCTAACTGTCCAGCTATTTCATCCTCACTTACCGAATAATTGCTTATTTTTTTAGTTTGAAGGCTTATTCCTAAATGGGTTTTTTGTTTATGTAGTTTGCTTGTATGTTTCTCTCCTTTCAGTATTGTAAACATAATATTTTGGATTAAAAATAAGATTTCTCAGATTCTTTTTGCTTACTTTAACTTATTGTTCCACATTACAAGTATTTTGAATACGTGGGCTCACTTTTATGGCCCACCCAATGATTAATTTATCCTAAGAATTGGCTGAATCATTCATCTAGATAGGCTTAACAAAATGACATACTTTGTGCCAACCTTTCTTATGTGTTGATCAGAGTTTAGCACGATCAATGTTGTCAAATCGCATATGCCTATGCGCATATGCGATCGCACAATCGCATATGCAATCGCATTTTTTTTTTTTTTTTTGAAAAATTAAAATATATATATTTATTAGGGAAAAATTCAAAAAATTGTAAAAAAAATTATAAGTAACTGAGGAGAACTTTTCTAAGTTAATAGATAACTAATTTTACATATTTAAAATACATTTGAAAGAGATAAAATCAATTAAAGAATGAATTAAACATCAAGTCATCCACATTTAACAATATAGTTGACAAGAAGTAACAACAAAATCAACAAGCTATTTATTTATTATGGTAGAAATCAACAAGCTTTCTTCCTTGAAACTTAAAAGTGCTTGAATCTTGATCTTCCAACTTCCAAGAGAGAGGGAATGTAAGAGAGAGAGATTAAGATCACTTGGAAGTAGGAAATACAAGAGAGAGGGAGATTAAGACCACTTGTAATTAAGAAATGTAAGAGAAAAATAGAGTAAGAGAGTTTTGGGGTGAGAATATTGCAAATGGAGGAGATTTGGAAGCCTTTTTATAGACAAAATGTTAATTTTTGCAAAAATAAAAAATAAAAAATAAAAAAATTCAATGTGCCATGGCCAATATGCGATCGCATATGCTGTATGCGATCGCATATTTTCGCATATGCAATATATGCGATCGCATATGTGCCAGATCGCATATGCGATCTGCATATGGATATGCGCATATGCGATCGCACATGACAAAAATGGGCACGATTCCCAACTTGAAGCTCTACTTGGTGTGAATATACAACTTCTTACATGTAACTAACTTACATGTTACCCAAACACAAAAACCAACTTCCCTAAGTAACTTAGGGCTTACATCCATACAGGATTACCTGGTAGTTACTTTCACCTATAAGTAACTTACAACTTAAAGAACTTACAGGCATCCAAACGCGCCCTAAATGTACAACAACTTGAATCACTCAGACGCACTTAGGCAGGCATTGTATGTTAAGCTTAACATGCAAAGCTCTGTATTCGATTCATATTATGAACCGACCCATTAAGCAAAACCTAGAAATCCATGAGGGTAGAAAAGACATCCTACCATTCTAAGAATTAAAAACTACCCAACTTCTCACTGAATTTTCCAGCATTCTATGCCGAATCAAACAGCAACAAAAAATCAAATCAAACTGAAGCTCAAACAGACGGAATTCCACAGTTTCTCCACATACCTCTCACTGAACGATCTTCCCATGAACTTTCAGCATGGCGGAGAAGAATCAGACGGCGAGCCACGGGCTTCGCTGCATCGGCTACCTTCTCTTCGACAGTCTCGCCTTCGACGGCCTCAATTATGAGAGATCGTGCAGAGAGGGCACTGGATTTTCTGAGAAACGGAGAGGATTTGGGAAGGAGAGAGGAAGGAGAGAAAGCTAGGGTTTTCTGCGAGATGAGGAGAAGAGAAGGAGAAATGGAAATGCTGCTTCTGCAGGGAATTCCAATTCCTCTCATAGCTTTGGGATTTTTGGAGCGCTCTTTCTTTCAATCCCCTTTCCCTCTCTTCTTTATTTATACTCGTGGTTTGGCCAAGCGCACACGCGCGAGGAGAACTGCCCCGCTGACGCGTGTGAGAGATCAGGTTGCAAATGTATGAATGAAATGGACGGCTAGGAAACAACTGTTTCAGAATCTTTGTTTTCGACGCTGTGGCCCACCTACATGAAACGAGGGCAGAAGATCTATACGGTGTGTCTGGCATGATTGCGCCACATTGACACGTGTGCTTGCATGTAGACATGCACGTGCCAACACGTTGCCACGTGTGCTTCCCTGTAGACACGCACGTGCCAACATGATGCCACTTCTGCTTTTGTGTTAGACATGGATTGGTGCACGAGTGGCCCATCTGAAAATCCGGCAATCCACTCATCATGAGGCCGCACGTTTGCGGTTGGATGTGGACGGGTCAGCTAAACTTATTTTTAGCCGTCCATTCTTTTCATGCAGCGATGGCCCACCTGGAGCCTAATTTTTTGTATTCATATTCAAGGCAGAAACCACCTCGTGCACCGCTTGGATAGCCCACACGCTTGTTAGGCTCCCACGTGGGGGTACAACATCTCCCGTTGTTGGTATTTTTACAATCTTCGACTCGGTTTAAGTCCGAAACTCTGTGTTGTGGGTCCCAGTATGGATGATGCGTGCACAAAAAACTGGAAGCGGATTGGCTGGTGTACCTCACACTATCTATATAGCTGTGTACTGACCTCAGCAAGTTTTGTGGGTCTGATAATGAGGTATGTGTTATATCTAAACTGCCCATCCATTTAGGGAGCTCGTCTTAAAGCTTGAGATGAAAAATAAGACAGATCTAACCATCAAGTGGACCACACTGCAAAAACCATAGGGGATTGAAGGCCTACTATTGAAATCTTTTTGAGGTCACATAAGTTTTGGATCAATATGAAATTTGTTTTTCCTCTTCATTCAGGTGTTTGTGATCCAACCAAAAGATTGGATATAAAATAGACATTATGGTGGGCCCTAACAACTGTTTAACAGCAAGAATTATTATCTCCACCGCTATTTATGATGTGGTCAGATAATCTTTAGATAATACTCTAAAATGATCTCTAAAAATATATAAGCGGTGCAGATATAATAAATACGTCAATGTGGCCATATAACTTTGATCTCCTTTGAACGTTCGTACATTAGGAGCTCGAGGAGCGTCAGTGCGCGTTTTCGCACGACACGTACCTACAGCAGGTATATAGCTGGTGTGTGGTACACCAGCCAATCGGCTTCCCAAAAAAACTCAGCAATAGATAAGAAGATCCCGAGGAGGATGGGCAATAAAAAGTGGACCTGTAAGGTCAGATTATATCGACGGTTAGAAAGTCTTGGCAAGGGCCCACCTCACGAGTGGGACACCAGCCATCTGTTGGAACTCGGATTCAGTAGTGTCCCCTTTCTGGTCAGTGATGTGAGCCGGCCGTGATGCGTGTGTTTTGTCCATACCTACGTCCAACCATTTTTCCAATTCATTTCAGTGCACGAGGCAGGTCTAAATATGAAGTGGACAACACCACGAGAAAGAGTGTTGATTGAACACTTATTATTAAAAATTTACTAGCCTCAGTATAATATTTATTTGTCATCCAACCTCTTAATTAAGTCATACTGGCAGGCAGACGTGAATCAAGGTAAAACATAAATATCAACATGATCATTTACTTTTGCTAAATTTTTAAATGGTGGGTGCTCAATGAATATTGTTTCGTACGATGTTGTCTCATCTGCATGAAATTTAGATCTACTCAACTTTGGTTTAATAATCTAAAATGAGCTGACATGGATAAAAATACATTTTATCTCTTCCTTTTATCCATTTTACTAGATAATTTTAGTCATAGGGCGAATAAACAAAGGAAACGTATTCAAAGCGTAAGTGTACCATGCCATAGGAAACCGCATGAATTGAGCAGCTGTCATTGAAAATTTATTGGGGGCACAGAAGTTTTAGATCAAGCTGATATTTGTGTTTTCCTCCCATACATGTCTTTGTAATCTCATAAATAAATTGGATAACAAATAAACATCACTGTTTCAGCAGTGGAAAGCAATACTCCCACTATTTCCTATGATATAGTCCACTTGAGCTTCAGATATAAAATGGATGAACGGCTTGTATAAACCACGACATGCATTCATGGTGGGCCTAACAAAGTTAGTGCGATAAGAGTATAATGAGTCAGTCAGTTCGCAATCCTCAAGTGAATCACCCCCCTACAGATTGACACACAGGTCGATATGAGGTGTGGACCCCCACCCCCACCAACCGTGTTGCAAAGATCCAAACCGTTGTATGCTGGGTCCCACCATGGATAAGGGACGCTCAAAAAACCCCTAAGATTGGAGCCCTAAACATGGACGCGATGTACTGTAACAAGCTCTAGACCGGACGCCTAAGCTAATTGCAGTCCTCGAGTGAATCACCTCACACGTGCAAATGAGTAACATGTGCGTAAGATCGAACGGCTCGGCAGGCAGTCCTCACTTTCTAGACTATTGCATCTGAATGGGAGGCGTATTGGATGCTGACATTGCCAGTAGCCAGTCCCACCGTGATGTTTGTGTTTTATCCAGGCCGTCCATGGCCCCACAAATGTTTCAACGGTGGTCATTCAATCCCAACTGTTTCATGTCACATGGCCCACTTAAGCTCTGGACGTCTCATTTTTACACGGCTGGATTTCTCACAAACATCATGGTGTGCCCCACCAAGCTTTGGAGAGCAGGAGGGGTGGCTTGCCAATCGTGTGGGACGTAACATGCGTGTATCTTATCAGTCTCATCACCACATTCCTCTTAAATAAAGATGATACTTAGGTTGCTCACGTGGCAATCGTGAACTCAAGTTAAACCATATTACGGAACACCGTAGATAATTCAGTCCCAAGATCACATTGGTGGAACAATCCTAGCCTCTGATTTGTGAACACTTGATCATAGATGCAGGACCGTTTGATATTTTTCATTCTTAGCTGCCCATTACGTGTCCACCAATCTGATAACCAGATCATGAAAATGTGAAATTTTGGGTTCATGATATGTAAGCTGCGAACCATAATTCAGATAATGAAAATGTGAAATTTTGGGCTCATAATATGTAAGCTATGTAAAATTTACGAGCATGCATATCACCCTCACACCCTGCCAGAGTACCAAAGTTTTTAAATGCAGAGAACTCGAGCTCATTGCAGGCTCGATTGGTGAAAATGTCAGGTCCCACCTATGTTCCGTTGAAGACCAGTGCCTGGGCCTGGCCCATCCGTTTATAGTGGAAGCAGATTGCATGCTGATGTGGGGGCCATTATGATATGTGCCTTATCCACGCCATCCATCCGTTTTACCGGATGATTTTAGAGCACGAGCCCAGAATTGAAGCACATCCAGAGCTCAGGTGGACCACACCACAGGAAACAGTTGGATGACAAATAAACATCACTGCCAACCCTAGGAAGGTTTCAACGGTGGACATCATTATCCCCACTGTTTCCTGCGGTGTGGTCCACTTGAGCTTTGGATATGTTTCAATTTTGGGCTCTAGCCCTAAAATGATATGGAAATATGGCCGGCATGGATAGGTAAATGTCCTTTCCAATTACCCAAGCTGTTTACATATTTATATGGACGGTGGATGGTAGATGGGCGGATATCCCAAACATTTCAACCCTCCGATTATTGAAAAGGTCAAGGATGCCGTCTCTTTTCCAAGTATAAAAGAGTCAAACAATCAAATGCTTAAAATATTCCTACACGAGAGTTTTATGTTTTTCGAGAAAGAAAAGGAAACTATTATCTCAGATCTTTTGTTTTCAGGATACCACCATCCAAGGTGAGGCCCATTCTATAAATGGTTCATCCAAGGTGAGGCCCATTCTATAAATGGTTCGGATCGTCTCAAGATGAGTCCAAACCTAAAGGTAAATGCGCCAGATGTATTATAAATTTATAATCTATAGCGAAGCTCAGATTCAAATGCCATGGACTCATCTTAGCCAATCATAGTCAAAGACGTAGACCCAGACCCCAGCCAGAGAGACTGGAATAGTCTAGAACACCTGTTTTACAAAAAGCATAAAACACTCAAGTTCTTTGGGGCCCACCATGTGGTATATGAACAAATCAACTGTCCATCAGGTTCATTCCTGAATGTTAGGCCCTGGGGCCAAACATCATCCAAATCCATATCTCAGGTGGACCACACCACAGGGAACAAGCAGCGATGGAGCACCAAACATAGGTTTGTGAGGGGTCACCATTATGTGTATCCTTCATCAAACCCGTTCATCAGGTGCGACCCAAAAGATGAAGGTAATATACAAAACTCAGCCTGATCGAACACTCAGGCAGGCCACAATGTTCAAACTTAAAAGAGGGTTTAGAGGTAATTTTATATTGTTTTCATTGTTGTGGACCACCTGAGTTTTTTTCTTGATCACTGGTATATACATTGAAAATAAGGGTTATCACCTGATGGATGGAGTGGATTTTACATACACAACATGATAGGCCCAAAGAGCTTCGGTGTTTCACCTGTTGCTTGTATGGAGAGAAATTCCGGTCCTAGCCAGACCAGGTTGACCAAACCAATTTCCAAGTCCAAGAGGCAAGTTTTCAGCAAATAACTGGCAAAGCAACTACGAAAACTAACATAAGGGATGGCCCACTTACCCACAGCAATCGATTTCAAGCTAGAAAGAAAGAAAGAGAGCTCTAATATTACAAGTTTCCAAGCAACCATTGTAATATGGAACTGCTAGCATGTGATGATTATCCAATGAATCTTTAGAACATACCTAGAACAACAGTTGCAGAACTTCATAAGAAAAGAAGAAAAAGAAGACTGCTACACCAGTTCGGAAAGCACACCTAACTGCAAGAGTATATATAAAGATCATCCACCCATGAAGCACAACAAAATAGAGCCGTGTTTGCTATATCCCCATTGCTGAGACTGCCAAGCTAGAACGCTCCAAAACCACAAAGATTTGTTAGCACAGCAACAAAGAGTAAGGAATTTTACCGGAAGAGGGAGACTGGATTGAAGAAAGGATGGAAATGGATCACGCTTCCTCTTTCTACGTATGTTATGCTTTTGAAAACTGTCTGCCGATGATTCTCATGGGATGGGTCATTCGTCCCTCCCACTGAAACTTCAGTAACACCTCTAGTCAATCTTAACAGATGAGAAAAGGTAATGCACGAAATAGAAGGACATTAGGAAGCCGATAGTGCCGGTGGATAGCATGATGGCAAAGGCCATGACCAATGAATAGCCAAGATAGAGTATGGCCGACACAGGCCCACTCAAGCTCCTGAGGTCGAACACCAGGTAGTTGATTGAATATAGGAACACGTAGAGGGCAACAGAGCCAGATGCGAAGAATGCCTTCCACCACCACCGCCAATCCTCCACACAGAGGTGCATGTAGGTTAGGACCACGGACACTTCAGCACAGACAACGACGAGCAAGAGAAGGACGATGAGCAAGAAGCCAAAAACATAGTAGAACCTCCCGAGCCAGATGCTGGACAGGATGAAGAAGAGTTCGATGAAGAGGGTTCCAAAGGGGAGGGTGCCCGCACCGAGAACAAGGAGCCAGGATGGGTATTTCCTTGCAGGGATTTCTCTAGGGATCTGGTTCGTCCGAACTGGGAACTGTATGGGCTCGGCCCGTGCACCTAAGAAGCCTCCCAAGAGCGTAAGCGGCACAGATATGCAGAACCAGAGCAACAGGAGTATAAAATAGACAGAGAGAGGGATCGCTCCAGTGCTTTTGCTTCCCCAGAGTATGAAGTTCAACACCGTGAGAATGACGAAAACTATGCCAGGGAAGAAGCACGCAACTGACCAGGATACTGATCGCCACCCTTCTGAGCTGCCCTTGATAGTGCTCCAAAGCCGGACTCCGACATACCCCGCCAAGATCCCAAGGAAAAGATAAAGAATAATCATCCCCGTCAAGAGCATTCCACGAGAAGCTGGGGACATGAACCCAAAAGCTGCAAACACGATCGTCACAACCGCCATCCCTGCAATCTGGACCCCATCTCCAACCATCACACAGAGCAGTTTTGAGAACTCCGGCTCCCTAAACACATCACCCACGACAAGCTTCCATCCCGAGAGCTCCTCATTCATCTGCGCTTGCGCTTCTTTGTCCAATTCCTCATATCTTGCTAGATCCCTTCTTACCGTTCTTAAGAATATCACAAACACGATCCCGGCCAGAAAGAATATCACCATCAGCGAGTTTAGGATTGAGAACCAGTGGACGCGGGCACCTTCCATTTTCAAGTATGCGTCCCATCGCGAGGGCCACCGAATATCACTTTTCACGAATTCAACTTCATAGGTAAATGTAATTCTCGCTTGCTCCTGGATCATCTGTGACTTATCAAGTTCCATTAGGCAACTCACAGAAGCAATGGTATCATACATTTTATGCTTCGACATGGCATCTGGGTCCCGCTTAACACTACAAGGAATGACCTCAAAACCAACTATCTCAAACCCAGACACCTTCTTATCCGTATCTGTAATTACGCCCATTCCCTCTTCCCCTGTGCCGATTATCTCCACACCACTGCCTTCGTACTCATGAACAAAAACCTTAAATTTCAGATGATTGATTATATAAACGTCATTGCTTCCGGTTGGCGTGAATCCAATGGGAAACCCTGTCCATTGGATGTTAATACCATTCTGCTTGGCAAACCGCATCACAGGTAAATTGTCCAAGATCATGTTCACCTGATACATATCCCGGGCTCTCTGTTTGAAGAGATTCGCCTCGTTTTCAGTCAACGAATTTATAGTGCACAGGTAAACGGCCTCGCTGATGTTCATGCGGAAACGATAAGGGGAGTTATCGATCTGATCACCCATCAGGAGTTCTCCCAAGTTCTCTGCACTTTTCTTAATCCCACCTTCTGGGGGGCAGTATGGAAGACTGTAGTAGCTGAAGGGAAGCTCAGTCTCAATCGATGTCAGGGAATTCACTTTCGCATATATCTTTTCACCTTGGGAATATGTGTGCATGTAACTCCCAGGAAGATAAAACCCATTGCACAAGCATGCAAAGAAAATCACATAGCATACAACAGACCAGATCAATGGTGTGATCTTTGAGATTGACGATGCCGCCATCGGAACAAGTTCCTGAAACAAGTTCCAATGGTGTTTCAATCGATCTAAAAGATTCCTGGGCAAATTGCCTAATGTTGGTTATGGATCTTTATGAGACAAAGATCCTACACCCGAATCTGAAAATCAACCTTCAATTCAGAATTGCGTAGGCACAACACGACAACCAGTGCTTCAGAACTTGGCAGATTCCTCCTCCAAACGGTAACTTCCTGTTGAATTTCAATGAAACAGTTCCGAGTGATAGTAAATTACCAGAATGCTCTAAATAAAAAACAAGAATCATTATCAGGTTCTTGAAAATACACAGATCTTCCCATTTATAAAGATTCCAAATTTTCACAAGAGGTTATCTATCTGATGCATGTTCAGGCAAGAGCTTTATACATGGCATGGTGGCATGGTGATCAGCACTGTTCATCTATTGGACCCTATGTTGGGCCCTCTGGTGGATGAGGCCACCATCCAAAAATCACATCGATTTCGATCTCGGCACTCTGATCTATGGACCTTTTTCCGTTCAACAGAGGGTAGTTAAACTATCCTGTTTTACAGTCCATTTCAGGTCACTGATTAGAGGTCAATATCATCCGATAGATCAGAGATTTCATACTGTGCTTCATTCATGGTGGGGCCCAGCTAGATGTACGGTCTGAGTCACCAGATCAACTACCACGAGTCCTTGACAGTAGACGCACGTAACAAGAAGCATGTGCCTGGCGCGCAGATTAGATCTATCAGGCATTTGCAGTATGGAATCGAATCGGAACGAATCCAAATGACAGATCTATTAACACAATCGCCATCACGATACAAGAAATACAATACATGAAATCAATTACTCAGCCGATTCAAATAAAAAAATAAAAAAATTTCAAAAACCAGTTTTAAAACCCTAAATCGAGCCGTGAAAGATACCACTCAAGTCAAACAACAGATCTGAAGCAAAAACTGCCAGAATCAGACATTGAAACGATTTTCGAAATCATAAATGCACAAGATCTCAAAAGGCCGGAAAAAATGCATGGACTTCAAGGAAAAACCATGGAATCGAACAGCAAAGATCGATTTGAGGTAGATCTAGAGATCGGAGGCTTACCAACTGCCAGGAATTAGTCCAAATCCACTTGAGAAATGCTCGAATAGAGATAGAGAGGGGATCTCTGCAACTCAGAGATTAGGGCTCTTGCACGACAGAGCGAGGTTGGATATAACGAGGAGAGGAATCGGTTAGAAGCAAACCCGAGTTGACACTTGGGGTTTACGGTGATGGACGGGAATTGACTGTCCACCACGCGGTAGTTCCTGTAGACGGCAGCTATGTGGGGCCCACCTGGATTTTCGTGTGACTCCCTCTCCGTCCATCAGTTTCTCCATCCAATGTTAGTTTCTAATGTAAAAAATAAGGAAATTTCATCACTCCACTGGGCAACACCACAAGAATAAGTGGGTATTGAACATCCACCGTTGAATCTCCCTTGGGGCCCACATAAGTGTTTGATCAGAGCCTCATATTATTTTTTTCCCTTCATCTTGATGGAATAACGTTATGAACGGGTTGGATTGCATAAGAACATCACGGTGGGCCCTGAAAATGTTTCAACGGTGGACGTTAACTTCCGTATTGTTTACTGTTGTGTGTTCTCCTTGAGTTTGATATCTGCCTCAATTCAAGCTTTACGTATTAAAGTAAGCTTGCTAAGCTGATGGACGGAGTTGATTTTGCAAAGACATCTATGTGGGCCCCACAGAGCCCCTGGAGTGGGGTGCACATATGGCAAGACTTTGATATTCGGGCTTATTGTGATGGATGGTACGCAGGCACTTAAAATTTACTTAGGATTTGCAAACGTGAAATATAATTAATTAAAATCAAACTGTTGAAATTGTGGGCCCTAGCTTAGATACATCATTGACCAAAAAATACATTTATTTAATTGTTTGACTATCCGATCGATGGATTTTTATTGGACGGTTACAATGACAATATCCAGCGGTTTTATTGCAACGTACAAGTGTCCTCGAATCAGAGATTAGTATTGTTTGAAAATTCTGATTTCCGTATTTTAATTTATAAACAGAAAATTACACAATTTAATCGATTTTATTTGAGCTAATATTTGTGTCTTCTACGATTTGTAAGTGCTTGTGTATCAAGTGTCATGCACAGCCAGAGCATCAAATAATTCCCTCACGGTAGTACGGGGATGTTTCTCATGCGTACGCACGCCTGTATGGCCGTCCCATTATACACGCGAACACTCGTGCCAATATCATAAGTGTGAGAGATCTGAACCACCCATCAGGTGGGAGTTCTTTTCTATATGTTTGAACCTAAAATTAGGCTTTTTTATCTTTTTAGGTAGGCCACACTGTAAACTACAATTGGACGGTTAGAAAATCTTCACTTTAACAGGGATGATCATTTCAAACAACGAGATCAGTCCTTATGCACAGGTGGACCCCACATCCGGTGATCACGTGGATTCCACTCTGGATTGGGGATGCAATAAAGTTTCCAACAGTGGAAGAACGTGATCATCCACGGTCGACGGCACTGTATTTGACGGTCGTGATTCACACAATCCCGCGCAGCGTGTTTTGTGGTCGCGTGGAAGACGGGAAGGTGGGTTGGTGCGTGGAAACTCCGCGGAATCAATTCCGTGCGGCGAGCGCTGGATGCGTGGGCGTACTGTCAAGAGGCGGGATCTCTACACAAAGTCATCGTGGAGTCAGTTCACTGCACAAGCGCTGCTTGTGGGGCACCATTTCAGGAGAGGAGCGGATTAGGTACCGCCCCGGCCTAACCCAATATGGTGCGGCCCTTACCGTGGGGCCCATCTTGATGTATGTATTCTATATCCACGCCGTCCATCCGGTTTTAGGACGCTTTTCTGGTGATGAGCCCAAAAACGAAGAAGATCTAAATTCCAGGTGGACCATATTATAGGAAACAGTGGTGATTGCATGCACAGCAATTAAAAACCTCCTAAGGCTCATGTAACGTTTCCTTGATGTTATTTGTCATCCAACCAATTGAGAATCGGATCTTCTTCATTTTTGGGCCATGCTGTAAGAAGATCTGGAAAAATGAATGGACGATGTAGATGTAGATGTCGATATACAGTACATATATCAAGGTGAGGCCCTGGCCTCACCCAATATGGTGTGGCGCTTACTGTGACTTGTGAGGCGTCTTGATGTATTTATTTAATATCCCTGCCGCGGTCTGTTTTTCCTTATCATTTTAAGGCATAAGCTTGGAAATGAGGTAAATCCAATTCTCAAGTGGACCATGTTATAGGAAACCGAGTTTTGGATTAAGTTGATATTTGTTTAGGTTTAAGTGAACTTATCAAATAAAGATTATAGTGGGCACTAGGAAGTATGTAATGGTATAGCATTCAATCACCATTGTTTTCTAAGGTACGGTCCACATGAATTTTGGATCTTCTTTATTTGTAAGCTGGTGCTTAAAATGATCTGCAAAATAAGATAGATTATGTGGATATACAGTATATACATCAGGGTAGGCGGTCAATCCCCACCATTTCTTGTGATGTGGTCTACTTGAGCTTGGAATCTGCCTCAATTTCAAGCTCATGCCCTCAAATGATCCTTTGAAATGAATGGATGGCATGGATTAAAATAACAATGGATCCCACAAGCCCTGCCTAAACCAAGCCTATCCACTCAGGACAAGAGGCAACTTGAAGGGACAATCTGGTTCCTGTACGGGGCTTTGTGGGGCCCATTTTGACAGATCATTTTAAGGAATTATCTCAAATATGTGACAGATCTAAGGCTCAAATGGGTCATAGATGGAGATAGGACGCCCACCATTAAAAACTACTTAGGAGCTAAAGAAGGTTTGATAAGTTGATATTTTTGTTCTCCATTCATCCGAGTTTTTATGACCTTATGAATGGCTAATAAACATCAGGCCCTAGGAAGATTTCAATGGTAGGCATCGTTATCACCACAACTTCCTCTCTGGTTATAGTCCACTTAAACCAAATTTGGCTCTTTTGGGCCCATACCCTAAAATTGCCTGTCAAAATCGATGGACATACGTGGATAAAACACATATATCAGGGTGGGCCCCACATAGCCCTTGTCATGACCAAGTCTATCCTGGTAGGGGTAGGACCCAATCTCCACCCCATTATAAGCAAGAAGCCTACAAATTAAAACATATTCAATTGTTACTGGGAACTATATGATTTTAGAGATTTTTAGATGATTGTCCATTATTTTCTATGGCATAACTGGAGGTGGGCATAGGAGGACTCGATCCAGCTAACTTGACTCATCTGACTCGTTTAGATTAGACTCAACCCGAATTGAATGGGTGAGTCGGTCCGAACCGAGTAGACTTCACCCGATCTGAACTCAAATCGAGTCGAGTTCGAGTTACCCAGTAACTCGACTCGAAACTCGATCCAGTTAGACCCGACTAGATCTGAAACCCAAATCTCTAACCCTACCCGCCGCACCCTACCCCGACCCGATCCCAAAATCTCTCTCCCTCCCTCATCCTCCTCATCTTCTAAACCCGGTAACCACCCACCACCATCACCCTCCTTATCCTCCTCCTCTCTCCTCTTCACTCTCTTGGTCTCTCCCTCCCTCATCTCTCAATCCGACTCGGTGTTAACTCGACCCGACTCGGTACTTCTGACTGAATCGGACTGGGTCCGGATCCGTCTAGGCCAAACCGAACTCGGATCGAGTCAGGCATGCTGGACTCAGTATCGAGTCATATTGAGTTCGGGTCAGGCATATTTCAAAACCGGATCAAGTCGAGTCAGCCTTAACTCGATCTGACTCGACTTGATGCCCAGCTCCAGGCATAGCCCATCTAATGATTCCATAGGCTTGAGTTTTGGGTCGTCCTGTCATCACGATGATGCTCACAATAAATAAATTAAAAAATTAGTGATTTGACTATACGAAAACTTCCAAATTCATGTCGTGGGCCACACGATGATTTGAGCATCAGCTTTCTTAGTGGGGCAATCGTGCTAGTCAGGTTCAGTGCTACACACACCAATGGACCTCATATGCACAATTCTTTTCCTTCCTTTTATGATGGGGACATCATGTGCACACGCGCGTGCACACCTCCCCCGCATGTACGTACGCAAAAGGAGAGCCCCACTATCGATCTGGCTTGATGACAACATCTAGGGAGGACCTCCTATTTAGAAGACGAAGTTTTGGTTCAAAAGGGTGGGCCCGATAGTCAATAAAAACTCATCAAGGGATCTCATGATCGTGACCCACTTGTCGGATTGATTTCATATTCTAGGTTTTGCTTATTGTTATTATTTAGAACATCGTGAACGCTTTAGATTTCTTTGTTTAGTTTTTATTTTAGTTTACTTCATCGCCAAGTAATAGGTTGCGCACATGGTGCGAGTTTTTGGGTATAGAGTTTTCCCTATAAATATGCACCCCTTGTAGTTCTTTTTATTTATTCAAGTTTAATAAAAATTTCTGTTTTGTTTTTCTGCTCTCTTCGTGAGTTGTCGAAGAATTCAAAAGTGTGTGTGAAGCACTCTCTTCTTCGAAGGACTAACTACCGTGGTGCGAAGCCACATCTATCCCCATCCGCCCCTACCATCTTCCATCCATTTCTCTCATCTTCTATCATCATTATTGCTTTGAATTTTTTAACTTTTGTAACTATTCATCCCCCTACAGTCGATTTCCAAAATCTGGACCTATAGGATGACTGAAACTTTAGCGGAGCACTACGCCTCGACCTTACGTCGGATTGTCGTCAAACTTGGAGAGATTGGAGGTCTCCCTTGGCCAACCAAGGCCTAGGTATCACTTTAGAGAAGCGGGCTTCCATCACACGTGCGGCCAGCCCACCCGCGTGCGTCAGCCCCGGGTCACCATTTGCACGCAGGAGTTTTCTCCGGGTCAGGTTTTCCTCTGGTTTTACTCTTTTCATTCTTATTTTTTAAACTCTAGCCTTAGTTTGCATTAGCCCTAATTTATTTGCCCATTTTTTCCACCATAGGATTCCTTAAATCGAAATTAAGGAATCCCTTGGATTAGAGACTGATTTTTATGCATGTGTGGTTGATTTCTATTTCCCCTTGATATCGTTTGACTTATAATTTTTATTGGTCCAGCCCTAGCCTGCGTCGGCCTAGACCCGCATAGATTATCCTTTCATTGAATGTTTGGACTATCATGTGGGATGTGGAATTTGTGTAATTGTTTCTGAATTGGTATGATCTAAGCCTGAATTCTTGCACATCATACTTGAATTTCATATCCTGCATCGTTTCTGAATTGGTATGATTTAAGCTTGAATTCTTACACATCATACTTGAATTTCATATCCTGCATCATTTTAGTTTGTCAGCATGGTAGAAATGGAAGTTTAGCAATCTAAGCAGTTGATCCTGTTTGCCTTGTATTAAGGTTTGTTTTGAAAAATCAATGTTTAGTTGTTCCCTGACATATTTTATGCATTGAATTTATATTATACACTGACTTAATTAATATGTATGGAATGTGTTTATATTTATAGGTTTATTATCCTTTAAGTACTTTGGCATTGGATATGATAGACCGTGGCTAGAAAGAGTTGTGATCCATGGATCTTAGTGCCATGTCCATGACCCACATTGTTCATATTAGTCATCTTTGTCTAAGCAAACTGACTTGTTGCGAGGATGAAAATATTTAAAGTAAATAAATAAATAAAAGCACTCAATTATAACAATTCAACCCCTTGATAAATTGACTCTTTTGCTCCTAATATAATTAGGCAGCATAACATCTATCTAAACAATGAGTTAGAAATTCAATATGGGAGTTTTTTTAATTATTACACATTGTTTCTCTTTCTCATTCAGAATGAGTCATGCCAAATGAACAATTTGTGTCATTAAAGATGTGGAAGGGTGTAAGATGTAAAAGATCGAGGAACAGTCCTATCAACAATGACTTCAAAGTACACAATACGAATTAAGTTTACTGCAACAATCCTATAAGAACTCTATAAAGGTGGGCCGTGTTAATCAAGGGTTTGGATTATCCTAAAGGGTTGGATAATGTGATCGGGCGTACCAATGGGCCCTACTAAGTGTGATACATTCATAAATTCGTATAGGGGTGGGATGCTAGAACTATAACACATATAGTATTACAGTGCAACTGGGATTGCAATTTGTGTGGAGCCTTTAAGGAGATAAGTTTTAATGGGTTTCAAACTCCTCTGCCCTCACATGTATAAAACAGTGTTGGGTGCCCAATCCAACACCATCGACAGAAGCTTCAACCCCATCTCGTATTCTTTAAAGGGTGTAAAGGAAAGGAATACCTCTGCATCATAATCTACAACAATGGCTTCACAACAAGGTAAGTCATCTCCTTCTTCATATCTCAATATCCAATGCACTGCAAGGTCATTTTGGCAATTCCGTAAATCAGATCTCATAAATCCTGCATTCCACAATATTCAGTTAACATGTACGTCTAACATCCAATCTAACCAATAAGTTGGCTTCACTGAGGATTATCTTGTGTGAAAAAAAAAAAAAAGCCACATCCACTCATTAGGTGGATCACACTTGCATTTTGTCATTTATTAGTAGTTGAAAAAATATTTCTACGATGTGCCCACATGATGAGTGGATCAAGCCAGTTTTTTGCACAAGGCGGTCCTCGTGATGGTCCACGTATTGGACTCGTTGGACGTTGCATGCACATAAAAGGTTGGAAGTTATTCATTGGTTGGATGACAACTTGTGATCCAACCTATTGAACTTAAGAACTACTAAAAAAATTTGGTACAATGTTTTGTTAATAGAGATATCAGGTAGTAGTCATAAACAACCGTATGTATCTATGACTTGTCAACCTTCTTTTAAGAAGGAAATAAGATAATTTGGAACTAGTCATGATGAATGGCGGTTAGACCATGGATCTAGTGTATTTGGTAGAGAGGCGAAACTACTTGTTATGCTTCATGGTTTTGGAGCACACGAGGATCACACTTATTGGTGCACATACATGATATGTGTTTACACTCATTTTTGGTGTTGACTTGGACTAATTAAAGGTTGCCATGTGTTGACAGCACGAGATTGCAACTGGTGCAAAACATACTCACCCAAGAGTATCGTCATTCACGTTTCCTTCGGCGATACGCGTTCTGTTATAAATGTGAAGCAACGAACTCTTATGCCTACCTTTTGGAGAACAATTCAGTATAGACCATGTGACCACGATTATCGTGCCCATTAATGAGGCAACATGCCCACCACGTCTATAAGAAATCCGTTGAGAGAACAAATCTTATCACGAATCCAGCTGTGATCTTTTTGGCGAGGTTGTCTCTTACAATCCTTCCAAAATGAGAGATCTAGCACTCAAAAAGATTTTGAAGATCTGAAGATCGAATTGATGTCCAGGCAAACCAAGCCCAGTTTATGAGAAACAAACACATCAGCATAACTGGGTTCGAAGACATGCCCGATTGGAATGAAGAGAATGTGAGGGGAGACGAAGAAGGATATGATCTCTTTGATAACGAATTAGTATCGAGCATATCCAAGCAGCTCATCAAGTAGATATGAAGGGATGGAGATTTCCCTAGTCCCATTAAAGTCAAAAGAACATAATATCTTTATTTGCAATATTCGGTTCGTCTCTCGTGGCAGATCGGTATCAGATGTCAAGTCTCTTTCATGTGGTTAAGAATAAAGTGGTCTACACTAGGCCACTTAGATGAGTGGTCATGATATATTTAAGGACCAGATGCTCCCTTAACTAATTGATATCCTATAGGAGAGCATTTATGTATAGGAGTGAAAAATTGAGATCCGACAGCGTCAGACTTTTAAAGACCTTCTTGGTCAAGAGGTTACAGATATGTCGATGAGATTTTTTTAATTTAAAAAGTCAGTGAAGTAAGCTTGAAGGATCCATAAGCAACAAAGAAACCCTACCAAAGGTTTCGCCACATAAAAAATCTATAAAATAAGCAATCGAAAAAGAGCTTGAGGCCCTACGGCAAATACAATATCTTTTATCCATTTTTTTAAAGCATAACATAGCTTAGTTTATAGCCACTGCCTAGCAACTCCCGCCACAGTAGCTTAGGAGTATAAATGGTTTTTCTGCAACCTTAAGTTGTGAACCGTGATCATGTAAGTTCCAATTTAGTTGATCACATGCGCCTAGATCATATTTTTCGATAGAAGTATCAAGTATTTATTTATTTTCTTTTGTTTATTCGTTTATTTGTCTTGCAACTTGTTGATTGTAATGAACATTGTTTCAAAATATTAATGAAATCGATAACGTTTTGTCTTGTTTTATTTGAATTGTATTTTTGTTCATTTAAGAATTGTTTTTAACTTAAAGTGTTGATGAAAAAACAAGTCATTAAGTTCGTAGACTCACATATATTGTCACTAGGTAAATGGAACTCATTTAGAATGATTAGCCTTATTTCCTTTCACTGATTGCCTGAATAAAGCGGAACATTGGCGGCAAAGAGGACTCTGGATATTTGATCTTAGTCTCCAATTTGTTCATTTCGGTGAAGGGGACACCAACAATTCAATTAACCCTTAAGTCAAGCAAACTCTGGCATGCCCCTCTGCAGTGTGCATCCTACTCTCACATATGTGTACCAAATTTATACCCTTAATCACACGAGTGGTCCAATTTAATTGAATTGAGTGCAACAATATGTTCTAATGTGCCATATGTGCGATCATCCAAATTAGGGTTGTCAATGGGCCAAGTTGGCTTGTATGTCTTTCAAACCCGGCAAGCCTCGGGTTCGGATTTGGGCTAGAGTATTGAGTTTAAGGGCAAGGTTTGTGCTTAAAATTTAAGCCTTTTTTTTTTTTTTTCCATAAGGTGGGTTTGGATCATGTGCACTTTCACAACATATAAATACACTCTTGGGTTTGGATCACGTGCACTTTCGCAATATATAAGTAACCAACCCCCCCCCCCCCCCCCCCCCCCCCCCCACCAATCCTCAAGTCTGAACCAACCCACGGGGCATGTGACCAATGCAGCATATTCACCTCTCTCTCTCTCTCTCTCTCTCTCTCTCTCTCTCTCTCTCCTGTTAAGTATTAAAATTAACTTGGGGGTTTTCGGCCTATGTTGAACAATCGAGGCTTGGCTTGGACATATTTTTGCCCAGCCCTAGCTCAGCCCATTGACACTCTTAATCCCAAATGTGTATGTGTGCCACCATCAATTTCCAAGAACTAAGAGTCATGGCATGTGTCGAATGTACACACACACATGTATAAATGTGCCACCAACCAAGGGTTATTAATGGGCCTGGTTGGCCCACCTCTGGTTGTCCTTGGGCTATATTATAAGGCCCGATGATTGGGCTTAAGCTTAAACTTGAGGCCCACTAATTAATTAGGTCAGGCTTGGATTTTGTACAACAACCCATCAGTCCGGCACATGCTAGTCAATAGATTTGTAAGAAAAAGAAGAAGAAGAAGAAGAAGAAGATAAGACTGGTGATCAGGGCTTGGGTGGGCTCACTATAATGTTAATGTAAAATCCATCCCAACCACGATGTGATTCACCATGTAAGACCGGGTCCCCATCCATGATTTTGGTGGACCACAAAATTGGAAAAGTGCACAAAGTAGAACTCACCCTCCAAATTGTTTCATGTAGTGCGGCCCACTTGAATCATGTATGGGCTTTATCATTAGGCCCCATCCCTAAAATTGGGTGTGGTATCTAATGGTTGGAGTGGATATCACATAATCATCACGACGGACATCTCTTCCAACTGTTTCCTTTAGTGTGTCTTTCACCAGTCATAAATTTGCTTGATATTTTGTCCTTGGACCTACCTTGTGATTATACATCTAATTGGTGGATTATATTTCAAATACACGTCTAATTGGCCGTAGAAAAAAATAATTTAAAGGTTGGCATCGCTATACCAACTATTAAAAAAAAAAAAAACAATAAATAAACATGTATATTTCTGCTCGCATATTAATTAAAACCTAAATTTCTTAAGCCCACCCTTGATATTTTATGGGGCCCACAATGACATGTACTTGGAATCTACTCTGACCATTAGATGTATAGTCCCACGTTAGGCTCGAACTCGAAAAATCAGGTTGACCTATAACTCACGTGGGCCACGACAAAGGAAACAATTGAGAGAGATGTCAACACTTGAATTTTACAATGCTCATTTTGATGATGATATGAAATCCATTCCAATTGTTAGATGTCACACAAAATTTTGCATCGGACCAAAAGGTCAAGCCCACACGTGATTCAGGGAGGCCACACCAAGCAAAATGGTTTGGAGGGAGAGTGTTGCCGTGTACACTCGTTTCCAACCATGTGATCCACCCTAACCCGAATGGAACTGATATTTGGGCTTAGGCTTAAATTGGGGTGACACACCTGGTGGTTAGGGCTAATTCGCATAAACATTATAGTGGGTCCACTTGAGCCGGTAGTACACTTATTGCCTACTCCCTTCTCCCTCATCTTTTAAGCTCCAATGCAAGGACACCAGATCCCTAGCTCAACCGGCAGACTGAGTGGAGATACCTCGTTTCAACACTTGAGGTCTTGGTATCGATCCCTAGTGGGGGTGGCTAACATGGAGTGTGTGTACTGACATGGGCGTGTACAAACAAGCTAACTCAAAAAAAAAAAAAAGAAAAAAAAAAAAAGCTCCAATGCAGGGGCTCCATCTCTCTCTCTCTCTCTCATCTTACAAGCTACTAAAACTTCCTAACTCTCCCCCTCTCTTTCACTCTCCCATCTTCCAAGCTCTGTCTTTTCCTAACTTTACCATATCATCACATTCAAGTAAACTATCCAATTTTCCATGAGATTTGTACTGAATTTGATTCCATTCTTGCCTTATAGTCGTAGACACCCCATGTAGGCCAACAACTGGATGTTCATAAGTAGGAGGCAAGAATGTTCCTTAAAACCCCAATCCAAGTCTAGTATAAGCTATTATTTAAGTCAAACCAAGCCTTGGCCATTACCCAAGCCAAACTGAGCCTTAGCAATTTTTTTGGTCAAACAAAACCTTAGCTAAAAACCCCTAAATTTAGCTACATCCAAGACAAATCCAAACTAAATGCAAGCCAGATTTGGGGATCTCGAAAGATACAAATAAAAATTGTGCATCCTCCTGAGACTAGTTTGAACCCAAACTATACTCCTTTGGGGATCTCAATTCGGATTTGAAATATGCCTGACCCGAACTCGACCTGACTCGGTACCGAGTCTAGTATGCCCTGGAGTGATTTGGACCAAGTTCGAACCAATCAAAAGTACCGAGTCAAGTTGAGTTGACACTGAGTCAGATCGAGAGATGAGGGAGGGAGGGAGGGAGGGAGGGAGTGGAGAGGAGTGAGAGGAGGAGGAGGAGGAGGAGGGTGGTGATGGTGGTGGGTGGTTGCTAGATTTAAAAGAAGACGAGGATGAAGGAGGGAGAGAGAGCGTCTGGGTTCAGATTGGGGTCAGGTGCGGCGGGTAGGCTTAAAGATACTTAAAAACTAGGGTTTTTATACACACACACACACACACACACACACACACGAGTCGAGTTGAGTTTCAGATTGAGTTTCGGGTCGATTCGGACTCAACTCGGTTTGAGTTTGTATTGGGTGAAGCCTACTCGATTTGGACCGACTCACCCATTCGGTTTGGATTGATCGGGTCCAAACAAGTCGGATGAGTCGAGTTAGTTGAGTCGAGTCATCTTGTGCCCAACACTAATTTTGCATCCACTCCATCCATCCATTTTTCCATATCATTTTAAGGAACTATCCTAAAAATGAAGCAGATACAAATGTCAGGTGGACCATGTCATAGGAAACAATGGTGATTGAAGGCCCTACCATTAAAAACTTATTAGGATGCATGTTAATGTTTTCGTACTATTTATTTTCCATCAAATATATTGATAAGTTTACATAAGATTGGATGAAGGGAAAAAACAAATATAAGCTTGATCCAAAACTTTTGTGGCCCATTAATGGTCAATCATCACTCCTTCCCATGGTTTGGTCCACCTGGTAATTGAATCTGCTTCATTTTTGGTGTAATACCAAAAAATGATATGAAAAATGGATGGACGGCATAGACGTAGAATACATACATCAAGGTGGGTCCCATGGTAAGGGCTACATCGTGTGGGGTGAGTCCGGGGTCTCTCCTAATTGGGTCCCACGACCACAGGTCCGATTTTTAAAACACTGATCTTAGCCTTTCAATAGCTGGCCTACAGATTAACAGTCAATAAAGAGCTACAACATTCTCTCTCTCTCTCTCTCTCTCTCTCTCTCTCTCTCTCTCTCCAAACTCGGATTTCTGCAAAAAGCCTCCGTAGGAAACTATGGTGGGGCCCATCGTGATGCTTGTGAGGAATTAATCTTGTCCATCCGTTTTTTAAGCTCATTTTAAGACATGGGGCCAAAAAAGAACCGGATCCAAGACTCAAGTGGGCTAAAAATGTGAGGATTGAAAGTCCATAGTTGAAATATTCGTGGGGCCACAAATGTTTTGAATCAAGCTAATATTTGTGTTTTCCGTTCATCATAGTAGGAATGACGTTATGAACGGCATGGATGGCATGTAAACATCACTATCAACCTGAGAAATTCACTATCGACCTGAGAAATTTCCTTACCCACCGTTTCCAGTAGTGTAGCCCACTTGAGTCTTTGATCATTATTTCTTTTGGCCTCAAGTCCTAAAATGAGCTCACGAAGTGGATGGACGGGTAGATTTATCACAAACATCACGGTGGTCCCCAACTAGGTTTTCAGCGCAGGAACTTCTTGTGAAGGGCTTTCGCAGGAAGTTCGTGCATAGGAAACTTAAGTGGGCCCACCATGACGTTTGTCAGAAATTAACCTCGTCTATCCATTTTTTAAGCTAATTTTAGGACATGGGGCAAAAAACGAATCGGATCCAAGATTCAAGTGGGCCGAAAATGTGAGGATTGAACGTCCACGGTTGAAATATTCATGGGGTCACATAAGTTTTGAATCAGGCTAATATTTGTGTTTTTAGTTCATTACTGTAGGAATGACTTTATGAACGGTATGGATGACATGTAAACATCACTGTCGACCCCAGAGATGTACGATAGAAATTTCCTTACCCACCATTTCCTTTAATGCAGCCCACTCGAGTCTTTGATCCTTTTCACTTTTGGTTTCAAGTCCTAAAATGAGCTCACAAAATGGATGGATGGAATAGATTTCTCACAAACATCACGGTAGCCCTAACTAGGTTTCCCGTGCATCAACTCTCTGCAAATGCCCTTTGCATAAAGTTGCAAAAAATTCATGCAACGGAAACCTAATTGGGGCACCGTGATGTTTGTGAGAAATTAACATCTCCTTTTTGTTTTAGCTCATTTTAGGACATGGGGCTAAAAATGAACCGGATCGAAGACTCGAGTGAGCTGAAAATGTGAGGATTGGATGTCTACAGTTGAAATATTTGTGGGGTCACATAAGAATCAGGTTTATATTTGTGTTTTCAGTTCAGTAGCATTATGAACGGTATGGATGGCATGTAAACATTATTGTCGACCGAAGGAGGTTTCAACGGTAGAAATTTCCTTACCCACCGTTTCCTTCAGTGCAGCCCACTTGAGTCTTTGAACCTTCTCACGTATGGTCTTGAGGCTTAATAAAATGAGCTCACGGAACGGATGAACGAGTAGATTTCTCATAAACATCACGGTGGGCCCCAACTAGGTTTCCAGCGTAGGACCTTCGCAGGAAACCTGCGTTCCTCTCTTCCAGTTACTCTCCTTCTCTCTCTCTCGCCAAAAGCGTTCCCCTTCGCGTCCCTCCCTGCACTCTGGTAAGAATTTCCAGGGTTTCGAGCTCATTAGATCTCGATTTTCTTCCCTTTTTTCACATTTCGAATCTTATCGGTGGAATTTTCTAGCTAATCTTAGCTACTTCATGACATTTTGATGTGTTTTTCACCATTTCTTGATCCGATTGCAAGTTATATGAACTTCATTCCAGTTTCGTGTGATTTTGTAGGTAGTTTCACCTCAAATTAGCTTTAGATATTTTTAACTGATTCTACACCCTGATATTTTGATAAATACACCAACTTTCTACTTTCAGTGATAGAATAATACACTTTTAGTATCGCTCTGATACTGAAAGTAGAGGAACTGGGTGCTTTTATCAAAAGGAGAGGGTTTATATATCATCTTCCTTTTATGTTCTGGCAGAGTAGGATGTTTCATACACGTGCTCAGACATTTGTAGACCTGTCACACATTATAATCAACATCACCACTATCGTCGTCATCATAGGCTTGTTCCAGCTGGTGTCTAACTTGCCCAATTGGCACATTTGTGTGAGATCTGGACCATTCATTAGGTGGGGCCTGTTAATCACATGGCATGACCTCAATCATCAGGTAGAACACATGTTTATGAAGAAACGGACGGTTAGGGAAAAAAATCCAACAATTCATTTCTAGCAATTCAACCTGCTAATGCTTTTTGGCTTGGCGTATGCATGTGGGCCATTCATCGGACGGTCCTTTTTGTGTATCTGTGGCTCAAGAAGTGGACTGCTCCGTTGATTAGTCTAGAACATGTGTGAGAGAGTGAACAAGTTACCTAGAATGACTTCTTCAGTAACCCATCCCACACAGTCTACCCTGAGTAGAAGTTATTTGTTTCCTTTAGATAACAACATTAGGAAATCCTTCTGACTAGAACCTTTTCCATGCTGAAATTATTCCCAAACGCCCCCTCAATTGCCGAAGTTCGAAGTGGGCGATATTCCTCATCTTCTTTATATGTTTTCTTTTCTAGTTTTCCTAGGGATCATTGATTTCAGTTATAGCTCGAATTTGTCCTCATTTATATATTTTAATCTTTTTGCTGTTGATGGGTAATTTCCTGAGTTCTCTTATATATGTACTAAGTCATTTTTTTTTTTGGTGATTTTTCTGACATGAATTTTGTAGTAATTCTCCCTAATCAGATCTATTGCATAGATGAATTTTATCATTATTAGAAATATGGATTATGATTGTCTTTTCAATGCTCTTTTGCAGTTTTTGTGTAAATATTTCAAATTCTTAGCCATTTTTTGGTCTAAAACTGTTGATATATCAAAAGTTGCATTGAGAATTATTTTCTGCGGGATGTGAGTGGTAAAATGTAGGATTGTAACATAGTCTTGTCAGTATTATGCACTGCTGGACAGTGTTTGTATGCTGTAAATTATCCACAATACAACTGGCCAATCCTGTGTGGGCTCCATAGAGGATGTATCATAGCCTTGGAATCACCCTACCAAGATGATCTTAACTTATTTTGCCCTTTGAATTTAGACTGCTGGCCGGTGTCTTTCTACCGTCTATTTGACAGTCATCACATGGATGGTTAGGATTGTCAGATCAGTGTAATTCTGGGTTCTGCTCTATCCTCATTGGGACCTTCGAGTTGGGCGTCCAGATTGGTGGGCATTTATGCCACATGTACGGCAGATGTGTTGCAGCACCCTAATAAGGTGTGGCTTCCCGCATTACGACTTTTTCCTTTTAACATTAGTGTCTTTTCTTGTATTTCATTACCCATTGAAAGGCCGACTTCAGCCCACCTGACATTCGAAAGAATCGACTACATTTCATATTAGGGTGCGTCTGACACCTTGGTTGCACCAAATATCGTGAGATTGCATATTTTTCATCATTAATCAGCCTAATTTGGTGCAAATTTAATGATTTCATGAAATTTAGCCGATAAAAAGAGACATCTCATGAAATTTGGTGCAACCAAGCACACCCATAACTAAGTAATTGAATTTTGGAAAAATTGAATAATTTGGTCGATTACAGAGTCCAAAAAATAGTGTTTAAACCATGATGATGCTATCTATGTTCTGTATGTAATGGTAAAGGAACTTTATGTGCATTGCATTGTATTCTTAACATTTTATTTATTTATAATAATAATAATAATAATAATAATAATAATTATGTTATTATTTTTTACTTTTAGGTAGACTGAAATAGTCTTGTTTCAGAAGTTTCTCAGGTTAGCATCACTACATTTTGGAATGGCTTGTTCCCGAGGTGCCAAACGCCCTATTGAGCTCTTACTTAATCGGCTGAGTGCTTGTAAACAGTCTGGACACAACTATTCTTCATGGGCTTGTAGAGGACGCCGAGTGGCTGAATTGAGGGATAGTGATAATCCATATACTTTCGGTCGTGGCCGTTTTCAATGCCCATATGGAAGTATTATGCTTTCAAGAAGGTTTAGTGTTGAAGTTCCTGCTTCGGAACAGATGAATCTCATCAAGCAGTTGAGGGAAAGAACAAGTGCTCCCATAAAAGAGGTCAAATCTGCTCTTGTTTCTTGCAATTGGGATATTGGTAAGTCTTTGATCAGTTCTTTTTGCCTATTTGGAATGTTTTTTGTGCTTGGTTTGCAGATTTGTATTCTACTTTTATAGCAGATGTCACATAATGCAGAGGCTGCACAGAAAGATCTGAGAAAAAGAGGGGTAGTTCTTGCATCAAAAAAGTCCTCGCGAACTGCTGCTGAGGGTTTACTTGCAATAGCCCAAGATGATAAGAAGGCTGCTGTTATCGAGCTTAACTGTGAGACGGACTTTGTTGCAAGAAATGAAATATTTCAATACCTGGTTAGTACAGGATGAGACAAAATGCCACGTTCTTTTAATCTCTATGTTGGTCATTTTTTTTTTTTTTTTGGTTTGTTTGTTTGTTTTGGAGAGAGAACAAATTTTATTAAAGCCAAAACAAAGCCAAAACAACAAAAAGCATAAAAAACCAACAACAAAAGAGGTGCCAAGATAGCGACCCGATTTCAACCTGAGAAACTCCAAATTACAACCCCTAAGCTTCGAAACAGAAGAAGCCCATTTAATAATCAAAAGTCATAACTCTTTGGGAGGTGCCTTCCATTGACTTCTTGGTGTTGTTGAAGCACCTCACATTTCTTTCTTCCCACACCGCCCACCATATAGTGACTAAAGCCATTCTCCAAAGCGCTTTCTTTGGATATCCAAAATGAATGCTGTGCCAAGCAAGCAAACAACAATCTACTGAAATTGGACTGCTCCACAAGATTTGAAAACGGCCCAAGATATCAACCCAAATCGGTCCTAGAAAGGGACAATGCAGAAATAGGTGGTCGACTCTCCTTATTTTGCATACACATAATACAAATATTTAGGATTACCACTGCTCTTTTCCTCAAATTATCCATGGAAAGGACTTTCTTCCCCTCGACTAGCCACCCGAAAGCTGCAGTCTTAGGAGGAACGGAGTAGGACCACACAAATCGAGTACACCACACCTCAACTTTGATGATCTATACCGCACATGAGAGAGTAGAAAGATTTGACTGAGAAAGAGCCGGTCCTATCGATTTTCCACACCATCTTTTATAGTTCAGAATCAACTATGATGAGAGAGTGAATATGCTCCAAGAGAGTAACATAGTCTTCCACTTTCTCATCACGAAGTAAACGCCTACACGAGGGCTCCCACACTATTGCCCATCCAATTCGTGAGAAGCAATTTGCCATTGTAACGAAAGGATCCGATGCCAAACTAAACATGGAAGGAAACACATCTATTAGTGTAGAAGAGTCCACCCACACATCTTCCCAAAATCTGTTTTTTTTTTTTTTAAAAAAAAAATTTTTTAGTTATTTTTTTATTTTTTTTTTAACGTTACCCATGGAAAACCCCACCCCTTGCAAGAAAGCTGCCTTCACAGAAGAAACTCCTTTCTATAGGGCTGATGCTCTATAGAGAGACGAATCTTTTGTCCCCTAGGGCTGGTTCTCTATAGGGAGACGAATCTCTTGTCCCCTGAACCCCAACCGAGGATCCATACTTGCTTTTGAGGACCTCTTCCAAAGAGCCCATCCTCCTCACCAAGCCGCCAAAGACATTTGGCAAGTAACACCTCACCCCTCATAGGTTTTGCATACCTCATTCCAACTAAGGAGATGAAACTTTTTCTTATCTTTTGCTCCTTATCACAGGGAATCTCGCCTAAGCTTAAGCTTCTTAAGTCGAGAGAGCATTGATGCCAGGCATTTAAAAAGCAACATGAAGTATAAAGGGAGATTAGATAGTGTCGCTTTGATGAAAGTGATACGGCCACCAAGTGAGAGGTATCAAACTTTCCAACGAGCTAGCATCCACTCAAATCTTTCCACCACCTTTTCCCATAGGTGCTTTACTGGTTTGCCCACACATAGCGGTAAACCCATAAAAGTAGCCGTAAGCATTCTGGCCGCACATCCAAAGATATCGGTCAACATCTCCACTTCATTTGCCTCCATCCACACCCCATACATCTTGCTCTTAGACAAGTTAACTTTAAGGCTGGCGGGGGATGCGTCGCAAAAGATAAGAGTATCGTCTGCAAATTGCAGGTGAGAAATGAGATAAGACATTCTTTTAACCGAAAAGCCACGTGTGAAGCTTCTCTTGGCCCTTATGAAGCATTCGCCCCAATGCTTCAACCACCATAAGAAAGAGAAAAGGAGACAAAGGGTCCCCTTGACGAAGGCCTTGAGAGCTTTTGAAAAAGCCTTTCAGGGACATGTTAATAAGGACTGAAAAGCGCATTGAGCTAACACATTCCCAAATTCATTGCCTCCATTTTGGACCACACCCCATCCAGATCATCATATAATCGAGAAAGCTCCAATCAACATGATCGTAGGCTTTTTCGATAACTTGCAAACGACACCCTTTACTCCTCCTTTATACCTAGAGTCAAGGCATTCATGGGCAATTAAGGCGCTGTACAAAATCTGCCATCCTGGGACAGAAGCACTTTGATTAACAAAGATGACACTTCCTATTATATTCTGCAATTGTGTTGCCAAAAGCTTTGCCAAAATTTTATAAGGCCCTCCTACGAGATTGATTGGGTGGAAGTAGGGGTGTACATCGAGTCGAACTGAGTCGAGTTGGCCTCAGCTCGACTCAGCTAGGCCACTGGCTGACCTCAGCTCGAACTCGGCTCAGCTTGGCCACTGGCTGACCTCAGCTTGAACTCGGCTCAGCTCAGCTCGGCTCGGGCTGAGTTCGAGCCAAGATCGAGCCGAGTTCGCCATTGAGGCATTTCCACAAACACCTGGACTGCACCTTCAAAATCCCTCTGCATGTGAAACAGAAGCCATGGTTTTATAGGTATTTTATCAAACACCTTCTAAGTAACGTAAAAACTAAGAAAAACCAAGAAAAAAAGGGTATTTGTTTCATGTACATACCTTCCTTGCCACCAGCCACACTTCGTTGAGTCATTTTATCAAACACTTGGTGAGCAACATCAATGGCAAAGTAACCGAGTCACCGAACTGGTTTGATCCGAGTTCGATTCGAGCTGGATTCGATCCGAGTCGAGTCGATTTGGGGCCTGCTCGAACTCATTTTCGACCTAAAAAAATCAACTCGATTCGGCTCGAACTCAGCTTCGAACCGAGTCGAATCGAGCGAGCTAACCAAGCTAGCTCGGTTCGTGTACTCCCCTAGGTGGAAGTCTTCCTTTACTACTTCCCAAAAAATCTGGAAGAAATCCTTCTGAAATCCATCTAGACCCGGCGCTTTCTCTTTCCCTAAAGAATCAACGGACACTTTGACCTCATCCTCCATAAAGAGGGCCTTAAGCGAAGCGCTTGATCCTCAGAGAAGTGATTAAACTCAAGATTGTCCAGCTTTGGTGTCCTCCATGCTTCTCTCATCAGCAAGTTATTGTAGAACTGAGGAGTACTAAGTGTTTCCACAGCATTGCCAGCGCACTTGCAAGAATTAACAAAATTAGCAATATCGTTATCAACAGCATGCGATTTGAAGGTAAGGACAGTATCTCTATAGAAATTCCTCAGTTCTACAATAACTTGCTGACGAGAGAAGCTTGGAGGGCAGCAGGATCCCACATTTTTTTAGTGATAGCCAATCTTATATATATATATATATATATATATGTGTGTGTGTGTGTGTGTGTGTGTGTGTGTGTGTGTGTGTGTGTGTGTGTGTGTGTATATTATACTTTATTAACTCTTCCTCTTGTATGGTTTATGTAATCCTCATTGTTTATTAAATCTTCCTCTTGTATTGTTTATTTATCGTCACTAATAATTTCTTCAGGCCTTATCATTAGCAAGGATGACTTTGTCAGTTGAAAGTTCCGCTCAGCAAGGTTCTGTGGCTTCTCTTCTTGGGCTTGAATGCTTGGAGGTGAGATTTCAGACAAATGCGATTTTTTGGTGGTGAATTCATAATAAATGCTAACCATTACATTATCAAACCGAACAGTTCAAGTACTTCTTTACCACTTGTATATACTGCATTTGTAATTAAAAAAAAAATGCATTTGTAATTGACCTTCTGAGACAAGGGATATTTTTCCTTGTTTCTCTTTTTCACCATGGAAAGATAGATTTTTCACATTCCCCTTTCCCTTGGTTTCTCTTTATTGCATGTGCATGATTATCTAATTTTCAAGGACCTACTTATGACCAGTATTCTGCCATCTCTCAAAGGTTGCCATGTTTGAAGCCATATGTAGTGTTTCTCTTCGACACTAATTTTTGTCGGGGTTGTAAGACAGACCAGAAAGCATAGTGCATGCTTTCTTTTAATATTTTCATCGTCATGTTCAGATAAACAATCTGTGTTAGTCCCGACTGCTTCTCTTAGCAATCTAAGTTATCTTGATCTTGAAACTAGTTCTAGCTGTTGTATGACAAGAAATCTTCTCTATGAACAGTATGGTGATAATCATGATAGCATCACAAAAACAACGGATCCTTATTTCATGGATACTGTAATATTATACCATCACCAGTCTCTAGAGGGATGGCTCTTGGCCCCTGATTAAGTCACTCTAATTTGAATAGAGAGTTTCTTGCAGCCTAAGTGAAGGGCTCTAATTTGAACAGAGAGTTTCTTGCAGCTTGAGGAAAAGTGAGCTTAGGATTGTTACAGGAATGTGTCTGATCTGAATATTCTGTTTTGGTGAATGGTTTCTGAAAGGTTTGTTTGTGGGCACCCGGGGCAATGGACAAGGTAATCCACTTTTCTGCTGACCTTTGTCGTAATTGCTGAAGCATTAAGCAAAGTCCTGGTAAAAGTTAGAGAGAAGGGGCTTATAGAAGGATTCAAAGTTGGAAGAAACAGCATGGCAGTCTCGCATCTTCAGTTCGTTGATGATACCTTGATATTCTATGAAGCTAAAAGTGAGTATGTGTTTCAATTGGGGATGTATCCTAAGATGCTGTGAGGCTGTCGCATGTATGAAGGTGAACCTCTCAAATGAGCGAGTCGATTGACATAAACTTGGATGAGCCTAGTATTTTTGCGTTTGCAACTATTTTGGGTTGCTAGTGGGTTTCTCTCCCTTCAACATATCTTGCGCCGCCGCTATGTGTGGGAACGCTGAATGCCAACTAAGTCTCTTTGGGACCCAGTGATAATCAGCTTAGAGAGGAGACTGGCTTCATGGAAGGGAAGATGCTTGTCCTTGGGTGGCAGGATTATGCTCATTAAGGCAATGATGGCCACCATGCCAGTGTACTTCATGACTCTCTTCTGTTGTCCTGCTAGTGTGGTAGCTAGGATTGGGAAAATTCAACAGGATTTACTGTGGCAACGGTTGGAATTGAAACAAAAATTTCATCTCCTTGGGTGGTAGGAGGTGTGTGCAGACCTACATCAAAGGGAGGGGCTGGAATCTGTCCCATGAAATTGATAAATGAAGCTTTGCTTGACTAGTGGGTGTGGCGCTTCTCCACAAAGCAACTAGCTTTTTGGAGGAGAGTGGTGGTGGCGAAAACATGGCCTTCGTGAGGATGGTAGAGGTATCACATTTCAGCCCCATATAGATGTTCTGGTTGTTGGAAAGGCATCTTGGCAGTAGAAGTGTAAGTGCTTCAAGGCATGGGCTCCAATTTTAGTAATGGCCTGGAAGCCAGGTTTTGGGAAGATTGGTGGATCGGGGACTCTCCTCTGAAACACTCCTTTTGCCACCTGTTTGCTATTGCTACCAATAAGGAGGCGAAGGTCAGTGATTATGTAGAGGTATCCGGTTTCAGGTTTCTTGGTCCCTGATTTTTAGAAGAAATCTCACTGAGAGGAGGACAACTTCATGAAACTGCCCAGTCCCCATCTCGAGTGAGAATAAGCCTTTCGAAAGATGACAATGTCATTTGGTGTTGGGATCCCTCATGCCAGTTCTCAGTTAAATCCTTTTACAATAGCCTGGCTTTGCCCAGCTTGTGGGCAGCGACAGCATCCTCACCATTGATTGCCTTCGTAGAAGGAATTTATCTTTGTCAATGGGTTCTGTTTATGCCTTACGAATGCAGAGTATTGCAACGATCTTTTCATCCACTACTTGTTTGGGACTGTAGTATGGGATGGTGTTTCTAGCAGTTTGAGATGACATCGGCGATACCTGCAGTCTATCCACCAACTTGTAGAGGTCTAGATGCTCCATCCTCATGGGGTGGGAGCAAGATTGTCTGGAATCTCTGTTTTGTGGTTGTCTTATGGGTACTTTGGAAAGAAGGAACAATCACACTTTTAATGGGACACGTGCGTTGATTGCGGCTATTATATCTCGAGTTAAGGTCTTTCTTTTCTTTCCTCTCTTGGGGGTGTTTCTATTTCTTGTCAGAGCTTTTGTTGTAATGTCTCTGTGGTGCTATGCCATTCAAGCCTTTCTATAATAAAATTTTATAATTTCCAAAAAAAAAAAAACCTCGGCTGTTTTAGGCCAAACTGTACTGCTCAGCTACTTTCAAGCAAGGATATTCAAGAACTTGACCTTTCTTTTCCATCTTCATCTCTAGAACTTGCTAATTTTCTCTGGACTCCTTTGGACGGCTGAACAAAGAGATAGGAAGGCGGGACTTATATTTCTAGAGATCAAAGGCCCCTCTTGAAGAAAATGGAGGGGCATTTATTAGATGCAATAAATAACATGCATTTAATTTGAGAGAATCTCATGGGATTTAAAAAGGGCACATGGAAAAATACCAAGCTTAATCAAGATCATCAAAATAAAGGACAAGATGGTAATTGAACCAAAAAAGAGAGGGAACTTTTGTTATAAAAAGTCCCTTTTTAAAAAAAAAATAAAAAAGGTCCCTTTCTCTTTCTCACTCTCTCTCTAAAAAAAAAAGAAGGTTCCTTTTCAAAATTCAAATTAATTGTAATATCTAAATCACTTACAATGGCAAGGGATGCAATTAAAACGTGATTTGAGTCCAATTAAAACACTTCATATTTCAAAATTTGGAGGGAAATGATTCAAACACCATTCAAGCAATTGGAGGAGCATTTGGGAAAATTTCTGCAAAATTGTTGTAGAAAATGGAGTTCAACTCACCACTTTATGGACCCCACAACAAATTGTGCTCTCATCATATCCAAACAAAGTCAACACTGTTGGGAAGTCCATTCAAAGCACTACACCATACATCCGATGATCAAACAAAACATTCATCAGAAAAGGGACAAAAATTGACTTGAAAATCGATTTTAATCAAAATTTACCGTCATTTCAGTAAAAAACCACCACTCGTGGCTTGTGGGGCCCACATCTTAAAAGACAACCATTGGATTAGGTTGATTTCATTCTGGCGCCAAAGTTCCCTCAAAATACAACACTTCCAATGGAAAAATCACTGTGATTACATCTGGACATGATTTTATAAAGATTGTGCAAAATAGACGCCGGGCAATTGAAGTTTAACTACCTTTTGCAAAAAGCAATTAAACTCCCTGTCTCAACCATGAGAACCAAAAAATCGTTCCATATCATTTAACTGCCTTTTGCAAAAGGTGGTTAAACTTTAACTACATTTTAGCCAATTTACCAAAAAAAATTTGTATGGCCCTTAGGTAAGGCCCACATCCTGTAATCACCATTGATTATGCCATTTAAAGATCCAAACATAACCCAAATCATGACCCTGCCCTCGAGAATCATTTCAAAGTCACCCATTACCCATCAGATCTCGATTAAATCCAGCTATTGATCATGGTCAAGGTGTTCAATTTGGGTCCATTTGATAGTGGTCTACATTGATTGGGTCCAATATGGGCTGATACAGAAGTATCATTCCCTCCCATACCAATATCGAGAACCATGGTTCTGCCCCCTCAAGTTCATTGTCTGAGCCAAAATTTAGGCTGTTCCAAAACTTAGGCGGCCACACCAAAGGGAACAATGTACAGTCATGCCTAAAACCTCTAAAGTCATGTGGTGTGGCCCACCGGATTTTTTAAATGGCCTGAATTTTGGGCGTTCCTTCATCTTGGTGGGGTGCATTTGATGAGTGGGTTGGACGGGATATATACACCAAGGTGTGCCACACAAACTATTAGCAAGGTTTTAATGGGTGGGCATCACCTCCCAACTGTTCCATGTGCTATGGCTCTGTTGACTTTTAGATAAGCCTAATTTTTGGGCACCATATCAAACACGAGAGGGCACACTTGATGGTTGGAGTGGATGTCATGCACACATCATGTTGGGGCCCATTTTGCTCAGCACTACACCTTTTGATAGTGTTGGCAATATTTGATCAAATCTCATATGCATGCATCCATGTAGGTGTGCAGGTATGTACTGACGAACCTTCGTACATACATAAATACATAGATAAGGTTCACTGCCTGAGAACACGTAACGGCCTTCTTTTCCTATAGAGCAAACGAGCAGGGATCCTTGAGAGGAGTATATGCTCATAATACTCGATCCTTGATTTTGGGACCCTGCAGATCAGTGATTCATAATAGTGTTGAAGTGTTCACTATGGATTCGATAGACCATTACTCAGACTATCCCGCGCTGTAATCTTGTAACCCTGAAATATTTCATTCTTTTACTCTCTTTTTGGTTAGGATTGTTCAATGAGGGTTTTTTTGGGAAGTTGCCCACCCACAACTGGACATATTAGACTAACAGTCTGGATTAATGAAAATGGGACCAACTCATCCAAACTCAGTGCTCAAGAAAACTGTTGTTTATCCAAGGAAGATCAGTAATGCCACAATAGCTACTGACAAATGTTATGTGAACTTTATTATAGGATGTTTTCCTTCGCCAATGTATCACCTGTGTTGAAATCTGATCCGTGCAAGAGGTGTGCCGCACCATAAAGATTAATTAGAGATAAATCTGTTCAATCTACTTATTAGATGGGGCACATGCATATATGGAGTGTCCCTCAGCTGTCCTTTGATTTCAATGTTGTAGCTACCTTATGAGTGGACCACCTTGGATTTTGCCTCGGGTAATATCTATGGTGGGGTTGGCAATTTTCATGGACATTCTACATAGCTGACACATTGGTGGGAAAGAAAGTGCTATACATTAAAATTCACTTACAATGTTGTAATGTGAACATTTCTCATAGCCAGTGGATGTGTAGTTTTTGGCTGCGAACTAGAGCCACATGTTCCATTGGGAGCACAAAATCGACCTTAAAAGGTGATTCGCGTAAGTCACTGTAACATCGATCTGGAAATACTGCAATAGTTTTTTTTTTTTTTGCAGGAACTATTTTCCTTAAAAATTTGAACAGAATGCTAGTCTCTATTGATTCTATTTCGTGGTTAGTTGCAGCTGAATTCAAGCTTTGTGTTTCCTTAGCAATATGGGCTGCAACTAAAGGAGTGTTTGGATGGAAGTAAATGCATGAAAATGAAATGAAATGGGAGTAAATGGGCCTATGAATGAAATCCTCTCCCTAATACGGGATTTGAAAGTAAATGGGGTGAAATGCCTTTTTGAGCTCTCTTGGAGAGTCGCATGAGTAAACAAAGGTGCCGCTATGCACATATCCACCATACACGTGCACACTAATGATACTCCAAAACAATCTAATTATCGGCTACATTACTAAAATCACACTAATAGAATGATCCAAACCATCCAAAGGTTGTCCATCTAAATAGACGGTTTAAAAACGCTGGCAAGTCGCTTGTTCGTGATCCTTACATTTGTGGCCTGCTCGAGGCTTAAAGTTACCTTGTTTTTTGCTAAAGTTATATATTTTAATGGGCTTATTACCATCATTCTATTAAATATCACATATATATACTAATTTTGAATATTAAAGCTGATTTGGCATATCACATATGTTCCTGTAAATATATTGAAAAACTCCAATGCATTCCAATTCCTTCCATTTACTCCCATGCAATCAGAATATAAGATTCCTGCGGTACCTGTTATCTGCATCATAATATATGTTTAATTAGCATTCGTTTCTTCTTGAGATCTTTAGTTGAAAATCTTTTTTAACATTATCAGTCTTTTAATGCCCATGCTAGCGTTTCTGGTAAACTTGCTTCGTTGACTTTGGGCTATGTAGGAAATGAAGATTAGCTTAGATCATCCCAAGCTTAGTGGGGAAACAACAGTGCAAACTGCAATTACAGAAGTGGCTGCGATGGTGGGGGAGAATGTGAAACTCAGAAGAGGTTTTACATTGTCAACATCTTCACATGGTGTCGTCTCTACATACCTTCACACAAGTCCCCAACCTGGTATCACAATTCCAAACTTCTTTCTTCCATTTCACAGGACTAGTATGTTTTTTTATTTTATTTATTTATTATAAATATTTAATAAACACTGAAGATGAATCGAAGTTGGCATTTATGTTTATTAGCATGTCTTTGGTGCATTTAGTTGGAGAGAAATAGTTGCTGCTTTAGAAATCGAAGGGGCTTTTTCTTGAAGTTTTTAATAAGATAAAAATGAATGTAATCGAGTGGGCATATGCAGCAAATGTTTTCCCTGCTGCTTAATTTCCAGATGGTTAGATTTGTAGGTTGTAGGCTTGTAGCTCTTGTTTTCTGTCTTCTTCTTTTCTGTTGTATCTTTGGCTTTTGGCCTTTCTCAATAAAATTCTTATTATCAGCTCAACTATATATATATATATATATATATATATATATATATATATAATATATATATATATATATATTATAATATAATATATATATATATATATATATATATATATATATATATCTGTGTGTGTGTGCGTGCGCACGAAGCGTGAAGCAAAGCTGCAAAAGATTTGGGTGTGGGAGCAGGGAAGTGTTTGTTTCAAAAGGTTATCCAGTGTAAATGGCTAAGAAGCAGGAGCGGGAGTGTGAGATCAAAGAGCTACACCTAGTTAACAGTTAAAGGATCTTGCAACTAAGGGCATGGAAGGTACCATGACTTATTGACTTCAAATCATTGCTACACATGTAGCATGTATGGATGTGATCAAAATCGCTCATGCCTAAGGGTCTAACAGTGAATCAATGCAATACAGATTGACAATAAACGAAAATATCTAGCAATGGCTCATTTTCTCTGAGAAGTTTCAAATCATTGCTACAGATGTAGCATATATGGATATGATCAAAATCGCTCATGCCCAAGGGTCTAACAGTGAATCAATGCAATATAAATACAGGTTGACAATAAATGAAAATATCTAGCAATGGCTCATATTCTGTGAGAAGAAGTTCATCTATTAGATGGCTAGCACCTGGTATATTCCAATCAAGGAAATTTTTGGTACTGTCCAATCAGTTGTGGATCCTATGGGATCAAAGGTTTGGATCATCATATGCATGTGCCATGTGTACGGTGCACGATAGGAGGCCTAGAAGTACCATCACTCGAAAGAAATTCAGAGTAGAAATTAGCAATGGAATGACAAATACGATCTTTTATAAAAAAACCCTCTTTCCATCATCATCATTAGAGAAGAAATAGAGTTGTCTCGCGCCGTAATGTTGGCTATCCCATGGAAGAATTTTGTATTTCGATTATCTTCCTTCAGTCAAATAGCCGAGTGCTGATGCCACTTTATTTCTTCCTTAAGGTGGGAATTGTAATAAACAATGAGTTTAGCTCAAGTGGAGAACTCCTCTTCTGGCAACTACCCTCCTTTAATGTCCAGTGCTTGCATCTCACTGAGAATGGCGGACATATGGGCTTCCCTCTAGCCTTGAGTTTGGACTTGAGAAGCTGCAACTTTTTAAAGGGTTTAAAGCCAGGATGGCCTTCCACTTCAAAAGATAACCACCAGTCAGAGATCAAGGAATGAAAACCTTCCACCTCGAGTACCTCGAACCTGAAGGGTTTTAGACCCCAATTAACCTTGTCAACTTCCAGGATAATAGGGCAATGGTCTGAAGTTGCTTTTGGCAAACCCCTTTGGCGGGCAAAAGGAAACTGCTGGACCCACCTTGGGGAAATTGGGAATCTGTCAAGCAAAGACATTGTTAGAGAGGATCGACCATTAGACCAAGTGAACTTAATATCCGCCATTGGGAGGGCCTGCAATCCATGTTTTCCTACCGAATCTGAGAAGCCCCTCATACTGGAAGTGATCTTTGAGCCATTTTCCGTGTTGAGGTAGCAACGGGAGGGCCACTTCTTGGTCCACCCTGTATTTGTGGGTTTTGTTTAATAAAATTGTAAGATGCATTTTATGAAATGTCAATCCTTGCAAGGCGGACAACCTCTCTCAAGTGCTGAGATGCTCATTCCTTAGAATGTTTTCCGTTCAGCAGTCAAGTTATAGACTTCTACAGCAAGAAGTTCTGAGCTTGCATGCCATTAGTGGAACTTGGCTTCACAAGCACGTTCAAGTTTTTCTGGCTAACCATTCATTAAATTCTAGCACTCCAACATTTGAATTTTCAAATTCTCAAACGTTTTTGGTATTACGCATGGATGTGCATAGGATTACTGGTCGATTGCAATCAACCTATGTGATGTAATAGACTATTAGATAGTTGCTTGATTGTAATCAACCTTTGTAATAGTCTATTACATTGCGCCTGTGGGTCAGGTTGCTTACATTGCCATTCCCCCAACCCCGATAGAGGAGGAGGTTGTGTCAGGTCAGCGGCCGGCGTCAAACATATCCCATAACTTTCATCATGAATCTGAACTAGACAGGCTTCATGAAGCGGACCCCAATTACTTGGGATAAGGCTTAGATGATGATGATGATGATGATGATGATAAGATGTGAATAGGATGCAGTGTAGCTGAAATGAGGATACTGAGATGGATGAGTGCAAAGACAAGGATATAATTAGAAATGCGTGTGTTCAAGGGAACTTAGTAGTAGCACAAATATGTACTAAGATAAGGTAAAGTGGACTTCGATGGTTTGGTCTAATGCAACATGATGGGGACATCATGCACACGCCCCCTCTACGCACGTATTCAAGGAGGAGGCTGAGCCCCACTTTCGATTTGGATCGACGACGACATCTTTGGAGGGCCTCATAATTAGGGGGCTGCGTTATGGAGCATTGGAGTGGACCCAATCATCACATAGATTCTTCCATCGGATCTCATGATCGTGGCCCACTACTTTAGATGATTTAAGATTTTGTGTTTTGACTATTTTTGTTATTAGAAACATCATGAACGACTTTGATTGCTTAGATTAGTTATTTTATTTGCTTTAGCTTTGGTATTAGTGCGTGCACATGGCGCAAGGGTAATTGTCTTTTTTGGGTTTAGGGTTTTCTTATAAATATAACAATCCCATGTAGGTATTGCAATGATATTTTATGAATAAAAATTTCTACGTTTCTTCCTCTCTCTCTCTCTTTGGTTGAAGAATCGAATTGGGTGTGAAGCCCTCCCTTCCTCGAAGGGCTAACTACCGTGGTACGAAGCCACATTCGCTCCAAATCATCCTCACCTTTTTACGCACCACATCTATCACCCTCTACACCCCTTCCACCTTCAGATTCACCCACTTTTCATATACAAGTTTTCTCCTACAGTAGTGCACAAACAGATTTTCAGATTCTGGCCCATTTGAGGGGCTGAAACTTCGGCAGAGTACTACGCACAAACCTTGCATCTGATCGACATGAAATTTGGTATTGAAGTAGCCCATCCCTGGCCGATCCCAGCCTAGAAGGCGGTTTTCGACTTTGTGGGTCCCACACACGTGCGGACAACTGTCATGCATGTGCATCCAGGCCCTTCGGCTGTCCAACGTGCGCAGCCCATCCCAGGTTGTCTTTTCTCCTCTATTTCCTTCCTTTTTGTCTTAAAAACCCTCCTAACCCTAAAGAGTCCTAAATCTAAATTATCCCCAATTTTCAAACCCTAGATTTTCCCTCAATTGTAACGTAGCGAATCCCTTGAGTTAGGAACAATCTTTTGCAAGAATGGATGATTCTTACACTCCTTTGGGCTTGTTTGACTTATAATTTTATTTGATCTAGCCCTAAAGTTGTGTTAGGCTCGGACCCTCATAGATTCCCCTTTTTAAATGTTTGATAGTATGTAGGATATGGAATTTTGTGATTGTTTAATATTGGTATAATCACAAGGCTGATCTCTTGCACTCCATATTTAATTTCATGTCCTGCATCACAACAGATATAAAAACAACACCACTTGGGAGTGAGTTGGTGGAAGTTGGAGGCTCTAAAAAGGGCAAGGGGAAGGCCCAAAAGGATGTGGGTGGAGGTAGTAAGAAAAGACTTAATCGTTGGTCTAATTGAAGTTATGACCCTTATTCTTTTCTCTTTTCAAAATCTACTTTTTTTTTTTTTTTTTTTCTTCTTCCTTTTTTCTTCTGATAGAGTGGAATGGCCATGTGGCTAACTCCAATTGGTTGGATAAGGCTTAGCTGACTCCAACAGATATTAATAACAGTGCTGGTTAGGAGTGAGTTTGTGGAAGTTGGAGGCTCTAAAAGGGCAAGGGGAAGGCCCAAAAGGACATGGATGGAGGTAGTAAGAAAATAACCTTTGGGCCAACTGAAGTTGTGACCCATATTCTTTTCTCCTTCTCAAAATCTACTCTCTTTTTTTCCCCCTTCTTATTCTTTCTTTCTGATAGAGTGGAATGACCATGTAGCTGACCAATTGGTTGGGATAAGGCTTAGATGACGACGATGATGACGCATGGAAATGGTAACTTGATCTCATAATTTGCTTGGTTTTGAAAGCACTCCAATGTTTATAGTAGCAGATGCAGCTCCTATATAGAACTGATTGGTGAAAGTGCAAACATGTGATATGGGTTTGCTGTAGCTGAAATAAGTTAGTGCTGTTGCCATTGCCCTCAAACTAGGTGCAATGTTGTTATGAGCTGGAATAGTGGGTCACACTAGCATGGAATTATAGCTGTAGGGAGTCCAATGGAAAAAAATAGCAATGATGTCCACAGTTGTGCTAGATAGCTACTATAGTATGACCAACCTGATGTGTTTGGATGGCCAGAGTGGGTTAATAGTGCACCCAGTATCCTCTGGTGGAAATTTACAGCAGCAGTATTTGAGAAGCAGAGAACCTATGGACTGGAATTGGTGGATCAAGGTTACTGGGAGTGCAGGATGCTCAGATACATGATACGGGCAGTGATTTACTGATTTAAATATCAGTATCGATGCACATATTGGTGCACCCTTGGGATACAAAAACATTTCAGTATCACATGGGAAATATTGAGAATGCGTTGTTCTTTAAGGGAAAGATTGGGAAATGATGGAATTTCTCAATAGAACTTTACGATATGTTGAAGTAGGCGTGATTACACACTTAGAACTAAAAAAAATCATAAAAACCATTTATGCACAAACAAGTTTCCTTTGTATACGGTTCTAAATGACGTGTTCTTTCACAGAAGTGATGCAATTATACCCAGAATGAGCTCATATAATTAATGAATCATACAAAAATAGAATAACAGATTCCCCCAAAAAAATTCAGAAGAAAATGGATTTTTCTGGAGTTTTTTTGCAATTTTTTTTTTTTTTTCAAATTTCTGATAGGGTAATGTACTGCAATGTATTGCATGTATTGGTGATAAGGGAGAATTTTATGAAGGGTTTTTGGCAAAATATCACAATGTACCCTATATGTATTGATATATTTCTATATATGGCAATATAGTGCGATATTTTTTGAGATACATGGGAATTTAATGACTTCCCCTGTATATCATATTGACCACATGCAATATTGATAGCATCAGCCGATATTATCAATATTTAAGTCCCTGGGTATGGTAACAAGTATGTGGTTTACCACTTCCTCCAATATGTGGTACACTGGGCTAGGATCATGTGGGTCACTCTAGGACATGCCATTGAGCATGCATAATTTGGTTATATATCCGAATTCTTTTGAAATGGATATAAGACTAGTCAAACTGAAGGGGGAGATTTCATAGGATCTCCCCTTCAGTTATAAGACTAGCCATGCTTTATGGGACACAATGCTGGGCATTCAAACAATGCTGGGCATTCAAGGAGTAGCATGTTCGTAGGATGAATGTAACTGAAATGAGGATATCGAGATGGATGACTGGCAATACAAGGATGGATATGATTAAATGAATGCATTTGCCACACTAGTAGGTAATAAAATTAGGGAAAGTATACTTAGATGGTTTGGCCATGAGCTATGGAGAGACCAAGAATTGCCCATTTAGGAGTGAGTTGATTCAAGTTGAAGGATCTAAAAGTGGAAGGCCTGAAAGGATGTGGGTGGTGGTAAGAAAAGATTTGAGGTCCCATGGTTTAGCTGAAGATATGGTCCTTGATAAAGTGGAATAGTGGAACAGGATTTATGTAGCTGATACCAATTTGGTTGGAATTAGGCTTAGTTGATGATGATTTGGGTTGGTAAAAATAGCAATCTGGGTCTTAGATTACCCATAATCTGGATCATTTAATAGTTGGTGATTTAGGTAAGGTTTCTGTTGGTGGGCCTCTTGTCTGTCCAGCTCTGTTTTATCGTAAAAGATTTTGGAACCTGTAGTCTACTGGGCATCTGGACTCAGTTTGAGGGGGGTGCTCAATCTCTCTGTGTAAGTTGCTTTCTTTGGGTGTTATAAGCTAATATCGTATATTATTCTTGTTATTATCATGATAGTTACCATTAATTATCATTATCTTTTTCATTATTAAAGTCTGAGCTTTCAGGTTACTTGCATCCTTGGTTAGCTATTTATAAACTAGGGCATGAAGAATGATGGGGCTTGTGTACAACAAGCACATGATTTGAAGTGACAGATTTGGGACACAAGTGTTACACAATGAGATCAGAAACTTTATCCTTTCAGCCCTTTCAATGAATTCTTTGCTTGGATTGATGGAAAACTGAATATGAATAGTATGGGAATATTTTAGGTACTCCCTTTATGGCATAATGTAGGTAATATCCTTGGTGCTTACTTCAGATTGATAGCTATACAAA
>JAJHSJ010000015.1:687445-797018 GCA_021015155.1 Magnolia officinalis
AATAAAAAATAAAAACCTTTGGAAATTGAGTGCTTTCTTTTCAAATATTGTCCTCCACAGTTGAAAATAATGCAAGGTAGCTCTTATTATTTTATTGTTATTAATGTTAATTATTTCAAATTTCACTCATTAATTTCTTCCATGGAGTTAAATTTTAATATGGCTGCCGCATCTGTACATTGTGATGTACCCATGCGCCGTTTGTCTATGAGTAATTTGTACATTTTCACCCAATCTTAGTTTTTGTGATTGGACGCTCACAAGATTTTGGTTTCACTTTATGTATTCTAGTGTAGCATTTGGAAAAATCCGAAGTTTTACTTTGGTTACTTTCATAATTAAACATTCAAGAGAATTATATTGGGTTTGAGTTCAGACCTAGTATACCTACCCAAAAAAAAGAGGCTAACATGGCTTGCCCTTGCACAGGCCATTTTCTATCACTAACGTCTTGCTCTTGTAATTTATTGCAGCCTTCTTTATGGAGCAGAAGACCCATCTATTGCTGGGATAGTGTTGGACAGTGCTTTCTCCAACTTATTTGATCTGATGATGGAACTAGTGGATGTTTACAAAATCCGCCTTCCTAAATTCACGGTACGGTGTTCATCTCTTTTCTCAGCAATTTACTCTAGATTCATGCATGTAATAAACTGATAGAATGGTTGATTCTGCAGTTGTTATGTGTTTTTGTTAGCGAATAGAGTGAGGCGACAAGCTTAAACAAAGCAGCGTCACATCATGCTGACAGACTGAAAAAAAAAAGGGAAATTAATTATGGTCTATTCATTGATAATTTTGTTTCAGAATGACTACTGACTATACCTTGATTGTTTTGACCATTTGATGACCTCAAAGTCCCCTCTATCAGTAGTTTTTGAAAGGTCATTTCTGATAGTAGTTGTCGGGGAAACAAGAACCTCAAGTTTGGTGATGTGTTTCATGATGGGAATGTTCTTATGCCATGTTATAGCAGTCTGGTGAGGAGACAACCAATGTTGTCGAATCTTATGTGCGATTGCATATGCCTATGCGCATATGCAATCGCACAATTGCATATGCAACCACTATATATATATATATATATATATATGTAAATTTTCTTTTTGAAAAATTTTTCAAAATTAAAAATATGGAAAAATTAAAAAACTATAAGAAATTAGAGAGAACTTTCCTAAGCTAATAGATAACTAATTTACATATTTAAAATATATTCGAGAGAAATAAAATCAATTAAACAATGAATTAAACATCAAGTGCTTGAATCTTGATCTTCCAAGTGAGGAGAGAGGAGAGAGAGAGAGAGAGAGAGAGAGAGAGAGAGAGAGAGAGAGAGAGAGAGAGAATGTGAGAGTAAGAGTGTTTTGGAGTGAGAATATTGCAAATGAAGGAGGTTTGGAAACCTTTTTATAGGCAAAAAGTTATTTTTTTACAAAATAATAATAATAATAATGTGCCAACCGTTGGCCAATATGCGATCGCATACATCGCATATGTGCCACATCGCATGTGCGATCTGCATATGGATATGTGCATGTGGTCGAACTTGACAACAATGGAGACAACCAATGTAGAAGAAACATCTAAACATGGATGTAAGACAATTTTCAGTTGTGAAGTCGATTCTCCTGATTCTCAATGTTATATGTTGGAAAGTGAGAAGTTCTTTTGTTCCTGACATTAAGACCTATCTATTACAATTTTGACCCTTCTTTCAGACGTTCAAATGGGAGCTCCATTTTTTAATGGAATTAGTTCCAGTCAAAGTGGGATCCAGTTTTCTAGAAATGCTAGAGCACCATAGATCTTTGACCTTCTATCAGATCATCCAACCCAAATGCCTTTTTCTTTATAAACAAATTTGTGCAAGTTGGATAGATTGTTAGAGTAGCTTAGACCTCTAAGAGATTTTCACAGGATGTAATGGAACTGTTGCTGTGGTGCATGAGATAACATAACTTGTTGATCTTGAATGAGTTGCCAAGTCACGACGCACTAGTGTTTATAGGAATAAGTGTGCTACATGGATTTGTAATTTGATTCAGACACTTACCTCTTTGGTTGCATTTTTCTCATCTTTAACATGACTACTGGGTTGAAGAATCGTAACACATCATTCCATGCTTTATAATTTTCCAAAACTATGCTGTCATGTTTTTCCTTTTAGTTGATCTGTTAAATGTCTGCATGGTTAATGGTGCAAATTGAAGAAGTTTGAATGTCGAATAAAAATGTAGATGTTTCAAGATATTAGTCATTGCATTGAGGTTTTTTTTTTTCCTGTTTTTTTCTCCATCAGGTTAAGATGGGTGTTCAGTTAATGCGGCGGGTCATTCAGAAGAAGGCTAAGTTTGACATTATGAACCTAAATTGCTTACAGGTTTGTCAATTTATCGCATTACCAGATGTAAAAATTAGTGTTTCTGATTAAAAAAAAAAAAAAACAGAAAAAAGAAACTAATTTGATTTAAGTGCTTCCCTGTTCAATGCAAACTTAATAATGATATATTTAAGGTTCCAAAGGGACGAGTCAACACTTCATTCAGAAGAAAATTGCAGAAATTCTTCCTTGGAATGCTACTCTTCATAAGTTAATTGGTTCTAAAAATGTAACAGCAAAGGGCACTTTGCTAAAATGGTAGAAGAATTGTCTTTGCAATGGTGTAAATATTTTCAATGTAGTTTATATATCGAGACAATTGCATATTTCATATTCTTTTATGAACTAATGTTGATATAATGTTATATCTTTCATCATTACCACATAACTGTTAGGAGCTGTCATTCTGTTAGGTTTTTGCATGGTTGCTGTGTATCTTGCCTTGTGTTCGCATCCGACACTGACACACCACGTTGTTTTAAGTTTCATATTTTTCTCCATGATTTGTTTAAAGTTCAAGATTTCAAATAAGACATTCTGAAGATAATATGTCAATTTTCTGCCATGCCGCAGGTTGCACCCAAGACTTTCATTCCAGCTTTATTTGGACATGCTACTGGGGATATATTCATTCAGCCGCATCATTCTGATCGTATCTTTGAGTCGTATGCGGTATTATTTATTTAAATGCAAGATTTCTATATTGCCATTTATACATCTTAAAATTTCTTTTGTCATACATGTCAGTTAAACTGAAGTTGGTTGGTGCCACATGTAATAATCTACATTCACCTCTAGATGTGGAGAGCTATGCCAACCTAGCACATGCATAGGATATCCGAGCCTTGTGCCAGGTGGGACCCTTTGTGTGTATCATCTATCCAGAAAATCAAGTTGGTCAACTCTTCTGAGATGGACGGTTAGACCATCCGTTGTTTTTGTACTTGTTTGGCTTACTTGGCAGTTAACCAGCCTAATTTTTTGGACAGATGATCTGAGTGGTATGTGCCACCTGATATAATATGGCTTGGATATCCTACACACATCCTTTACAAAAGTAAAATAGCAGTGTTTCTGATTTTGAATTATTTTTATTTTTATTCTTACTCTTTTGCAGGGAGATAAGAATATTATTAAATTTGAGGGAGACCACAATTCCCACCGACCACAATTTTATTATGATTCGGTCTGCATTTTCTTGTACAATGTCCTACAACCTCCCCAATTTTCATCAGTACGTTCGAGTTTGCTTGAGAATTTTTGTCATTTGGGGAACTTGGAGGCCAGTGCGGGTAAAAATGAGGTGATTCTCCCAAACAAGTATAATGTTTTAAGGATTTCTTAAAGTTGCTTTAAAGGAAAACAGAGTCAAAAGCAATTACCAGGGTTTTCATTTATTTAGAATTTTAAATAGGCTAAATGGTGTGTGTTTCTGCTTTATCTCTCTTTCCTCTTTCTTATTTGAATCGGCTAAATGCTGGGAATTTTTCCTTGTCTCTCTTTCTTCTCTCTCTCCTTTTTTGTTGTTATTATTTGAAGTTGCTAACTGGTGTGAATTTCTCCTTTTCTCTTTCTTATGTTTTTGGGTTTCTCTCTTTCATATTTCTTTATGAAGTAACCAAAAAAAAAAAACAGAGAGAGAGAGAGAGAGTTTACTTTTTATATAAATTTTGCTAATCTAACTGACCCCAGTTAGTTGGGATAAGGCTTAGATGATGCTCATGCTGATGATATGACTTTAGTTAATTGACTTATTTGAAGTTAACTGATGCAACAATTGCATGTCACCTATGCTTGTCTGGTCGTGAGAAGCCTTTTTAAAATATATATATATATATATTGGGTGGGGAGACCAAAGAAGTGCAAGCCAAAGCTCTGAGGGATTGAAGATTTTCTCTCAATCACATCTGGGAAAGTTTATTGTAGAAGGGGATTTGGAGTAATGTCTTTTTTCCTATGCAGCTAATCCATTCCAAACATTGGGACATTTATTTACAATGCAATTTGTACTTTGACTTCTATAATAAACATTTTGTTTAACCATCTTGGTTAAGAACCTATTGATTTCACTGACACTTCAGCTGAGGGTGTTAGTAGAGATTGCCCTTGTATAGGAAGGTGGTTTCCCTTTCCTGGCCTCCAGTTTTTGGAAATAGTGATGCTATATATATATATATATATATATAAAGTTTGTTTGCTGCCATAGGATAAAGAAAAAGAAAAAAAGAAGAAGAAAGTTTCTTTGCTGATATAATGCTATTTTTCAGAGATTACATGAGATTACCACAGATGCTGCAAGCTCATCATCAGTGCCTCCCTGGTCGTCAAATGGTAAGAATCCGTAATTTTGTCTTTAAATTTGGATTGGCTTTATTTGCATTAAAAAATATGTTAATCATGTCAGTAACTTGTATTTGCACTTTGCAGAAACAGTTTCAGCTACAAAATCGATGGGTGAATTGCTTTCCGAATCTGGAGATTTTACAGATATAGTGGTAAGTTTCCTCACCCTTTGGTTTTCCATCTTTTTCCTTGCAGACTGTCTATGATCAATCTTCTGTCTGTACTTGCTAGCATCGTTCTAAAAGTTAGCGACTTGATTTGGACCTTGGCCCAGTCAGCTCGACTTGATGAGATTTCGGGCTGAATCACTAGGAAACACTTGCTTGAATTTGACTGGGTTCTGACTCAGCAAGACTCCTCTAGTCAGCTTTGCTGACTTGGTCGACTTGACATGACTTGTAGTGACTCAAACCAATTCACTCGGTTTGTCATTTTTTCTTTTGATAAACATTTGAAAGTGGTGGTGAGATTTGGACTAATGGCCTTCATGATCGAAGCAAAGTCTACAACCAACACAATAGAGTGTCCTTGATCATTTAGCTATTTTATATCTTTTATCCTTAACTATTTTAGGACCCGTTTGGTTACCGTCCAAGTTGTGTTTGGATAGAACTTTTTGGACACCTCCATCCAACCCAAGGGTGTCTTATGAGTGGACTATTTTGTTAGATTATCTGCTGTTTGTCAGACACCATATCTGGACACATGTAGCTCTTATACACATTAGGCACATTGGCACGTGTGGACATGCAACACACTTGTAGATTAATAATGGCATATGTGGCACATGCATGGTGTATGTACACATGGGTAGGCATATGGTGGCACTTGTAGGTCGAATGTGGCACGTATGGGGTGGTTGAGGACAAGCGGTCTCACTTATGTGACATTCACACGTGCAGCTTATGTGGCATATGTGCCATGCATATCTATAAACGATCACTACTCTGTATTTTATGGAAAATGAGCTAAAACCAACTGTGTCCATATCACTCAATCCACAAAACGTCGAGTTTTTGAACAGCCTTGTCTTTGGTTTTATTGGAGTTAGTACCCTATCCATATATTTTTTTTGTTGACAAACCATGGACATATGTTGTTTGGATAAGGCTGTCCGAATGGAACTTCTTCAGTAACCAAACATCCCCTAAATATTTGTTACTAAGTTATATATTTTTAATTTAATTACTGACTACGGAGTCAAGTCAAGCAGAGACTTAGTCAAGTCTTCGAGTCGACCTGACCTGGATGGAGATCGAGTCCTGTCGAGTTTTCAGGTTTTTGAACTCTCCTTGGTAGAAGTATTCGTGGAACACTGTATCCTTTTTAATACTTTTGCAACGTAGCATTCTTGTGGCATGCTTGAATGAATTCGAGTCGATGCTATCCTCATCAGGCTGTTCGCAACCATTCATTCGGGACTACTGTCTTTGCCATTTGCTGTTCATAATGGCGAAAAGCCTCACTGATGCATACGTACATGGTCGGGAACGCTGTCCTGTCGTTGGCTGAAATTTCCTGAGATTGCTGACTTTACAGGATGAAGCAAATGGGCAGAATGAGAAGTGCTGTTCTTCTTCAAGCTCGAGTCGAGAGAGCTGGGGGAGATGCTCCCCTATGGTGCGAGTCAGTGATGAGTCGTCATCACCTGCAGATATCACAAGGACTACCAGCAACAGACATCAGGTCCTCTTCTCTCTTCAGTCCCTCTGTTATTCTTGAGAACCTTTTGGGCCAAAATTCAAAAGAAGCAATTGACAATGCTCAGCCTGAAATTGTTGGCATTTTCTTTTCCATTGGACCAGCCTTCTGTACAGGTGCGGTCCACTTCAGTGAACCAGATTGTTCCTCTGGTGGGGCCTACTATGGATTGTATATGGACCAAAAATATCATCTGCTGTATGATACTGGCCATCTAATGGGGGACTTCTTACTGTCAAATAATTTTTACTCCACATTTTCTGGCCGTCAATTGGACAGATAGGATCAGCTTACTGGGGAGTTTTTTAGAGCATTCCTTGTCCATACTGGGGGCCTTCCAGATGAATGGTATGGATCACTAGAAGGGGGTACTGCATGTATGAAACTGTCCTGTACAAAAATGCGGCTTTGGCCCAGGCATTGCATATTTCCTAATGCGAAGAAGCAATTATAAAAAAAACCCCATGTGTATTTAGCCAGCTCCTCTACAAGCCAGCACACATCCACACCTGGCTGGTACATACAGTGAACATCCAAGCCCCCACTAGGTGGCCCCCACCATGTGGATATCCAGAGAAATCAAGCTGGTCCACTCATCAGGTGGTCCTCTGTGGGCAAAGCAACTCTTTTAAAGCTATCCATGTATTCCTTACAGTGACCAACCTAATAAGTGGACCAGCTTGAATTTTGGGACAGTGCATCTGCACATTGATGGATGGCTCATATCCCATGCACATATTCCAGCTTGGCACAAGTGTTGGCAACACTTGAAGGATTAGTAAACCTGATGGATCAATATATTATTCAAATGGCATACCCATACAACCTTTGTTTTGCTGAAATGAACTTTGTTTTTTTCTTTTCTTTTCTTTTTTAAAGAATGGGCAGATGTCATTAAGGGCCCTCGTGACGCCTCTCAGAAATATACGGCGGAAATTGAAGGACCCACCAAAGGAGAAGATGAAGAGTAAGAAGGTGAAGAAGAGAACTCCGCTCATTCTAAAGAAGCCAATGCATGGAAAATTGGTTAATTTGGATATGTTGAGTAAGCGGTTCCGACTCTGTGTGCTAAGGCACGTAAAACACAGGTGACGTCTCTCGTCATCAATGCCAATGTATTATAAAAATGTCTGTAACTGTAATTCACTCTACTTTTTTTTTTTTTTTGGTTTTTTTTTGGCCAAAGAAAAAAAAAAAAAATTTGTGTGGGGGATGGGTGTGTGTTTCCTTTTATTTAGAACAGGTTTTTTTTTTTTTTTTTTGTCCTTGATTTCATTCCTCTGGGTAGAGGTTTGTGCTCTCTGTCAGGGGGTGTTTGGGTCATTGCGTTGGGTTTACCTGAATCAGGAATCATGGGGCCCTGCTCATTAGCAAAATGTATGGCTTTCTGATGAGGAGAAACGAGCAGCATGGCCATTTGGACGATTGGCTATTCTGCATCTTGTACATCGCAACTTCCAAACACTCCATCTTGAGGTATGGCTGTCAATAGAGCTGGGCATTGAGTGGAGTCGGACCGAGTTGAGGCTGACTTGACTCAATCCGGTTTTGAAATAGGCCTGACCTGAACTCGATCCGACTTGATACTGAGTCCAGCATGCCTGACTCGATCCGAGTTCGGTCTGGCCTGGACTGATCCGGACCGAGTCCGATCCAATCAGAAGTACCGAGTCGGATTGAGAGATGAGGGAGGGAGTGGAGAGGAGAGAGAGGAGGGTGATGGTGGTGGGTGGTTGCCGGGCTTAGAAGAGGAAGAGGAAGAGGAGGATGAGGGAGGAAGAAGTACCGAGTCGGATCGAGAGATGAGGGAGGGAGTGGAGAGGGGAGAGAGGAGGTGGGTGGTTGCCGGGCTTGGAAGAGGAGGATGAGGGAGGGAGAGAGAGAGAGGTTGGGATTGGGTCGGGGTAAGGTTAGAGAGTCGAGTCGAGTTGGGTTTTGGATCGAGTTACCGGGTAACTTGAACTCTACTCAATTTGAGTTCGGATTGGGCAAAGCTTACTCAGTTCGGGTCGAGTCGGATCGGACCGAGTTGGACGAGTCGAGTTAGCTGAATCAGGTCGTCCCGTGCCCACCTCTAGCTGTCAATGGTGGTGGCCGGGCTGGGCCAAGCAAAGTCAAGATTCTGAATAGAGCCCGACTGATGGGTGGAGCAGCTAATGGCTGGGCTGGACTGCTGACAGCCGTAGGTTGAGGACAATCTGTAGAGTTGTTTTGGTCTTGTAACAAGAAATTTTAATTGATGAAAACAGCACTGCCATGCTTTCCATGCATATGCTGGGCCCATTCCATATTTACAATTCAAAGCTAGTGGCGACTTTACAGGGGAAAAGCCCATCCTTCCTATTCCATCTTAAACAAGTTGATTCACACGTTCTTTCCATCACTTGCTTTTAATTCTTGCAGTATGGCCACAATCTGCAGCTCTTGGAGGGTGATGTTGTGGAAAAAAAAACTCTAGCATGCAATCGATGCAAGCAAAGCAAAATCACAGGAGGAGATTCGAAGCAAAATAGAAAAGCCAAAGAGAAAAACAAGAGATGAGGCATATGGATTTACACGGTTTGGCATGTCTCTGTCCAACGGGCAACATTACAAACCTTCTTTTTCAATAAAATAGGAGAAATCAAGCTTCTCTGTCACTTTCTCCTGCACAACAATCTCTTAACAAGGAAGGCCCCACATGAACATGCACCTCTCTACATACATGTATTCTTCTCCTTTTCTAGACAACACACCTCACAGAAAGCACTTGATAAAGCCCAAGGAAACCAGGCATCACATGTACACACGTTAGAAAGAGAGTCATTTCTCTTTCAACTAATCTTATGGGGTACAAGTATCTTTAAGGCCAGTTCAGGGTTAAAGGCTGGCAATAAAATAAGGTGGACCATCAGGTTTTGTGGTCCATCTCACTACATGTCAGGCTCGGGTGACGTCTGTCAATGGGCCACGCTCGGACCTGGCCCACAAAACAAAACCTAGGTCTGAACATGGCCTGGGTTAACGACTGGAATAAAGAAACAGGCCCAAACCAACCTGTAATCATATGCATTGCCTGAGCTCGCACCTACTTCTGTGGACAATCTGGGCTGTTCATTAAGCGTGCCCCACCATGCCCAAGCCAGGCCGACAGGCTCTTATATATGACGTGAGCAAAACCCAATTAATTAATGGCCTTTACTTCTAGGGCCTGGGCCCATAACACGGGCCTGTTACTTCCATCCAAGCCTTATCCCAAGCATTACAGGCCCAAAAAGCCCTATAGGTCAGCCTAGCCCATTGAAATCCCCATGCTCGGGCTAGAAATTTCAGTCGACTCCTCACCCCATGATCCCTTTCCCATGTCGTGGAAGTGAAGCAATGCTCTTTCGTAAAAGGGCAAACCTCCCAGCACCTTTTTCCCTGCGCCTTCTCATCATCTATCCATATCTTTCCATCCCCAATCCAGTTTCCAAGCAGGGACAGGACGGTAAGTAGAAACAAAACCTGGCCTCAACACTATGTAGGGGGGTCGTAACAGCTATAGGTTTCAGAACCAATGGGATTATTAACAGTAACCCCCTTTTGGAAAACGTTAATAGCTAGACCATAAATAGTGACTTTCTTGGTTGGACCAAGCGATCTCCGAGTCACCTTCTTCTAAGCTCTGCTGGACAACATGGCATTCTCGTTCAAATTTAGGCAGGCCAGACAGGCCTTTAGAGTAACAGTCGTCCACCTGAGCTCATTGAGAGATCCTCTCTCGTAAGTTTAAGGTTTGTCTAAGGCACCTCGAATTTCAGTTAAAACCAGTTCTATTGTATTGCAGACTTCCTCAGTGATTATTCTCAAAAAGGAATGTAGAACCAGATTACGCTTCTTGCATTAGGTTAGAAAGCCAAAATAAAAGAAGCCACCATAGAACATAAAATAATTATGTCCAATTTTCATTGATCTCAATTGATCCCTGCCCAGAGGAGAAATAATAGGTATAGATGACGGGGTAGGTGATGAGGCTCCTTCAAAGAAACAACCGATTGATGATGTTTCATGATCAACGATATTGCCGACCAGAAAACTATTAGTTAGGGAATTTTTATTATTGATTTTTTTTAATTTTTTTTTTAGTGTAAGCTAAATGAGTGATAGGGCTACAAAGGGAGTTGGACTTTGGTAGAGCCCCTTTCTCAATCATTCGGCTCCCATCCTGACCCATCGATTACTTTACTGGAATTAAAAAAATAATAATAATAATTAAAAAATAAATAAATAAATAAAAAAAAAAAATCGAACTATGGATTCTTGCACAAGTCAACAGAGATAGAAGTGGTCAGGTGAACCAGGGAACAGAATGCAATTGGATCAAACGATAAAGGCATTGTTGTCCAATTGCTGTTGCACAAAGCTTGAATACTGACCCAGACCAAGCTTGCGACATTCAGGTGCTTTGGGGGAAGGTTAACCAGAGAGTGGGCCCCACTACCAGCAATGCCCCTCATCTGAATCAAACCGGTGATGATAATGCCCATCATCCAATGAGAGCTGTTTATTATTCTTATTATTATAAATTCTTGGCATGAATTCAGGGTGGTCAAATAACTTTTAGCATACATAAATAGTGGACAGTCTTGAAGCCCACCAGCATACCCACAGCTGCATTTTTGGATCATCAGAGCCGTCCATCTGGCAGGCACCATCTTCAATGGGCAACTAAAATTCATAGTGATTTTACACCTGTCTGCAAAATTTCCAGTGAACGACCATTGATTAGTTGTCTAATAACACCTCAATTGGCCTTACTTCAGACTCTTGCCCATCATCGGTCAATGGTGCCACCAAATAGATGGTCTGGATCATCCAAACGTGGGTCCAATCAAGCGACACATGCAGGCAACACATCTACATGCCATCAAGATACACAATTGACAATGAGCATTGGGTGAGCAGATCCTGTACCCCATTACAAAATGCCAGCATTTTGCTTCTCCCCAGCTCCATATGACCAGACTCCCAGGACCTCTAATCCTACTCTTGCATACGTGCTGATGTGGCATGCACATGCCATCCAGGACGTTCATCAGCTGGACCTCAATACATGTACAGTAGCCAGAAATTTAGGCATGTCTATTGATCAGGTGGGCCAGACTTGTCCAATGCAAGTAAACCACCAGCCAACTCTTTTTAACAACTTCCATTTTCTATGCAATTGTGGCCAACCTGATTACAGGAGGCCAGATTTCTGGACCACAGCTCGTACAGGTGGGGCCCACCTAATGAATGCCCGGAGCTTGTACACATCCCACATTGGCACGTGTGAGGAGAGTGGCCAACCTGTTCTTCTTTCCTCATCTTACATTGAATCTTCGGTGAGGAGAGATCGAATCAGCAAAAACAGTATGTGTCGTCACATCCAGCCTTAGATCCTGAGGAAGATGCTGCACCGTCTCTTCACCCATGCGTCCTATTTGGGTCCCCTTCCATAGTAGAGAATCAGCACAGTACTCCAAATTTCCTGTTCGCTTCTTCCTTGGAAAGATCTCCAAAGGCAATCCGGTCTGGCTTTCATTTGAAGTCAGACAGCTCTCAGTAGAACAATCACCTCGATGGGGTGGCCCACTAAGAAGCTCCTCATCTGCACCGTGGACATCAAATCCATTGACTGGCAACCGATGGAAATCTGATAAGCTTACTGGACCACGCAGTCCTGACATGACTGTGGTGGTAGATTCCATGGATTGTTCGGTGACCAATTTGCATGCCCGCTCTAACAGTGACCCAAGGTACCTCATTTCAGCTTCGATGCAGATCTCCACATGCTTCTTAACCTGCTCAATCAAAAATAAATGAATGAGAATTGACTGGAATCGCTGATCAGAACTAAAGAGTTCTGATGAAAAGAAGCCCAACAAAACAGTCAGCATTCAATGGGTGGAAATCCTCCTTTTGATGGATAGGTATTGTGATATTTGGGATTGGTCTACCCACCATACCATATGTTACATGAATGGTCTGGATCTCAAACATGTACGCCACGTGTATAGAGAGAAGCAAGTGAAGCAAATCGTCCGGATAGATTGAAGCATCCAATCCATGATAACAGAACAATTCATCTCTCTCACCTTGACAAAAAGGACTCAAATCATGGTTTTTTTACTGGTGACTTGAACTCACTCAGTCATTCCTGAGTCCGAATCATGACTTGCCATAGGCCCATGTGCACTGCAACCTTGTGATGTTGGACTGGATTGGACTCAACCGAGTCCAAGTTGACTCAGATGAGTTGCATCTTGAGTCAGATGAGTCATCCACCCATGACTCAGACACAGCCCCATTATTTCATCGAGCACACAACCTGATAACAAGATGGGCCAAAAGTATACATGACTCATCTGAGAAGGTCTGTGACCATTGATTGCAATTGAACCAAATTCAATGGCCACCCAATCAAAACCACTGCCACACCTCAGCATTCAAGAGCACTTAACATTGAAAATGTTTGTCTGAAATACTCAAAACTTTAGAGATAAAAGGCACAATTAAAATTTAGAATAAAAAGGAGAACAAAGCAGATGAATGGTTGTGCAAGCATAAATTTCAAAACAAAAGAGGGATAGAAACACAAAGATGAGCAAACTAAAGAGGAAATGGGACAGTGATGTGCAGCAGAAAATATAAGGGGTTAAGCTGCTTTTATTGAAGAAGAGATCATGGGAGTTCAGAGTCATAGTGCGAGAAATATTATTTGAAGAGAAATTCTGTTTCGATTCATGCAAGGAGAGATTTGCAAGGTGAATAATGGCACATGTGCTAACCAGGCAAACATGCCAGAGATCCAAGCCAATCACTAGGTGGAGCTGGCCACGAACATGCCAAGGCCAGTGAGTCAGACCAATCCATGCATCAGATAGGTGCGCTCATACATGGAAAGTTGATGGAAAATCGGCTATGGCCTCCAGTCAACCTACACCTATGGTGCACCCATTGAGTTAACAAGCCTGGCCTTCGGGTTAGGACATGCTCATGTTGAGACCCTCCTGGCACATAGCCTGGATCTTGCACACGTACAAGAAGGTGGCACATATGCTACAATCCATTTCTTCAAATTATTTTCATAAGAAGTGCTTTAGCATCTCTTATTTCATTGAAGTTGAGGTATCCTCTCAAAAGAAAAGGCTAGGGGAGAAACAGTTGGGACTAAATATAACAACAGTAGGACACTGTTAGATGAAGACGTTCAAAAGCTACACATGCCAATATAGGCAGGTATTCTGTAACGGTAACAGTGGCCATAACAGCCACCACTGATACCTTTATGATACGGGTTGTAACGGCTGTTACAGCCACTGTAATGCCTGTTACGGTCTCTTTTTTAATTGAAAAAAAAAAAAAAAAAAAACCCATCGAAAAACCTATATTTTCCCTGTAACGTTGAAAATATATCCGAAAAACCTATATCTGCCTAGTAACAGACCATTACAGGGCTGTTACAGCCTTTACAAGGGGCGTAACGGTCTGTTAATGGTGGTTGTAGGTTATTTTTTTCAATAACAGCTGTTACGACCATTATGACCCCGTAATGTATAACGGTCGTCACCGGTCGCCACTGTTACCTTATGTAATGGCCTTTATGGCCCCACAATGGCCTTTACGGCACACCATGAGTATAGCATATGTCTGCATGATCCAAGCTGCTCATTAGGTCGGTCCTGACTTTTCCAAGCCCTACTCCAAGAGCTAGGCTAGTCAAGTCATCAGTAAGCCACACATCCAAGGTGGGGCCAGCCTGAGGAGCTGCTGGATCATGCACACACGTTCAATGCTTGGAATATGAGCATGGATTTAAGACTTGGGTGACATAAGCCAACTCATCCAGTCTCAAGTTGAGGACTCATTCAAGTCAGGGCTGAATCGGTACAACTTGGCTTAGTCAAGGTGACATTGGTTACGACCAAATCCAACTCGACTTGGATGAGACACATTGGACTTGTCTGACTCATCAATCCACCCAAGACTAGAATCCCTTTCCCACATCTAACTAGCCTTAGCAGGGATCTAGTAGAAATCCAGATACAAAGCTGTGGGAGATTGTCTGAGTTCGAATTCTCTAAGAACAGGGGAACTTGCCTCAAGCTGTTCATGCAGTTTCCTCTGCATTTCCATTTGAGCTCTTAACGCCTCTTTCACCTCAAAGCCCCTGAAAATAGCATCTCCCATCATGTTAATGATTTTTGGTGCATGTGCTTCATGGCAAATAAATGTTCCTGTATCAGTTTACAAGATTGATAAAGGACTGCCATAAAATGTGTTATCTTACTCGTTCATATCAGAAGACAGCTGTCCCGGAGGTGAAGCTCTTGTGCCCTGGCTTTCTGAAAGGTAGGAAGCTGCAGTTCCATCATTCAATCCATAGACAGGCAGAGATGGTTCGAAATGGGTTAAGCATTTTTGCATGTAACTGACAAGAAGAAGATGCTGCTTGCAAGCACCCACCTGCAAATGCCAAAGACAAGGGCAGCAGATGTGCAAACATGGAATGTGTTTGAGATCTTGCCCATTCGTCTGGCAGGAGTCATGGACCGTGTGCGCTCCCTCAAAATCATGCTGATTAGCTCACAGGGAGAGTCACAAGTGTATATTCAATGCGATATTGTGGATAGTTGTCTGCCTCCATTTTTTCATACATGTGTGGTCCACCTGAGGAGCGGAAAGGGTTATTTTGGGCTATGGTACATTCACCGCTGGCCTGCTGATGAGTGATGACCAGCCTGGATCTTGGGCACATGCGCCACATCAACACATGTCAGGTGCTGGTGTTGGTGCTTGCAGTTGGGTGCTTCCAATAGCATCCTGACGAGAAAGGCGTCTTCCTCTGGTCAAGGTGCTCAAAATGAAGTAACCAAAACAAGGATATGGTAGAATTCTAATCAGGATCCAAATTCCAGCCAATCAGTAAATGAAAATTTTTATTTTTTATTTTTAAAAGATCAATTGGATTGAAAGACTTGAAACACATATGCCTCAGCTGGTTGAAGCAAGATGACAAATTTTGATTACACTGAATGGTGTGATTGTTGGCAGAACCAATGTTCAAAAAGTCAGATTTGTCCCTGGAATTGAATCGGTTTGTAGATCTCAACTTCGACTTCATGAATCAATGAACCACTCACCTATTTTCAATGGAACATGAATGGACTCAACACCTAGGAGCCTGGCCAAACCGAGTCCGTCCGAGCAAAACTGAGTTGATAATTGGGTTTTAAGGATCCAGCCACTTACTGCTTGAGTAAGGTAGCACAAGCACACTCATCAAATTGACTCAAAATGAAATTGTATATCACCTTTCCTTTTGGAGCTTTGCTAAGCCACGTGTGTGCAACAAAGCTTATTTACATGCCACACATGTGCCAACATGGCATGATAGGTCAGAGATCCAATCCATCATCAAAACAGCACCACTATATTGATGCCCTAGCCCAACAATAAGATTGATCCACTGGTTACGTGAGCCACAGTTAACAAAACAAATGTCGGGCTCTGAAAAATGTGGCTGAAGTTTCTTTTCGCATTCACTTGACTCCAATATTGGGGTCCGCATGCTGAGCGGACCAGAATTATTTGGGGAAAACATATACAAGGTCGGACCAACCAGATGGATGCTTGGATCTCGCACCTATGTGCCATGCTGGCACATGTGGCATGAACATGAGCTTTATTCAATGTGCCATGTGCGAATAGTAAAGCTCTTCCCTTTGAAGAAGTGCCTAACAAGGAAAAAAAGAAGCAACTCATAGAGAAAGGACATGCACATCAGACCTACCATCTTTGGATTGCTCTGTTGATTCTTTGCCTGATTGCTTCCCTAGCCGGTACTTCTGATAAGCAGCAAGAAAAGGCTATAAATACTAAAACTATTAAAATTCACATTAATCTTCACACCTGATTGTATCATCAGAATATAACTGCAAACTACATAAGATGGATGCAAGTGAAACACTATGAGGACAATAGTGAAAAACAGCTTAAGAACTATAGAGACATTTAAGCAGCCAAGGCACCTGAAGATGACTCTTCAAGTGAAAAAGAGTAAGTCCCTTCACGCCCATTGCTCGCAATATGGTCTTTGGCGTCGCTTCTGAAAAGTCAAAGCCACACAATGTGAATGTGACAGAAGTTCGTAATAATCTGATGCTGATAGCAACATGAAATTAGATCAATCAACTGAAAATTATGGTTTACCATGTATTATAATTTTACAGTAAAACTTTCATTGCTTTATTGAATAAAATAACAACATTGATATGAGATATAAGACTATTCCACCCCTTCAGTATTTTCCAATAGCTTTAAATTGGCATGGATTAGCAAGGAAGGATACATGCTAAAAGCAGTTTAGCCCAACCTTCATGTGTGCCAAACCAAAATGCATAAACCCAATTAGAATAATTAGAAGGGGCTGCTTTCAAAAGACCAAAAAAGAAAAAAAAAAAAATTACAAAAGAAAAATCTTCAAGGGTAACCAGAGAAGCACACCAACTTTCTTATCTGGTTCACTGTGCAAATTGGATGCATAACATAATGTCCAGATCCGGACCATTCGTTGGGTGGGTCCCACCACAAATGGACTTTTGTCTACAAATGCCACCGATTAGACAAACCTACACATCCAATTGTTGGATCTCTTTCTATACAATTCTGCCTGTCACTAGTATTCTTTTCCATCATACATTTGTAGTTCCTTAGCTGTACAATCCTTCTAACCCTCTCCCAATTTGAATGGTGAATTGGGCTCACGTTCCCTCTTCGTATTGCTAACATTTTGAAACAGACACTTCCCCACCCCCGCACCCGAATCTCTTGGCAGTTTGCCTCATCCTTCATGCAACCATATGTGGTTCCCTCTTCCTATTGCTAACATCTTGAAACAGCTATACAATCAGATGTTTAGGATTGTCCAATCATTTTTCGACCATGGCCAACCAACTGTTCATCGGTTAATAGTCTGTATCATGCACCATTGTGGCACATGCCAATTTTCTGTAGGAGCTCATAGCAAGGAGCACCAGTGCCACAAATGGATGGCCTCATTTGAAACTGTACAGATAAAGATGATCTACCACTATCAAAGTAGCACTTAAAATGAACTCCAAAACAGAAAAGATGTTAAAAACATTCAATTCACCACATTACCATCATCAAGGTATTCCGTAACGGTAACGGTGGCCATTACGGTCACCACCATTACCTTTACAATACTGGTCGTAACGGCCATCACGGTCTCTCTCTGTCAATTTTTTGTAGAAGCTCATAGCAAGGAGCACCAGTGAAATGAATGGATGGCCTCACTCGAAACTGTCCAGATAAAGATGCTAAACTACCATCAAAGAAGCACTCAAAACGCAACTCCAAAACAGAAAAGATGTTTAAAACATTCAATTCACCACATTACCATCAGACCAGAACTAAAAACAAAAAAGTCATCGCAGAACAGAAGTATCAACAATCAAATTGCCAAAACAGCATCATAAGTCTCACAAATCACAACAATTTTGCAACTGTAATCTGATGCAACATATGCACTCAATACTCCACAATCATGAAGCAAGCACATTTCTTCATCATTGTTATCATTATCTAAGCCTGATCCCAATTAATTGGGGTTGGCTACATGCATCCTGTCTCACCATTCCACTCTAACAAGGGCTACATTGTGCCTGTTAGAGTTTTGTGCTCTCATTGCTGGTCCCCAGCCCAAATAAGGAGGGTTGTGCCAGGAAGGCAGCTGGCATCAAACTTATTCCATAACTTGAATAAACAAAAGCAAAATGTAACAAGACACACAATACTCCACAATCAACAATCACTTGAATAAACAAAGAAAACGTGAGAGGAAAGCTACACCAAGTTGCACAACTAGGAAAACCTCATCATCCAGTCAAGCACACATGTGCAGGTACATTTTGGGAATGCCGTCCTTACATGGGTGCTTGACCAATCATCACGGGATTACATGAGTTTTTAACAGTCGCGTGACTCAGTTTGGCACATCCTCTACAAGAAATTATCAACTATCACCGATTAACCACTTGCAAAAGTAGCTAAGCGACTAAAATGCTCTAAATATCTACCTCAAATCAGTGTTTGGTGACATTCAATGCAAAAGCACAAAATTACACATCTTTCTTCAAATGACAATTGATTGCTGCTCACTGAAAATCATTATATCAAAGAAAAGACGAAGAAGAGGAAGAAGAATAGAAACCCAAATCATGAGAATAGAAAGGAACCCATATCACAAAACAAAGACATTCAACTTCTCCAATTCAAGTCCCTCAATATAACAAAAATGCAATCAAATTCCTACATAGAAGCAGACGTAAATGCATTCAATGGTCCAGTGCATCAAAATTACAAATTATAAGCAACCAAACCAACAATAGATTTAAAAAAAAAAAATTTAATTAAATTAAAACAATTTTTTTTAACGAAAAAGGAAGAAGAAGAAAAACCAAAATCAATAAAACACACACAAAAATCCAACATTCCCAAGTATGTATGTACATACATACATATACGCATATACATACACATGTATCTATATATATATTATACATACATATGTATGTATATAATCCGCATGTACATATAGATACATATATGCATCTATATGTACACACACATGTATATGTACATATATGTACAGACACACAGGTGCATGTGCGCACGCACCCACACACAAAAACCAAATTACCCTCGAACTCCCACAAAAAAAAAAACAAACCCACATCACAAAACGAAACATCCAACTCCTCTATCTACGAAAAGGAATCTTATTTCCACACTAATGTGGGGCCAATTGTGTTATGATATGGTTTTCTTGTGAATACTATCAGCAACTCCATAATCACCGAATTAAACTTTTTGGAGGTGGAACTAGTTTACACTCAATCTAACATTGTTATATTGAACAACTTAGAAAATGCCATTTGGCAACTCTATCTCAATTGAGATGATAAAGAAAATCTTTGCGGCCATTAAAATGACGAAACCAACCGTAAAAACATAAAAACCGCTAACGGCCATCACAACCGACGCAATTGGAAAAAAAAAAAAAAAAAATAATGAATGAATGAAAGAAAGAAAGAAAAAGAAAAAGAAGCTAAGGATGTACTCATAATGAGCAGAAACTGTTAAGCAGTAAATGTAAATTCTCCAGTAGGGCGATAAATGCAAAGTGATTCCCATTTACACGTGGAAAGACATGAATGACTACAGTTATATAATAACTTGAAATAGGAAACACAATAACGTAACTTACTGTAAGCGATATTTTCTTGTACACATGGCCGAATGTGAAAGGCTACATTTATGTGAAGGGTTAAGAGACTTGCACGAGATCGCACGGTCAACAAAAAGATAATCTCTCGTTACACGTGACAGATCGTAATTGGCCACATTTGCTTAATGGCCAGCTAATTGCGCAAAGATTATGAAAGATCACTCACGATGACGAAGATCACTTCCCAACAACCGCCATACATGCCTATAAATAAAGCACAGAACAAAGAGCTCCAAGCCCACGCCAATTTAACACAATTCTTTTATACAACACAACACTACACATTGCATGGTAAAACGACCTATATGCACAATTGCCGACTGGTCATTATCTCCTGAGAAGAGAGTGAACTCAGGGATCTTTTAGCCTTACGGCAACTTGAACAGCTGATCAATCCATTCTGGGTAAGGCTTTTGATATGTGGGTTTAATGACCCTTCGGCCTTGAGCTTGGTTGGCCACTTCTTGTATCAAATTAATCGGGTTTTCACAACCTAATTGACGAGGTTTTGCGACTTCTAATGGTCTCTGAGCCGCAAGATTTCATAAAGGGAGGAACTAAAAGCACCGGCTGTTGCCCCCCGAGCTGTTCGGCCTCAACATTGTAATGCGACACGGGAAGCACAAGAGGTTGCCCCCAGGCTGCTCACTCACAACGACGAAAGCAATATCTCTTACAATGCCGAAGATCACTCCCCAACAACTGCCCTATATGGCTATAAATAAAACGAAGAATAAAGAGCTCTAGGCACATGCTAATCCAACACAACTCTCTTTGGCACCTAGGGTCACAAGGCATTCGGTTCAATTCGAGCCACATTCGACTTCGGCGTGTCCAACACTTACAAATCATATGAACGGACAATTGAATTTAAGCCAAACACCATTTTTTGACACACCCGGTGGGATGCATGCCATTCAACAAACGTGGCCTATTGTAACGAGAGATTATCTTCTATCATGTCGTGCGATCTCATGTAAGTCTTTTAAGCCTTCACATAAATGTGGCATTTCACATTCCACCACGTGTACAAAAAAAATGTGACGCAGGACAGCCCTAATTATGATGCATGCTCATGAACATAATTAAACAGCGGAAATAAAAGGAATAAATGATCTAAAATTCTAGTAGTAATCATCATAATTGAGAAAATCATAAAGGAAACATGCAATGGAGCGGGCCATCATCACAACCATGGAGTATGGCATTCAATTATTACTTAGGTTGGATCCGGCGAGAGATGAGACCTCCCGATCTTGCATGGTCACACCTAATCGATCAATGAAGATCACTAGTCCGAAGAACCAAGAAGTTTCTCGGATTAGAGATTTGAGAATTTGGGGGTTTAGGGTTTAGATCGGTTCTCAAGATTTTGATCGAAGAAGGAATAGCCAAAACTGAAAAATAGAAAGAAGGAAATAATTACCTTGAAGAAGTTGGAGGGGCACAAGAATAAATTAGAAGAGAAAGATCAAGGGAAGAGAAGAAGCACCATTAGAGAGAAGAGAGGAAGGAGGCAACCAAAGGGTTTGCTTTTCATTAATCAATAGTTGAAATTCGGATTTAGGGCTTTAGCCCACTTAAATAAGTAAATAAAGACATAAAATTACTAAAATACCCCTAGAATAAGCAAATAAAGACATAAACTTACTAAAATATCCCTAGAATAGGCAAATAAAGACATAAACTTACTAAAATACCTCTAACTAAGCAAAAACGCGCAAATAACATAAGTACGGGAAAGTTCGGGCGCTCGGTCATTCTTTCTTCAATCTTCCTTCACATGTGTCTTCCCTGAGTGGGGTCTTTTATATGTCCAATCACATGTGAAAGGTCTTCAGCTCCTCAATAGTCGCCTATCCACAAGGACGGCACTTGTGGTTGGCGCTTTCTTCGTTGGTACACCTTGAATGCGCTTGTGTCCGCATCAAAATGTCTCCAACAAATTGCATGATTGTGCTCTATATTTCAAGCCATTATATAACTATGAGCATTCAAGTCTTGCCACATGTAGATGACAATCACTTAAGAATTTATTGCTTTGCTGTTGAGTTTACATTTTTTGCTCCACAATCTCCGCTCATCATGAGCATATCCTTAGCTTCTTCTTCTTTTTTTTCTTTTTCTTTTTTAAATTAGGTTTTAACATTGCCACATGCAGTTACTTTTCTTACTTATTTGGTCATGCGACACGTGTCTCATGGTAACGACCATGTTAGCTGCTCATAATCTTCCTTCCTCCAACTGCGTCGAAAATAACAGCTATTGGCAATTTTAACATTTTAAAAGCCGATTTCGTGATTTCGAACACAACTCTCTTATATAGCATAACGCTACCTATCTTTCATCCCTCATGGACGCCTATCCTAGTTTAGCGTACGTTAGTTTAGTTTCGGCCTAACACCTCTGTTGCTAGCCAACAAGCTACAAAAAAACATGGACTGATTGGGTTACTTATCTCTCCACCTTATGTCCATGATCACACCCATTGGACCGCTATAAAGATCCCCAAGTTTCGAACAAAAGGACAACATGGCTTTCTTGCCTACTCGCTTAGAGATTCCGTCGATTGCCTTGCCTACAAAGTTCGACACTGCAACAAACAGCCAATCGTCCCATCACCTTCGACTCACCACAAAGCCCAGTCGGGCATCAAACAGACACTCAAGCTATCCCTTTTAATTTTCATTTAGGCGGGGACTTTAGTTGCACATTCAATAATATAATCAACTTCAGCCTCATTTTTATTTTTAATCTATATTGTCGTATCGTTCAATTGTACAAGCTATCGCGCACTTAACCCCCTTGCAAATTGCATGATTCTTCGTAATCGGTGGCTGAATAGACGGCCCAGTCCATAAGGAACTTAGTCTCTCCGTCTATTCAGCAACCTGGGGTCACAAGGCGTTCAGGTCGATTCGAGCTATATTCGTCTCTGACACACCCAACACTTACACATCATGAGAACGACCGAATTTGAGCCAAACAGAACTAACAGCTTTAGGGGGTGGAAATTTCAATTTCCCTCAAAAAAAATTAAGGCTGGATTTTGTTGTAACAAATATCATGAAATTTCAAGATATTTCGCGCCAAATTACACTAATTAATCATGAAATTTCAAGATATTACGCAGCCAAAAAAAGCATCGAATTAGAATATAACAGAATTAAAGAAAAAGGAAATGATAGAAATGGAAGAGAAAAACTAACTGCCAGGACCGCCGAGCTGAGTCACGGCGTCGACGAATCGGTCGTGAAGATCAGAAGTCCATCGAAGACGAGGTTTTGGATCGGCAGTGAGAACAAGGCAAGGATCTACACGGAGATTGGGTGTATGTCCTTCTTCCTTGGGTTGAATTACACCTTCATTGCAATGAATCAGACCAGAAAACATCTTCTTCTGCTGAAATCAACAAACCCCAGAAATCCCCAAAAAGAGAAATGAATGCTTCCTTTCTGCAGTTGAAGAAGAAAGGGCCTTTTGCCGGAAGATTTCTACAGCGGAAGACTAAAGCAGATTTCGTCTGACCCCGGTCGTACCTATCAAGGTCCGACCAGCTCTGATTGGGTCCCACCATGATATTTATGTTTATCCACACCGTCCATCAATTATTATTAGACTATTTTAAGGTATTTAACGATAATGAGGCATATCCAACCATCAATTGAACCACACCAAATAGTAGACTTGGGTTGCATTAAATGCACGAGTCATCTCTGGTATGGTCTACTAGACCGTCGGATCTGTATTTTGTTGGGACCATAGGTTATTTTGATCTAATAAAGTGGATGGACGGCGTAGATAAACAGCTACCTAACGGTATAGTCCCACATAGATCTTGTCGGACCTTGTTATGTCCGACCTGGGTCGGACGCGATCCACTTCCAGATATTGGCGCTTTTACCGAAAAGATAAAAAAACCCGCGTCTTTGAATTTTTTACGCGGGTTTTTTTAATCTGAAGAGTGAGTCCATGATTCGGCAATCCAGACCGTTCATATATTATTCCCACCATTGATTGATCATGATAGGAAAATACCACATCATTTTTTTAATCTTATTGGACATTTCTTGTATCTGTTTCTTTTAACCGTATATTTTAGACTGAATATCAGAAGGTTGGTATTTTCCAATCGAAAAATATTTTATGTTATAATCCATTCATTTGTAGGACCCGAGAGAACAAACGGTCTGGATTATCGAAACATGGGACCCACTTGTTACAGTTGAAAGCACGAGTATATTACGCAAAATCACGGGTCCGGTACCATACAATTCCTCTTTTATCCGTGTGTGCTTTACCGACGCGGATTGTAAACTCACCCTGCCAGCGCGTTGCTACTGGTCGCTGTCTGTGGGCCCCACCATGTTGCATATGTTTTATCTACGCCGTCCATCCGTTTTCATAGATCATTTTGGGATATGAGACAAAAAATAAGGCATATTCAAATATTAGGTGGACCATACCACAGGAAACAGTGGTGATCGAACGGCCACCATTAAAAACCTCTTTGGAGCAATGAAAGTTTTGTAAGAAGCTGATATAATTTTTTTTTAATTCATACGTATCTTTGTGACCAAATCAACGGGTTGGATTGAAAATAAAAATTACAGTGGGCCCTAGGAATATTTTAATGGTGAACGTTCAATTAACGCTATTTCCTGTGGTGTGGTCCAACTTAGATTTGAATATGTCTCATTTATGTGTTCATGCCCTAAAATTATTTTTAAAAATGGATGGATAGAGTGGATGAAACACATACATCATGGTGGGGCCCACGGATCACCGACAAGTGGCGACGCGATGCTTTGGTAGGGTTAGTATGCAATTGGCGTCTGCTTTACGGAGATGATACGGTGGAGCGGGAAGAACTAGAATATGGTAGATCTCACTATTCACAGGACACGTGGCAAGTTGATGTACAAATCAGATCCGACCGATATGGAGGGCCTGGCATGGATGGTTTAGATCTCAAAGTTCACTTCTATTAGATAATCGTATTCCTCTGATATATAGAAACTAAAGTAACGGTACAAAATAACAACAGTTAACGGTCAAACATGCCACGATAGTGGATAGGATTATTTATTGGGTTTCCAAAAGGAAGGCATTCATGTGAGCGGCCCCATCGAGACATCACCCTGCCACGTGTCCTGTGTAGAGACGGCTCTTCCATAAGTGTGCCCATCTCAGTGTTTCACTGATCGGACGATCCTGACCGTATAGTGGGCAGACTTGGCTTGTAGATGTACCCGTTTTCCATTCTTTTCGACCGTCTGTTGGCAGATCAACGGTGGGTTCGAAGGGATCGTCCAATCAGTGGATTTTTGTTTTTTTGGGGGGATGAGCCATCTGTTGTAGATCCCACTAGATCAATGGTCCGGATCGTCTATAGTGAGTTCCATGTACAGTAGAAGACTGAGGGTAGAAGTGAAGTGGGCCATCACCCCATCCCCCTGTTTGGACGCGGATTGCCTACTGACTACTGAACAGTGCTTTGTGGGCCCACCATGATGTTTTTGTTTCATCCAGGCCGTCCATATCATTTTAGGGCATGAACCCAAAAATCAGCCAGATCCAAATCTCATTTGGACCCCACCATAGGAAACAGTGGTGGTTGAACTCCCACCATTAAAAACTTCTTAGGGGCCACAAAAGTTTTGGATGAAGCTGATATTTTTGTTTTTCCATCATCCAGGCCTCTGTGACCTAATCAACAGCGTAGATGGCAAATAAACATTATTGTAAGCCTTAGGAAGTTTTTAATGGTGGACGTTCAATCATTAATGTTTTCCTGTAGTGTGGCCCACTTGAGATTTGAATCTTCTTCATTTTTGGACTCATCCCCTAAAATGATCTGGAAAAATAGATAGGCAGTGTGGATAAACGACGTACATCATGGTGGGCCCACAAAGCATTGTCCTATTTTGTCAATTCTGGCTTTGGCCCACAAGGAAAACGTGGGAGATTTTTGGTTTCTGTTTTGCTATTAAAAAAATTGATGGTTGAGATTTGAAAAGAATAAAGGGACTATAGCCATGTGGTAGGTGAACCCTCCCTACCATTCCTCCAATCAATTGTGAAGTAAAGGGCCGTTTTTGCCCTGTGGGTCCATTCACATCAACTAGGGTCGGCAATAGGCTTTTTGACCGAGCCTACTAGGCTTACCTTAAATCTAGTCATCCCAAGCTTGGACTGGTCCCATTTTCCAGACCCAGTTAGAAGTTGGGTCTAGTCGGGTTCAGGTGGGTTTGGCCCTCTTGAAGCCGGTTAACAATCTGGAACCCGACCACTGCAATGGGGACCATAATGTTTAAGAAAAATTCACTCTGTCCATTCGTTTTGCCAGACCATATTAAGATATGGACTTAAATATGATGCAAATCTAAAACTCAAGTGAGCCACACGACAAGAAAATGTAGGTAGGATCCACCGTAATGTTTTATACCATCCATAAGATGAACTGATAACACTAAAATTAGTCTATCCATCGTGCGGCCACTTGAGTTTTGGATTTGCATCATTTTCAGGCTCGTGTCCTGACATGTTCTGTAAAAATGGATGGACGGAGAAGGTTTCTCACATACATCATGGTGGCCCACCTAGCTTCTCATCTAAGAAAGTTTCTACTAAAGGCTTTAGCAGGCAATCCACATCAAACTGCGATAGTCCTACATTTATAGTATCACTTTCGCAAACAAGCTTCTCATGCAGTGAGTGGCATTTTCTCTACATCCAAACACAGTCAATGCTATCATGAGTTATTTTGACAATTGATGATCTACATATAGAATTACAACCAAACAAAGCCTTGTATTACATTACACTGATAGCGATTGATCACCTCTTCTAATTTCGAGGGTACGTGAATTAATTTTGTGAATGAAAATTATCATTTAAAAAAAAAAAAAACTTTTAATTTGAATTTTAAATGATAGAAAATCTTTTCTAACTGATTTTTATTTTCTTTTTAATTTAATTGCGGTGTTATGATTTTCATCCAGCCACTCTTGTTAAAACAACATTTTACCTATCTTGATATTTCTTAAGGCCTGGTTGGATACCACTAAGTTACTTTTTCTACTTACGGCAATAGATAAATAACTTATTTGAGATAAGTATATTTGGTTTAAGATTAATTATAAGTAACTTTTTTACTTAAAGGTACTTAATTACTTTGGCTTAATAAATAGAAACCAAGATAAGTTACTTGTGGTATAAGTAGCTTATCGTAAGTAACTTACTATCCAAACGTTCCTTAGAATTACATGGATGTTATGCATTGCATTTATAAATACCTGCGTGTTTGGGAAGAATGGAAAAGCTTGGAATTAGATTAGATGAAATTGCATTGGGTCCCATGCAGATTTCACTCAATGTTAGCAAGTTGTGTAGGTCCCACCATGATGTGTGGGCTATAACCACACCGTCCAACCTTTTTTCGAGATTATTTTAGAGCATGGACCAAAAAATCAGATAAATCTAAAGCTCAAGTGGACCCCACCATAGAAAGCAACGGACATTGAATACTTACCCTTGAAAACTCCTTTGGGGCCACATAAGTTTTAGATCTACCTCATTTTTAGGCCCATGCCATAAAATGAGGTTACAAAACAAACGAACGGTTTAGATATAACACATGTGTGTTATTCTTAATAATTTCAAATGATAGTGGGTATATCCATTCAATGTACTACCGTAATACCAACAAAGCATGGCATGAATCTTATCCCATGGCCACGGGGACAATCCCTGCCATGGGTAATAATTATGTTTTTTGAATCCCATCCCACCTAATCCCTTCTAATACCACCTCCCAAACAGGCCCTTACATTATTTGAAAATTGAGATTTGGATCTCATATCATTTTCAATGTCTTAATGTTCTCTCTCCTTTCAGCTTATAGAGAAATAGATTTTAGAGAAAGGAGAACTCAAAGAAAAAAGGAAATTGAAGAAGTACTTGAATGGGATATAAGAGTACAACTCAGTCTTCATGACTAGACATTTGGCTCAAAAACCTTTCAATGGATTTTTGAGTTTGAGAAATGGTATTACAAGTAAAGATCAAAACCCTCCCTCAGCAATATCAAAGAAATTCTATGTAAAAGTCTGCATTTATTTACTGTTATTATTTTGTAATTGTCATGTTTATATTTGTTTTATGATCTGAAAATTGTAGTTTCATCGTTGTAGTTCATTATCATATATTTTTGAACAAATCAGTGAATTGTTTTCCTAAAACTGTGTGGTTGGTAACTAGCTGCATAAAAATGAGCCAGTGGTGACTAGAACCTTCAATTTTTAGATCCTGAGCACTGATCCAAGAGCTCCTTCGTCATGGTTTTATACATTTTGTCCATCCACTGAAACCCTTTTGTAGACAAGTTTTGGATCCAACTACTATTTGTGTTTTTCCTTCATTCTCTTAGTGTAGATCAATTATTATTGGGTTTGATGGCATATAAACATTAAAGTGTAAGATGACTTTGTTGGTTTTAAAATACAAATATATAACAAAAAATTCAAAAACAGATATAATAGCGAATAATATAGAAAGTTAAGGTATGTTAAGTCTACTTCCGAAATACAACTCAAGTCAAAGATAAACAGCTTTGATCAGTACACTTGTGACCTCAACGACACAAACTCAACAATGCTTGCACTTATTTGTCCAAACAAAAGCTATAGAAAGAATCCAGGAGAAATTTAGAGTGGGGATAATTTTCAGATGTATATACTATAAAGATGGGGAGCCTTTACGAAGAAGAAGGTAAGTAACCGTTTGGGGCTCAAGGCGCTCACAGACGTAATAAATACATGTCAGGTACATGTCGTTCATTAATTACCAAGTAGGTGCATGACAGCTCTGTCTTAATGCGCAGAGTAGGATAAAACATTAGCAAAGAATACAAAGTACCCAACCAAAGACACCACACTACAACCGTTACCACAATGCCCAGTGTTGCTCTCATGGCATAGATTTGTTTTCCAATACAAAAGATTAGTAAGGAATTTTAATATAAAATCTTCATTTTTAAGTTTTCTTTTCAACGTGATATAAAATTAAACACAATTAAAATAAGTAGGTTAACAAAAAGTGAAAATAATTTTTCTTGTTTTTTACTAATCTTTTTCTTCTTTTATTCTAACAGGTTTCAGCTGTGGTGTGACTGGTGTCTATCACCACTGTTTTCTGTGGTGTGCCTTGGTGTGTAGATCTGTTTTATTATTATTATTATTATTATTATTATTATTTTGCTTAGCTTCTTAACGTGAGCTACCGAAACCGATGGACAAACAGGATGTCCAACGGACACTTTGGTGGCCCAGAGCTTTTGGTTCCACGGGCTCCTTGTACAGGGGTTGTAAGAAATTTGCATCCTGTTCCTACCTGTCATGAATTAAAACCAGTGTATTGAATTCCCACACTGCCCCACCTGTCATAATTTAAAACCTAGAGTATATACTGTGCATCGATATTCAATTCCAGCTACCGATCACAAAATTCCATCACGATAATTTACTAGAACTGACCACCAACAAACAACAGTACACAGCTTCTAGTACCACAGCTTCTGTACCGTGCCATAAGAACTTCAAATGGATCTAAGTGACCCAGTTGGGAACTGCTCTGCCTGAACCGAGCTATGTCCGACCATGCGTGGTGCGAGAGGTGAATGGCTAATAGACCATTGCCAATCGACTGAAGAACTTTCAAACATGTTTTGCATAGCACCATCTTCAACAACAACCGGCCTTTCAATAACCTCTCAGTAAAGCAGGCATGATACCCAATTAACGTCCAGATCTAGTCAAGTTATACCTGTATGCTATGTCAGGCAAGCCATTGTCCAATTATTCAATAGTGTATCGGTGATCTTCACTGTGGGGCCTACAGTTTTCATAGTAGTGTGATGTGCTGGGAAAGATCTCACAAGTACCTGATCAGTTTCATCTTCTTTTTACCAAGGAATGCCAAGTGACGCGGAGCTATTAGTACTCTCTTCAGCTTGTTGACATGTGGAGGATGGCTGGCTATCTCCTTAAATAGTCCTGCTATTCCAAAGGACGAACTAAAAATACATTTCATCATAGGCCTACTGCTTCAACTGATAGGAAGCGGATTGCGTACTGAATAAATCAGTACGCTATGCATATTTTATCCACTCCGTCCATCCATTTTAGCGGATGATTTTAGCACTCAATCCAAAAAATGAACCATATCCAAAGCACTAGTGGATCGCACCTGAGAATAATGATTTCCACTGTTTAAACCTTCCTAGGGGCCATAGTATTGTTCCTAAGAAAACACAAATATCAACTTGATCCAAAACTTCTATGCCCCAATAATTTTTCAACAGTTAATGTTCAATTCCCACCGTCTCCTGTGGTGTGGTCCATTTGAGCTTTGGATATGCTTCAATTTTGGGATCAACTGCTAAAACGGTGTGGATAAACCACATACATTCATGGTAGGCCCAAAAGAGTTTACTCAGTACGCAATCCGATTTCCAACAGATAAACCGGCATGCACCTTCCGTCTGTGATTTAAAACCTCAGAAACACCATCCAAAGCGAGATGAAAACGGCAGCTTTACTGGCAGATCATTCAACATTCTTAGGGCTAAATGGAAGTTTCAAAGCTGGGATTGGGTTGTGAGTAGTGACCCCTCCTGTACGGAACTGGTGGGTGATGGAAAAAGCCGTGGGCACCACAATGATGTAATTGTTTTACTCTCCTGATTTCTCCTTTGCCTCAAAAATCCTGTATTCACTTCATCCGCGTCCACAGTTTCTTTTACCAGTGCAATATTTTCCATTTATAATCTTCTGAAGTTACATCATCTGTGCAATGAAAATAAATGCATTCCAAAACCGGAAATGAGAAAGGGAAAAAATATATAGAAAAAGAAAAAGAAAAAAAACCAATGTAGTAACGAACAACATATACAATAGCGTCATCAACCACTATTGATGGGCGATGAAGATTTCTCCTCTGATTTTGAGAGAGATGCTAAGATGTTTGCAGTCTCTCAAGTCGGATTCCTGCAGCCAGCCAGAAAGATTGTTCATCAATAAAGCCCCCATGCATGTTGAAAGTTCATGATTACAAGCACCTGAATCACAGACCTAATCTGGCCCTGTTGTTAAACAGAAACTCTTCCATCCAAAGCCCATTTATGGTTATTACCCAGGTCTAGATTTCAGGCTCAACTACTCAATGGGCTAGGCTAGGCTCAAGCTGACACCAACCAGTCCATAACTAGCCCGCACTATAGTTTTGCTTAAGCCATGAGAGGAGCTTACCAGTATTCATACTGGTTAGTAGCATCCAGATGCGGATAACCCTTTAACGTCCGTTCTGATCCAAAACCCTGTTCCACATATCCAAAATATCACTAATCTGAATCTCATGTAATCCAAAACAAAGGCCAATGAATTGTTACCGAAGATGCTAAGATGCCCATATAGGAGAAACAAGAACATTAACCTTAAAACAACATACATCGTAATTTAAAAAGAAAAAAGAAAAAAAAATGGTATGCATGTTTGAAACTACACATCAATGTTACAATTTTGGTGTTATGTACTAAAAATGACTGTTGCTGTTACCATATGCAACAATCCACAATCTTGCTAATCATCCGAGATGTCCATTTAGAGCCTGGTGTGCCTTCTATTTAGTCACACATGTCAGTGGGCAAGAGGTACGGGTCTCACTTCAGACGTCTGTGAAGATTACTTCTTGGAAGAAGAAAAGTTATGCTAGTGTGATGGATGATACACAGGCACTAACTCAAATCAAAACGTCCAAACAGTGGGCCTCACTTTAGGTGTTTTACAAAGAAAACTCATATTGAACTCATTCCTTCACCATTAGATTAGTTGATACCTCATGGACAGTGGACATAATAAGCGATCAAAGGATCAAAGTTTTTATATATATATATATATATATATATATATATATATATATATATATATATATATATATATATATAAAACAAAAAATAAAACAGATACTAAAAGCATTAGATTTATATCCTATCTACAATGGGTTCTTCGATTTAGACCATTTAAATTGAGTTACATAGATGCCACATGTACAAATGCAAATGCATGTGTATCACCTATCATACTCTGCTATAATATCATATAACTCTTACTTATTGACAACAAATCCAAAGTCATCAACCTTCCACGTAAAGAAGAGCTAATATATACCTGAATATTTATATAGAATACATGTGAGACTCTAGCTGTTGGATCTCAGGTTATATTTCAATGATCTTAACCATTTATATGATGGGCCTCACCTTGGATGGGGAATATCAAAGTGTGCCGTACCAGCAGTTATGTAATGGTAACAGTGGCAACTGTTATGCGTTATGGGATCGAAAGAGCCATGTGTAGCCATGTGTTAAAAATTAGTTGAGTAGCCATGTGTTATTTTATTTTTTACAGGGATGTGGATGTAACTATGAGATTAAATGAGGACTGAGAAGGCTAGTGTAAAAACCCCTAATAATAATCATGATAGTCGGGGGCAGGGAAACCTGACCCAAAGCACTAAATGAGATAACTAACATGCTTGACCTGTGTTTAGGAATCGTGAATACACAAAAATAGTCATATGGGTTGAATAAATGCAAGGAACCTGTAAATGACCAACCTCTTGGCTAATATGAATGTCCATAATATCCACAACCTGTTCAGAAAAAATAAAAAAGAGATCAGGGCTTCGTCAAGCTCGTCTGCAGCCCAGTGATTTGCTCTTGCAAATGAACTGAATAATGAAGCTAAATACCATCAAATTAGCTAGAAAAAGATCCCTTGTCACATTCATCTAGACAAGAAAAATAAAATCTCAAATCCAAGATATAAGAGTAATGTGCAGATGAAGATGAGAATACAAGTTAAGAGCCCCTTTGGAAGAACCCCATAATGAGAAGGTGCATCACTCATACATATACAAATTTTTTTTAAAAAAAAAAAAAAAGGAACAAGGTGAAATGGGATAGCAAGATACACTTGATGCTCCCATCAGCAAAACCAATCAGGTATTCAGACGGGTAAAATAATTTCTCGTGTAGAAAGCAATTATGAGACGCATTATAGAGTCACTTTCCTCAAGACAGTTCTCACCCCACTATGCATTTAACTGGACTCTGCAAATGGGCTACTAACAATGAAGCCAAGAATCTCAATTGGCGATCTTCAACTCACGATATTGGTTAATTGACCTTGAACGCTTCCAGTAACAATCAGGGACAGAAAATGAATTATTATTTTGCCTCTGAGGTGACGCAATAACCCTGAAAATCCTCACCCCCCACCCCCCACCCCAAACCCAAAAAAAAAAATAATAATAATAATAAATAAATAAATAAATAAAAATGGTGGAGAGATGGAGAGAGACCAATGGAGAGTATTTACAGAGAAACCAGATTGTAAAATTCTGTGACAACTCCCATTAAAAGCGCCCTTCCATAGACACACGTAGTGGCATGTTTTAAACAGTCACGCAACTGTTTGAGGCACTTCTCTCCCTCAGGGAATTGGCCAAACAATGTAGTCATCCTACCACATTATCATCCACAATGGACCATGTAACTAACACCCAGGAATTGACATGTCGACGAACCATCATGTTTAACTGCCACGCCAACATAATATAACACACAGTCATGTCAACAGTCAAGAATCCATGCAGGTATCATCCACAATGGAGCATGTAACTAACACCCAGGAATTGACATGTCAACGAACCATCATGTTTAACTGCCACGCCAACATAATATAACACACAGTCATGTCAACAGTCCAGAATCCAAGCAGGTGCTATGTCACCAATTCGGTCTAGCTGGTCAAATCCTAATTAACAGATCAACCCAAAGTCACAAATTAGACCCCTTGTTCGCACTGCGACTCAACGAAAGCCTAGGCTGCTTCAGGAAAAGTTCCAAGGCATTTCAGTTCTCCTTGCAATGATGCGTACATGCAGAATGCAAAGCACACAAGTGCCCCATTGCTGACCCTTGCAACCATGCACAAGCGCAAGGTGTGCGAGTGATCTCCCTTGATTCTCCATAATATGGCTCCATGGAAATGGAGGGGCCTTTATATGAAGGGTTCCTTTCTCGTTTGCTTCCGGTGCAGGAATAAAGCTTGAGTCCCATTTTGGTAGCTTTAGGATGAAATTTTTTGAGATTTTTCACACTATAAATCTCACCTATTACCCATTGGCTTTTCTGAATCACCCAAACTTTACTTTTCCATACTATACTAATGCCTTTTTCTTAGACGAGAATACCCCTGCGATACAAACCCATTCTCTAAAATCTTCTCTCTCCTCTCCTCTTCATACCAGAATACCCTACTATCAAAAACCCATTTTCCGGAATCCTCTATCCTCTTCACACTAGAATACCTCACCACCAAAAACTCATTTCTCGGAATCTTCTCTCCTCTTCATACCACAATACCCTTCTACCTAAAACTTATTTTCTGAAATCTTATCTCTTCTTCATACAATAATACACTTCTATCAAACCATTACTTCTTTTTTTTCATTTTACTTTGTCAACAAAGGACGAAATGGTGCCTCCATCGAAGAAACAACGCATTGCAAGTATATTTGAACAAACTGTCCTAAACTCTAAACTCTAAACGGAAAAAATTTGCACTTGCGCGAGTTCTCAGTTGATTTTATTGAGTCCTCGGTCAATTTGCCCGAGTTGTTGGTGAAATTGCCGGAGTGTAATCAGTGAAGTTGCCCAAGCACTTCATGAAATTGACAGAGAAATCATTAAAAAATTGATCAAGAACTTCTACAAATTGACTGAGTAATTCATGAAAATGACCGAGTACTTCTTGAAATTCACAGAGCACTTCATGAAATTAAACAAGCACTACATGAAATTGACCGAGTACTCGTTCAATTTCATGTAGTGCTCAGTCAATTTCATATGAAGGTCGGTCAATTTCATGTGATGCTCGGTCAATTTCATGAAGTATTCTATTAATTTCATAAATTACTCAATCAATTTAAATTATTTCTGAATTTTCACACTATGCTTCACTAACTATTGAACTTTGTTTTTGATATATTTTGCAATTCATTCTTGTAGATGATGAGTCTCTAGTTGGAGTCCCGAACCTATCCTCCAAGTGTTCGCTAACATGGTGGTTTGATACCGTGAAGTGTGGGTTGGAGAAGCGAATTTTTCATATATTTTGTTGTACCTCCAATCCTAACAGCCTCAATATTGAATGAAACTTGAAATTTGAGAGGGAACATATGAAATCACACTCTTTAGGGCCAGTACTCTCTCTACTGCCTATATCTGTTACAATGAAATTGCATGAGGTTAAGAAACTATACTTTAATATAAACTCTAATTATGTGAAATAAGGAAAGAATCCTTACTCGTAGAGGAGCCATATACATAACAGCGATACCCACGTGATGCCATCACAGCACTTTCGACCCCTTCAGACATTGTGTGGAAGGACTACCCCAGGGATAGCTAGAGAACCCTTCTTAAGAGTCGACTAGGTCAATATACTCTATGTTGCATATAGTTTTGGTGTCAGTTCCCCTAATAAACCACTCTACACACATAATTAGGACAACCTTCACGACATCCTCGTGCTTATTGGTGTCAACTATTTTTTCAAACACCTCTCCAATATGTTTTTTTAAGATTAGATATTCTTTATAGTACTTCTCTCTTATTGTCTTCGTAGTGAGATGAATTCTCAGTATAGAAAGGTCTCCAGTCTTAAGCCTTGTTATAAGGGCGAAGTCCATCTCCGTAAATTTCAAAGGTATCTTCCGTATCTCAAATACAAAATCATCCCTATATCTTACAAAAAAACAGGTGAAATATAACTCCCATAAATCTAAACGATGGAATGTGCAGCAAAAAGGAAAATGGGGACTGCCTAAAAAGATTTAACCGACTCTCATTCTTCTCCAACCCACGCTTCACGGTATCAAACCACCATGTTAGGGAACACTTAGAGGATAGGTTCGGGACTCCAACTAGAGACTCGTTATCTATAAGAATGAATTGCAAAATATATCAAAAATAAAGTTCAATAGTTAGTGAAGCATAGTGTAAAAATTCAGAAATAATTTAAATCGATTGAGTACTTTATGAAATTAATAGAATACTTCATGAAATTGACCGACCATCACATTAAATTGACCGAGCATGACATGAAATTAACCGAGCATCACATTAAATTGACCGAGCATGACATGAAATTAATCGAGCTTCACATGAAATTGACCAGAAATTGACCAAGCTTGACATGAAATTGACCGAGCATTACATGAAATTGAACGAGTAACCGGTCAATTTCATCAAGTATTCGATCAATTGCATGTAGTGTTCGGTGAATTTCATGAAGTGCTCTGTGAATTTCAAGAAGTACTCGGTCAATTTCATGAAGTGCTCAGTGAATTTTAAGAAGTACTCGGTCATTTTCAAAAATTACTCAATCAATTTGTAGAAGTTCTTAGTCAATTTTTTATGATTTCTCTGTAAATTTCATGAAGTGCTCGAGCAACTTTACCGATCACACTCCCGCAATTTCACAGACAACTCAGGCAAATTGATCGATGACTCGATGACATCGACCGAGAACTTGCGCAAGTGCAAATTTTTTCGATCTAGAGTTTAGGGTTTAGGGCAATTTGTTCAAATACACCTGCAATACGTCGTTTCTTCGATGGAGGCACCATTTTCGTCCTTTTTTTACAAAATAAAATGAAGAAAAAGAAGTAAGGATTTGGTGGAAGGGTATTCTTGTATGAAGAAGAGGTAGGATTTCAGAAAATGGGTTTTAAGTATAAGGGTATTGTGGTATGAAGAGGAGAAGATTTCGGGAAATGGGTTTTTCGATAGTAGGGTATTTTGGTGTGAAGAGGAGAGAGGATTCCAAAATTTTGATTTTTTGTAGTAGGGTATTCTGGTATGAAGAGGAGATGAGAGAAGATTTCAGAATATGGGTTTGTATTGCAGGGGTATTCTCGTTAAAGAAAAATGCATTATAGTTTAGTCTGGGAAAGTAAAGTTTAGGTGATTCAAAAAAGCCGGTGGTTAAAAGGTGAGATTTACGGTGGGAAAAATCTCACAAAATTTTAAAACCAAAGCTTCTTCAAGGATATATGGAAATTGAAGTTTCCAAAATGGAATCTCATAAATTTGTTATCTTTGTAATATTATAAGGCATTTTCATATAAAACAAAAGATAACCATATTCAAAGGAATATTTCAAAGACAACTTTGATGAGTACACACATAATATATGTTTGATTAGATAAAACCCAACAGATAATATTATTTCAAGACAACTTTGATGAGTACACACATAATATATGTTTGATTAGATAAAACCCAACAGATAATATTATTTCATAAATTCCCATCAAAACCTGCCCCTTATGCATTTTGTTATGATATCATGTCTAACCCGTTATCATGCCTTTTCATTTCAAGTAGATGCACATGTCCACCTGCATCCCTGTGATGTCCCAAACAGCGACAGGACTTTGGATCTTAATCACAAGCATATGGGTCATATAGGTCAAACTCAACCATAAAAGTAAGCAAAAGCAAAAGCATTCACTCAAAGGAACTAATGGGTGGGAGTAAGATTAGGAATGAAATAACTTACATTATGATTGTCCTCAACCACATCTAATAGCTTCCTTGGACGACCTATATAAAATGACAACTCCAGAATATTAGACTAAAGCACCAATGGTAAACCTCAAAATTTTATAAAATGGATGCCCAGGTTGAGACGAATTGCAAGAAACACTAACAGTTGAGATAAAAATGCAAGAAACACTAACAGAACTGGAAAATATAATGTGTTTTCAATTCCTAAATCAAGATTTTTTTTTATAGCCTCGTTTATCCCAAAAGAATGACGGGCTTAATGAGAGATTCATTTTATATTTTATATGCATACTTAGAAATGCACCCAAGGAACCAATAAACAGGTCCAAACCAGAAAAAGATATAAACTGAATTAGTACTTGATCAGGAGAACTAGATTCTCCAGATCAGATCAAGAACAAAAAGTTAGAATCCCATGGGAAATGGGGATACATACGAGCACACACTTTAACCACTTAAAAGAACGTGCATTACATAATTTCAATGACTTTTACACCTGAGTATTTATGTAGGGTGTGATTTTGCTCAGATTTTAAGTATGGTGTCCCATGGCAGACTAAAATTCCCAATGTGGATAGAAGACCAATTGTGATCTAGCACACCAAAACAAAAGGGAGCATCCAATGTCAAAAACATGATACAAGACAAGTGAGTCAGTGAAGCTACATCATCCATCAAGTAGGTCCTACAGATCACCTGCAGTCAACATCACGCCAATAGACAATGCAAGTCATCGTGTTTTCCCTGTTGAATGTTGAACCCTGTTTTCATTTCCTGTCATTTAATGCCACTGTACAACTGTGATGGTTCATTCCATGCACTTCTCAACCAAGAACTGTCCATAAATGGGACCACAGGACAGCCTGGATCCACTGCCTAACCGGGTAAGTGTCGTGTCTTTCCATCAAGTGGCAGATGCCCCATTGCCGATGCAGCATGCCAAAGACCATGTGAACAAAACAATTGCCCAACTCAATATGTTTATTGTCACTGTTTGATTTAATTGGAGGGAACATATACTGACTCAACGCCTCCATCGTATTTCAATCAACATGGAAAGCGATATGTTTTCTTGCCCAATTCAATATGTTTTCTTGTCACTGTTTTCTTGTTCAGTTAATCAAATTATTAATATTATATGTATGTACATATGTAGAAACATACATACATACATATTTATCTAGGAACAAAATAAGTTTTGCTAAGCCACACGCATGTAAGAAAGCCATGTTTATGCATCACGCATGTGTCAAAGGGGAACAAATGCATGCGTCTAATCCAACCATTGGGTGGTCCTGACAATGTAAAGGCCATTTATTTGACCCAGACCAGACCCAACCAAAAACAAAAGTCCAAAGACATATAATGGGTATTGGGACCCAATCAGATCAGGGTTCTCAAACATGAGACCCACACCCAGCAAGACCCGAACCCAATTAGCTTGCATTGATGTACTCCAGGACCTGACCAAACCCAGCCTGTTGACAGCCTTATTGGACACCCTCTCTTGTACACAAGTGGACTCAGCAAAGAAGGTACAGGGCTAGGATTGTAGGTTAGTTTAAGGACCATCTTAGAACCATGGTATTAAAAAACAATTACGTAAATGTAACAATGGGACCCATTATGTGATACACAGCTGTAACACCCATCTGTTTTTTTTTTTTTTTAAAAGCCCGTAACGGGTTGTCATAGGCCCACAACGGTCCAATATGGTGCTAATACATTTATTTTCTTTAAAAAAACGATCATTACAGAGCTGTAACGTCCATTACGAGGGTCGTAAAGGCTGTTATGGCCTATACTGTAACAGTTATAAGGTTGACCATTAAGGCCACCATTACTGCTATTGAATATCATTTTTTTTTTAAAGATTGTTGTTGTATAGATTGGGACCCGTTATTCCCTTCTTCCCCTTCCCTGCTTCCTTGAGATTCGACATCCAAATACTACTCTCCTATCCTCATGAAAAACATCGACATAAGCACAATCCTATCCCCAAATAAGATATGGAATTGAGAGGACAAAGCAACTCTTGGTAAACTGGTAAACCAAGCATCTAGCATAGAGCTTTGTCATCACAACAAGCATTTCCCCAAAATCTCATACACGCACATCACCACTTTTTTCAAAACAGTCCTTGGAAAAGTTTCTCCGTTAGTTTCATAATTTACTCATTTTTCTCTTTATTTTTAGCAAGATTTGAGTTATGATTCTAAGAAAGGACCTCTTTGCATTAGAAAAGAATTGATACGCAAAAGCATTAGTAATATCCTGTCAATTATAGAAACTAAACCATGAATACAAGCACACGTATGGATGAACCTTCAGACTCAGACACGTGTTGTGCATGCAAAGGATTTCGATCATCTGTTCAGCATATTCAAGTAACAGAATGGATCATCCACGAGTTCACTAACAGAAAACTCAATGAGGATTGAGGAATGAATCTAAAAGGCATGAGTGACTTCACCTCGCTTAGGTTTATGCACCTTCGACCAGATACTATCATCCACTACACCTTGTTCTGATCCTTTCTGTCATAAAAAACCCAAACTTTCAAAAACCATTAAACTTGTAATCCAAAAATCACTTCCAATAAGTTGCAATAAACCAGGTTACCCTAAGCCTCTCACCAATTTTCTTTTGTGGATGGAAGTAGACGTCAAGCCCTTCCTGTTAAGGGCACTCTGTTGACTTCTGCTTGCTTTGTTCTTCTTGCTAATCCTCTATGATTGTAAATGCATTTTAAAGGAAAGTATGACACAGAGCACATCTAAAGAAGAAAAGCCATGGAGAGGAAGTACAAAATTTTAGTTTGCACAAAGAAACTTACATCAAACTCTTCATCTTTTGTCTTTGCAACAAAAGCATCCCAATCTTCTTTCTTCACATATGATGGTTTTTGTGGTTCAATACCTCTCTCAAGGTCTTTCTTGACCTGAACCAACAGCTTATATTTATGTTGCCTATAACAGGATGAGATCTTCTTCCTGGTATAGCTTCTATTAAGATCAAAATTATATCTTTCCTGTAAATCAACCAGTGCAGACCTTTGATTAGATCAAAGAAGAAGACATTCACTGAATATTTGAAGGAAATATACGCATACGAAAAGAAAAAAGGAGAAGAAAATCAAGGTACCTACTGTTAACACATTCAATACTGATTTATAGTCTTCGACTGGAACATCCCCAATTTGCTTAAATCTGACAGGTAAATAATGACATACATATGAATTGATTGATCTTTTGAAAGCCCCAGCATTTGGGCCAGTTGGGTTACCAAGGTCATCGAAGTCCACAGTCAGACGTCTAGCTAAGTTTCGATAAGTTGCTCGGCCTGTTTTTTTAGGCACCTTTTTGGAACCTGGATCAACATAAACCTTGGAAAGGATGAGTAGAAACTCAGGAGAAAGTGTTAATACATGGCCTTGATTTTTTTTTATTTTTAAAGACAGTAAAGGCAAGTGAAAGATCCAGCACGTAACCAACTTACCCTGAGCTTCCTCGCAAGGGAAGTTGGAACTCTCCATAGCCTCTTTGAAAATGTTATCGACGTTTGAATTTGGATCTAAGATGCTCATGGCAATATTATCTAGGATATTATTCTTGTACTGGAGATCTCCGTATTCACTCCCATCTTCTGGGGTCAAACATGCATCTTCATTCATATTTATTTGAAGCATTTTTAGACCCAAGGGTAGTTGCTCTTGTTCCGTAGTTTCTTCCTCCAAGTTGTCATGGTCATCACTCATCCTCATAATGTCCATTGATCCCGGCATCGAACAGTCATTTGGGAAACCTTGATTATCATCATCACCACTTGACAATCCGGAGCTCAAAGAAACATTAGGCACCACATCAACACCTGACCCACCAGTGCCATCTGTACAAGACAATGATTAAATTGTGGATATAGACATTAGGCACTTACATTTCTTGTAACTGAACAACAGAAAGGCCAGTGCCAATCCAAAAGCATCAATGGGCAAAAAGGCACATAATACATCTAGAACAAGGTTATGGAAGTGTGGCATATTTCAACAACACGTGCTACATGAGCTCTGCAATTTATCCCATGGCACACAGCTGTTTATTTATTTGTATATATTCTAAGCAAAGAAAGTCAAGAAACTGAAAAGAGAAAATAATTTATTTTTTTTAAGAAATTAGTGAGACAGCTGAGAAACTCTGACTGAAGTGGGGCAGCACTGCAATTAAATGCTTATTCAGTCAAATCTATTTACATAACCACAATTCCTATGGAATTCTATTTTCTACCAAGCAACGTCATGACAAGTACCGATAAGTTCAACATTTGAGAACTTGAAACTCAACTCACATCACAAAATGGGTGCCCAAGTTGGACTGCTGGAGTCAAATGTAAGTCAAGAATTTAGTGAATTCTTCAAGCTCAAAAGACTTACATGGAGTCTGAATTTCTAATTCTTCATGCACTCAAACAACTTCTCAAGTACTAAATCAAGCTGAGGCTAAACCAATTCGAGTCCCCTCAGTAACCTTCTCAAGTAGTAGGACTTGAGGGCATCCTTTTGGAGTTCCAAAATCTTTGCCAACTAGTGGATATAGTTGAAGGAGACTCAACTAATGTGATAGGTTGGGTGTCTTCAAAGGAATACAAACCATAGAAGCTCTTTTTCATTGTTGAAGAATCTAATTGTTTCTTTTTCCTCATGATTGGGGGGGTGGGAGGAGAATGCAAAAAAAATTGGGGAATGCAAAGTAAAATAAAATTGTATGTCACTTTTGATAGGCTGACCATTGCCGTCACTTTTATTCTAGTACATTTACATTCGCCTACTTTTAATGGTGTTTCGGTATCCTTCAGAAAAAATCAGGTACTCCCCAAAATTATATGTCGCCACAATGTCCATCGTAAATGTGTACAGTGGAGAAAATGGGGAAACAGAATTTCTAGTGCAAGGATGCACCTAAATGATAATGTGTAAATGGAACAAAAAATTGGTAAATGTATGAGCTAAAAAAGACTGTCATTTTGTGTTCTGGGTGTCAAACAGATACAAAACCTAAAACTTTTTTCACTCCATCACTAAACAATTTTAAGTGAAAAAGGAAACACCATTGTAATTCAGTCAAACTACCTACAAACGGACAAATCAAATGCTAACACTAACACCAAATGACACAAATGCAAGTAAAAACAACAATTTCTGAATGCCAACAAAACCTTTGTAACTGCCAATGCACAACCTAACAGTGTATTGTTCAGCACCCATACAATGGGATCTGCACTCTGCAATACATGCCGTTCATATGGTGGCGCTTGAACGAATCATTACCCAAATGAAAAACCCAGAAAAATCCAATTATCGGAGATCACACCCATACTGTATATGAACAGTTGACTAATTAAAGGAGACTTTTTGCGCATGGCCAAATCCAAAATGGGGTACACGAGGAACGGCCCATATCACAACAAGGCCAGGTGAGATTACCACTACTAGGCAAGCAAAACACAACATTTTGTTCCACCAAGCATCCATACAATACATTAAAAAACTAAAAGAAGAGCACATTACCAAATTGCCGCAGCTGCTTCCTCCGTAGAAACAATACAAGCAGATCTTCATGAAGTGCTCTTAGGAGCTTTGTCCTCGAAGCGGCCCGCGTGATAAGCGTCGACTGATAAGTAAGCAGATTTTGCATCCGCTGCCGCTCCAATTCCCCCGAATCATCCCCTGACGACAGTGGTGCCCGAATCCGATCCTCCAAGATCTTAATCTCTTTATTTAGGCCGTCGATCTTGGTCTCCTCACTCCGGAGGCTCGAGCTGATCTTGTGGTGGTCTTGGAGAACGCGACGGATCGAAGACTCGATCTGATCCATCAGTAGTCGGGATAGAAACCGTAACCCTAATTCGCATTTCTCTCGTCTGCTGCTTCTACATCTCGTTCTCCTCCTTGAAGAATGAAGAATGGCAGTGAGTGGCAGAGGTACTGGATTTCAGGACAAGGGTTATTTATAGGAGCGGACGTGAAAGTATGAAAAGGGGGATTTATGGCTCGGGCGTTCGCGTCCGGGAGGTGGACCCCGACACTTTTGGACGTTAGCATGGGAAGCGGATTTCGTGGTGAGTAACTCGCTACGCTTTAGCTTCGCGTGTCGAGTAAACTCCGCGAGGTCCACCGTGATTCATGAATTTTATTAGCTCCGCTCATATAATTTACCAGATAATTCTAAGGCTTGAGCCTAACATTGTAGCACATCCAATGTTCAAATGGATCACACTGCACGAAACGTTTGAATTAAACTTCTATGCTGAAAATTTCTTGGGCGCCACCGAAGTTTTGGATCAAGCTTATATTTTTGTTTTCCCTTAATTCATGTCGGCATGATTTTATGAACAGATGGGATGACAAATAAACATTACTGTGGGGGGTGGAAATCAATATCCCCAAGGTTTCCGGTCGTATTATCCACTTGATCTTTGGATATCCTTCAATTTTGGGTTGATCTTTGGATATCCTTCAATTTTGGGTTCAACCCCTTAAATCATTTGAAAAAAGGGATCCACGGTGAGGATAGACCACGTACATTCAAGGTGGGCCCAAGCGGACGAGTAACTCATGGTCACACACCATGATACATGTTGTTTTATCAACGCAACCGTCCATTTTTCCAAGCTCAGTAGTGGGCTTAACCAGGAAATTCCAAATCTCGGGTGGGCCGCCCCATGGGAAACAGTGGTGATTGACCATTGAGAACTTTATAAGAGGCCACGAAAGTTTTGGATCAAGCTGGTAGAGGCTGACTTAAAAAATATTACAATGAATTCTACAAGTTTAAAGGGTATGGAATTATTAGACGGATTTAACACCCTTTTATATAATAATTATATATATGGAAATATCATGTTATTTTAACCATCCAATCCCATGTTTGTGATCAAATTCTTCTTCTTCAAATGTATTGCATGAAATAAAATCCACATTTGATGGGCATCGACTTATTCACAATGAATTGTGGTCACTTATATCCATATACAACTCAGAATGTCAATTATAAAAAGTACATATTAATGGATGGCATGAGTAAAACATATGCATTAACATAGAGCTCACAAATGTAATGGATTTCATAATCTATTAGAAATTTAACATTGAACCGAATGTGATTCCACACCACCTAATCCCAATCCTTCTCATAGAACCGAATGTGATTCCACACCACCTAATCTCAATCCTTCTCATTATCTCCAAAACAACAAATAGAAATTTCCGAGACATGTGCAATTCCATCTCACCTAATCCCACCTAGGCCACCAAACAAGTATTGGAAAGAAATCATCCAAGAGATGTGCAATTCCATCTCTCCTAATACCACCTAAGCCACCAAACAAGTATTGGAAAGTTTATAATCATCATTGTTTCTCGTAGTGTTGTCCACTTGAGATTTGGATCTACCTAACTTTTGAGCTCATGGTCTAAAACGAGCTGAAAATGTGGATGGACACTTAGAATGGAGCACATACACCAGCGGTGATTCAAATCTACCTCACTTTTTAGCTCATGCTCTAAAATGAGCTGAAAATTTAGAAAAATGTCATGGTCCAACACATACATCATGATGGGGCCCATAGAGCACACCATCTATAGCTGTAAGTCCCACAAGTCATGTTAGTGTGTGTACAACCAAATGGGCAAATTTGCTACATTTAGAAGTTGGATAAGATGCTCCATGATATTTGTGAAACCCACTCCATTCACACCATTTTACTAAGGAACCCAAAAATTAGGTACATCCATAACTCAAATGGGCCAAATGATAGAAACCGAGAAGGTTGAATGTCCACCGTTGAAACATTTAGGGTGTGTTTGGCCCGACGCAGTGGATGAGATTAGGTGGTAATAGGAGGGCTACGATCGACTATGCCATTCCATGTAGCATTTGGGATAGCCATTGCACGTCATCCCAGGCACCCTCGTAAACAAAGCTGGTGGTTCGACGGATTCGGGCAATCCCACCCGGGGACATCGCCCATCACTTAAGTGAGAGTCGTTGATGTATCTCTTTCTTGGGAAATTATCTAGTGCAAACAATTTCACCACACTAGGGTGTGGTGCAAATGATTTTTTCGAAACCCATTGTCATTTTTGAACAGGGAGGATAGACCACATACATTCAAGATGAGCCCAACTGAGTTTACTAAGTATGATAACAGCGTACAAGTAACTCATGGTCATACACCATAATACATGTTGTTTTATCAACGCCAACTGTCCAATTTTCCAAGCTCAATAGTGGGCTTAACCATGAAATAAGGAAATTCCAAATCTCGGGTGGGCCACCCCATGGGAAACAGTGGTGATTGACCATTGAAAACTTTATAAGAGGGTACGAAAGTTTTGGATCAAGCTGGTAGAGGTTGACTTAAAAAATATTGCAATGAATTCTACAAGTTTAAAGGGTATGGAATTATTAGACGGAATTAACACCATTTCACATAATAATTGTATATATGGAAATATCTTGTTATTTAACCATCTAATCCTATGTTTGTGATCAAATTCTTCTTCTTCAAAAGCATTGCATGAAATAAAATTCACATTTGATGTGCATCGACTTATTCACAACGAATTGTGGTCACTTATATTTATATACAGCTCAGAATGTCAAGTATAAAAAGTACATGTGAATGGATGGCATGAATAAAACATATGCATTAATATAGAGCTCACAAATGTAATGGATTTCATAATCTATTAGAAATTTTACATAGAGCCGAATGTGATTTCACACCACCTCATAATCTCAATCCTTCTCATTATCTCCAAAACAACGAATAAAATTAATTATCCGAGACGTGCAATTCCATCTCACCTAATCCCACCTAAGCCACCAAACAAGTATTGGAAAGTTTTTAATGATGGATGTCCAATCATCATTGTTTCTTGTAGTGTTGTCCACTTAAGATTTGGATCTACCCAACTTTTGAGCTCATGGTCTAAAAGGAGCTGAAAATGTGGATGGACACTTGGAATAAACACATACACCATTGGTGATTCAAATCTACCTCACTTTTGAGCTCATGCTCTAAAATGAGCTGAAAATTTAAATGGATGCCATGGTCCAACACATACATCATGATGGGGCCCATAGAGCACACCATCTATAGTTGTAAGTCCCACAAGTCATGTTAGTGTGTGTACAACGAAATGGGCAAAAGTTGCTGCATTTAGAAGTTGGATAAGATGCTCCGTGATATTTGTGAGAAACCCACTCCATTCACCCCATTTTACCAAGGAACCCAAAAATTAGGTACATCCCGAACTCAAATGGGCCAAAAGATAGAAACAGAGAAGGCTGAATGTCCACCATTGAAACATTTAGGATGTGTTTGGCCCAACGCAGTGGATAGGATTAGGTGGTAATAGGAGGGCTACGATCAACTATCCCATCCCATGTAGCGTTTGGGACGGCCATTGCACATCATCCCAGGCGCCCTCATAAACAGAGCCGGCGGTTCGACGGATTCGGGCAATCCCACACGGAGACATCACCCATCCCTTGAGTGAGAGTCGTTGATGTATCTCTTTCTTGGGAAATTATCCAGTGCAAACGTTTTCACCACACTGGGGTGTGGTGCAAATGGTTTTTTCAGGACCCACTGTCATTTTTGGATAAAATCTACTTTGTCCATCAATCAAATCCTCCCTCTTTTAGCTAGTAACTGAAAAATCAGATCAATCCATGAATTATATGGGCCACACCAAAAAAAGAAAGGTGAGAATGGATGCTTGCCCTTGATTCTCAAAGAGGACCCACCATGTTGTTTATATTTCATCAAATCCAATGATATGAAACATCTACCACAAATTATTCCACAAGTAAGAAATTATTCTATTATGAGACTTGGGTAGGGCCCAGAGAGAATCAACGGTGATCATCCCTTCCTAACTTTTCTCACTCGCTGTGACCTATCTAAGTCGTTTATTGCTCTAATTTTTTAAAACGGTCAAAATAGAAAATCATTTCATGATGATCAGAATAGTTGTCATCAAAACATCACTGTGCGGCCCACAACAACCGTTTGCACTCACATGATTGGACGACTGTTGCAGCAAACATGCCAGCTGCATGGGTGTGCCAGTACTTCGTCCGTTCCAAACATGTCATGATATCTAATACCGGGACTACACCGAATCTTACCTCCTTGCCAAACACACAGCCATGTCTATCCTGAACTATTGCAAAACCATGGTATCAATGGATAATCACTGACAACCCATCAATTACCTTAAACGGCATCCCATCCCATCTACTCCACTCTAATGCGCCCGGCCAAACAGGCCCTTATGGTGTTGTAGAAGTTTACAAGTTTCGGATAATACTTTTGTGTTTCTAAGTCATCCCATTGAGAATGACCTTATAAATAGTTTGGACAACATATAAACATCACAATGAACCTTTGTAAGGTTTCAATGACAAGCATTTTCATCCCTAATTAACTTTTTCTTATCACGTGGCCCCCTTGAGTTTTAGATCTATTGTGTTTTTATGCTTTATGTCTTAATATGAGCGGCAAAATAGATAAATGAATGGATTTCTCACAAACATGACGGTAGGGCCGCGACCCTGGAAATACTGGAAGCATCCAAATTTTTGTTTGGATAACTAACAATCTTGGTGACTGGATTTTGTTTAGTCAAGTCACAGGTGGTTTTTTACACTCTTTACCTGTTTTTAGAAATAAAAAATAAAAAATCAAATATTTTATAATTCAGCTAGTCTTATTAAAATGACTCTACGATCTAAATAATCACTGTTTTTTCACTCTAATTTATACTTACAGTAAGCTCTCATAAGAAGACATTTTTGGTCTGGAAAATGTTCCCAGCATATGATCCCTTGCCCTTGTAATCTAATGTGAGGCTCACATTGCCGTCCGTCTAAGTTGGGGCCCATATTTAAGTTAGATCGGAAGATCCTAGCCACCGATAAGCCCAGATCATTGGCAACCATACTGCTTGGTGAGTCTTAGACTACACTTAAGATTCATGTGATATGTTTGTGATTGGTTATTAAGGATGGGGTGTTGGGAGTTAGAATCTATCTAGTGCCCTAAGCCCATTTATGGCTGTCATGGACTGCCCTTACCTTCAAGAGCATAGTGTGGGCTCCGCCCGAATTGGTCTAGATAGATCAGTCAGTTGGGTTATCAAAGTAAGAGTCAAGAACGAGTTGGGAGGAATTACAAGATTTATAAGCCCAAGCATTTGCACAACATGTTAGTTCGGTTTTGACAAGTGGGCCCCATCATTGGATAATCCAAACCATTGGTCTGTTGCATCCTAGAGACTTAAAGTCTTGTCGGGTTGTTCCCTTGTGAAGCCCACCATGTTGTCTACATGAAATCCACTCTATCTATACAACGTCAAAATCGCAAATTTACGACGGACCAAATCCGTCGTAAAACCAAATAAACGGCGGACTCATTAATAGGCCTAAATATAGGTGCGCTCATCGATAGTAACTCGTAGGGCCAAAAATCGACTGTAGATTTGCATTTGGGGGTTTAATGCCAACTATTAGGTTTGTATTTGGGCCCACTTGTCAAATAACAGCCATTATTTACTTAGGAGCTGTTTGAATTTTAATTTCCCTGCTAAATACAGGGAAATAAGTAATTATTACTTACCCCACCAGTTTGAAATTCACCGAATTACTTTTCGAAAAGCTGTCCATACAATGTCGGTTATTACTGATTTAAATATGTGGGCCCCACCATGATATATGTGAGTTATCCACACCATCCATCCTTTAAAAAAATACATTTTAAGGCATGAACCCAAAAATTAAGAAAATCAAAAGCTCAAGTGGACCACACCTTAAAGAACAATGATCATTAAGACGTCAATGGTTGAAAGCTATTTTCTCCCTAGGGCCCACATTGATGTTTATTTGTCATCCAACCTATTCATAAGGTCACACAGTCATGGATAAAGGGGAAACAAAAATACAGTTGGATCCAAAACTTTTGGGGTCCTCAAGAAGCTTTCAATGGTAGGAGTTCAATTCCCATTGTTTCCTGTGTTGTGGTCCACTTGATCTTGGGATATGCTTCATTTTTTGGATCATACCCTAAATTGAATTGGCTAAAGGGATGGACGGTGTAGATAAGACACACATCTTGATGGGCCCCATGATTTAACATTTTCATCGTCGAGTAACGCAAGGAGTGTTATAAATAAAAGGTGGCATGACTGTTATAAATGAAAGGTGGCGGTCAACATCACCTTGAAAATCCAACCAGAAATACACCGGTAAATATTATTATTACCCATTTACCTTGAATTAGCTCTATAATTGGAAAATCACATATGCCCTTAATCTTTTAAATAAAGTGAAGCTGCATCGTGTATCAGAAGGTGCTTTTTTAGGTGAAAGCCAGTGCTGTTTTTCGGTGGGCTATCTGCAAATCGGGTACTATGTTGCTTATATTAACACCTGTCAAGACAATACTTAATAAGATTTGATTAAGCTATAGGCTATTATCAAAGACGGGGCTCATAAAAAGCATATTTGAAAGTTGTTCATTGACCAAGGTTTGTATCTATCAGTGATTTAGGGCGTGTTTGGACAGTGGGATTAGAAGGTATTGGGTGGGATGGGATTCATCTGGTCCTGTGCCAATTACACTTCATGTTTGGGAAGAATGGAAAAGCTTGGATTAGATTAGATGTAATTGCATTGGTCCGGTGCCAATTTCACTCAATTTTAGCAAGTTGTGTAGGTCTTACCATGATGTGTGGACTATATCTACACCGTCCACCCATTTTTCGAGATTATTTTAGAGCATGGGCCAAAAAATTAGGTAAATCTAAAGCTCAAGTGGACCCCACCATAGAAAGCAACGAGGATTGAATACTTACCGTTGAAAACTTCTTTGGGGCCACATAAGTTTTGGATCTACCTCATTTTTAGGCCCATGCCATAAAATGAGGTTACAAAATAAATGAACGGTTTAGATATAACATGTGTGTTATTCTCATTAATTTCAAATGATGGTGGGTATATCCATTCAATGTACCACCGTATTACCAACAAAGCATGTAATTAATCTTATCCCATGGCATCAGGGGACAATCCCTGCTGCCATGGGTAATAATTATGTTTTTTAATTCCATACTACCTAATCCTTTCTAATCCCACCGCCCAAACACGCCCTTTACTGTCAGTCAAATTCTATCATATCATGTCTATACAAAGAGGAGTAACATAGTTTTAAATTTTATTATAAGCTTGCCATAGTTCTTTTCAGCTTTAGCTTTTTGGCCTGGACCTCATCCTAACCAGGTTGAAAAGGCACTTACCGCTCAAGCGGGCCAAGGAAGGTCCTATAAGAGAAAAAGTTTAAATGATCAATGGTTTGAAACATTACACGCGTGCATTGAATGGGTAGTTCTAACAATAATCTTTGAACTGTCCAATAATGGTGGCCCACTTAATAATGCTTGCCAGCCTTACTTGTTACGTAACAATGATGTTGATAGACTGTTATATGGACATAACACTAACATAGTAGAGAACATATTACCTACCTTGGAGGTGGAGCATTTTTGTGCCTCTAGATTTTGTTCGACATGTGGCATGTGTATGATGATCTGAACCATGCATCTTATGGGCACAGTCATTTATTGGCCCTTAACTAAATTTTGCTAGGATTGGACCATCTTAAACATCTGATACATGAGCCTTTCCTGGCTAAATGGGAGCCGTTGTTGATATTTCTGTCTTTCAGAGTTTATCTGTGTGGCATCATTTTAACGGTTAGAGTAATCCAAAACATTGTAATATTTGGAACATGGCCTATTCAATATTGGAAATATGAAATCAATGGTTTAGATCCTATCCGCTTGTGATGTATGGTTAGAATGACATGGAACCATGAGAATATATAATGTCCATCTAAAAGTATGGCATTAGGGTTGTCATCAGCTAGGTTAGGGCTGGGCCAAGCCCTGTTCAACAGAGGCGTGGAAGTTCTTGTCAATCACTTTCTACAATGTCTTGTCAATTAGGTATGGTTTCAATTCAGCTATTTGATCTCCATGTGTGTGGCATGGATCAATCCTCTTTCATTCCTCAGTATAAGTTTGCACAATACATTACAAAAAAAAAAAAAAAAAAAAAAAAAAAAAAAAGTGAAAACAGTTATTGTAATAGTAATTATTGTTGGAGATGGGCTCAGGTAAAGTGATGTTGGAAAAGCTATAGACCGATTCTTGTCACAGATGGATTGAAGTAAGTTTGAATAGAAGCATACATGGTCAGTCAAATGTAGGCTTAATCCTATATGGGGCATGATGTAATTGAACATCAGGCACGTCCCGATGAAAGGAATTCATTTCGAATATGAAAAATTGTCGTTCAAAATGGGAACTATAAATCAATTATAACTTTTGATCCGGTTACGAGAGGCCGGACTATGATTTTTTTGCTGGAATGGGCCATCCGGGGCCAATCAACCCTATAAGCAAGTCTTGTTACTCAATTCTGTAAGAAAATAACTCATTTCAATTCAAAATTATAATTTTAGAGAAAAAAAATTACTTACCATTTCTAGTAAGTTTTAAGTTGGACGTATATATTTTATTTTAGAGTTTTAACATATGACGTTATATTAAAGTTTGATTCTTATCATATCAGGAATCATTCAACAAAATTAAATTAAAATTTTATACTTTTAGTAAATTCTACTATTTTGGACAAATTTAAATTTAGTCGAATTAAGACTCTTAATTAAAGTTTGCATTTTATTATTTAAAGTATTGTGGATTAAAGAACTGCATTATGGATTCAAGGTCTTAATCATTTGAGTAATACGGTGAACTTCTTTGTTGTTATTTCACACTCTTCCTTATGTCGCAAAGCATGTTCAAGAGTAGCTTGGTTGAGTCCATACTCAACTCAGTCCATGTAATGCCCCGAAATTCAAGGGTCGAGTAGGAACTCGGCTCTCGAATTCCCGAGTGCCACGTATGCTCTAACGGGCCTCGTATGCATATGAATGTAAAGTTTCATGTGGGCAATGGAGAATTAAACCAAGCATAAAGTAACATTAAACAAACAGAAAATTAAGTGCTGCTAATAAGGTGAATATCTAAACATAAATCCAAACATCCGAAATATCATCCATCAGGGACCTAGTCTCATTCATATAGTAATTAAGACTAGGGCCCTGACCCAATCTCGCGTTCACTAACCGATCTAGAAAGACCCGCCAAAAGTCTGGAAGTACTCTCGCTCCTCCTCGTCATCCACACCGGCGTCCTCCAGTGCGTCCAGCTCCAGTGTCTCTGCATCTATGCCAAATTCTGGTTGGTGTTTTAGAATATCATCCTAGAGTGGGAGTGAGTAGTTAACTAAGTGGTATCATTAACAATAAGTTACACAAATTATCATACCCAATAGTAAATTTAGTGAACAACATACATCATAGAATCCTAGATACTCTGGTCAATGCAATGCATGATTTAATGACATGATGCATGCCTCTAACCACCAACACTCCCTCGAGCGAAAACATCTAACAATCGCGAATGACCAACACTCCCACAGTGCGACCTTGACTAAATAATGCAATGTCATGTAAATGTTAGTCAAGTTGATTAATTAGGTTCATTCATCCGACAGGTTGGGGAAATTGAGATACCCTCATCGAAAAACATTGTCCTAATCCGATCACGCGGCTCTAATGGCCGTATCCGTATGACTCTCGCGATCCTTAGCCTTCATGGGTTCATCAATCTCATAGCTCTTAAGTTCATACGAAAACAATTGGGACTTCAAAGTCCTGCTCGCGGTTACTATGGGGAGGTCGTCACCCTTGTATAGGCCGACAACACGTGCACAGTGTCTCATACCACCGTCCCCGGCTCATGAGTCTTGGTGTTCGCTGGTCACTACGGGGAGGCTCATCACCCCAGCGTAGGCCGACAACACAACATAATATCTCATACCACCATCCCCGGCTTATGAGTCTCGTGGGCCGCAAATCATGGTTAACAGTGGGCACAAGGGTCACAAGGTATCTCAGGTTCAATCAAGCGTATACAATCATGGTTAACATCCAATGATGGCCAATCAATGGGCTAATATGCCCTCACAAGACGAACCACAGACTGTACGACCTGATAACAATGTCTCGTGTAGTACAACTACGACTGACAAGTTGCGGTTCGACTAGTCGGGCCAAACTTCCCCGTGGGCTGACCCAACGGAAATGTTGCCCCAAGGGATTTCGGTTGATTGGTCGATCCATAAGGGAACATGTGCACAGGTAGATAACATATATTCAACAATTTCACAAGTGATAAGCATAATTCAGCATTCTAGGCATGTGGACAACAACATGTTAAACTCCGCCAAAACATTCGCATGTGAAGAGTCAACATTACAATTTCAGCAGCAATTAGAGATCGGGATCAACATGTTTCAGCAATTTAGCAAAGACGGACATCCATACACCCATTCACAACAATTTAATTCGCAAGTACTAACATGAATCATACAATTCAACAAGGTGATGGAAGTCAAGCACAACAATTTTAGCAAATTGATGGGTAGGCAAACCATGCATCCAATCTGCACCTAGCAATTGCATGTGATGAAGTTTAAGATACCAAATTAGCAGTATATTTGGAGAATTGCACATGTGATTCCTAATAGACCAACAAACCGACATTCATACATCAGGGAGCTCTCTGGACCTAAACCCCTCTCCCAATTTTAGGGGAAAACCTATGTCTATGTTCCAAATAAAGAAGTTCCAAAAATTTAGCAACACGCAAGCACATACACTACTCACATTCACTAAGGTCTACGCTAGGCACGATAATCGGCCAGCTAAAGGTAATGGTCTGCACCTATGTCGACCGGAAGCTTTTGCGGTCGCTCTAATGGCGTTGGGTCCGCAAACTTGACGTGCCGGGGCCCTGCATTACATGAAAATCGTGGTAAAGTGCATGCATGAGACTTGTTGCTAGAGAGAGATGGATTGGAGTCTGAATCTTACCTTGGATCGGACGTAGCTTGTTTCCAACTCTCTCTCTCTCTCTCTCTCTCTCTCTCTCTCTCTCTCTCTCTCTCTCTTTCTCAGCTGCTGAAATTTCAGTGGAAATGAGAGAGAGGGGCTTAAGAGCTTATATACCCATGAAATTTGCTCAGTTGGCCCTGAGTTCTGTTAATTGCTTCAAACGGCCTTGTGAGACCCATTTATGGCTGTTGGGGTTGCCCTGATGGCCCCCCGGCCTATCTAATTTATGGGATAGGTGCCCCATGGCCTGATGAAGGGCTATGCAAAGTTTGACGGCAAACGGATGCGGGGTTTTGCCGCAATGGTCCGATTTGTGATCAACGGTCACCGATCCTTGATCAATGGTCAGATTTTGTGGGCAAGCACAGAGAAATATCTTCAGCCTTTGGTGGGAATTTATAAGAGATCCGACAGCTGAAATGCCATGATTCACTGACTCAAGTAGCGGTGCCAATTGATTTAAAATTTCAGATTTTTATTCCCAAGTAGGGCAACTTGCGTTTTCTAAGTGCCGACTGGACGACACAATTTGTCCATTTTCAGGTGTTGTCCGAGTCTGTAGTTCGTAATGGACCACAGGCCCAATGAGGCCCCTAGCCTCCCCAAGTTTTGGAATTTTCTGTCCTACCTTGGGTGTTGTATAGTTCGTACAGACAGCCACCAAGTGCAATTGGATTGACCGGCTCTACAGCCTGCGTTCAGCCCAAACATATATGGATTCAATCACATTAGTGGCTTAATCTGCATTAATTTGCCGGTAATAAATTCATATGTGCGATTAGATTGTATGGTCCTGCGTCAATTCAAATGTGGATGCCTGAGGACACTATTCGGATTAGGCCGAGTGTTACAGTCCATCTTTCATAGAGACGCATCATCCAATTAACACAGCTGAGCCACGTGGTGTTAGGTTCCCACACAATCCGAGTCCTTTTTTCAGAAAATGAAGCATCATTATTAAAATGCATATCATGGTCTTTTGACCCGCAGGGCCGGCCCCAATTCTCTCCTGTCCAAGTCTGGTCATGATTTGACGAGTTGGCAATCCTACTTGGAATTGCTGTGAATTTGGAAAGCAACTACCAAAAATCCTAGTAGCAGTTCCATTTTAATGAGCCAAACGAACGATTCAAAAGCCATAGTCGATACAGGGTCTGTTTCTTCAGTGTGAGCCATCCAAGGGTTCGACTTATTAGATGACAGTCGGATTCACTTCCCTATGGTGTGGCCCACCTATGTTGCCGATCAGGCTCAGTTCCGTCCCCTTAACCTAATATTGACGGGCACACATGATGGATGGAGTGGATGTCACACACACAATACAACAGGCCCAATGGAGCTCAGGTGTTAACGGTTGCTGTTGGGAGCTCATGCACTAAAAACCCATGGGTCCACCATGTGTGTGTTGGAAATACACGCCGTCCATCATTTGCACGGCTTACATTAGGACGTGACCAAAATAAGGCCGATCGAAAGCCTGGAGTGGGCCACACTGTAGGAGAAAGTACGAATGGGGAAGCCTACTAGTGAAATCTTCATGGGCCCACCAGATTTTTAAATCATGATGATATTTGCTTTTTTCATCCGTCTTGGTGGCCTTGCCTTGTTAGGTGATTGGATGGCATATGCACATCACGGTGGGCTTTAAAACTTTTCAATTATTGGCATTCCCATCCCACTTTTTCCTGCAGTGTGGCTCACTTGAGTCTTCAAATAGCCTTTTTTAAACATGAGTACGAGAAAATGATGAAAAGGGTATGTCATACACATGTCACAGCTAAAAAACTTTCGGTTGCGTGGGCTCCTTATCACCATGGTAGGAAATTAAGGTGGGCCTAGTAATACAATTGTAGTGGTCTGGCATGGATTAGCTACTGACAGGTTGAGTAGCGAGACTCGGTACTGAAGTGGGAAGAAAAACTATATAGCTGCTGTAGGTACGTGTCGTGCGAAGATGAGCACTAACGCTCCCGAGCTTCGAGTTGTAGGAATGGTTCAAAGGATAGCAAAGTTACATGGACCCACAGTGATGCATTTATTATATCTACATTATTCATCTATTTTTAGAGATCGTTTTAGAGCATTATCCAAAAAATAATCATATCCAAAGATCATTTGGACCACTCCACAAATAGCAGTGGAGATAATGATTTACACCGTTAAACAATTCATAAGGTTCACTATAACATTTATTTTCTATCCAACCTGTTCATAAGGTCACAAAGACCTGAGTTAAGAGGAAAAACAAATTTCATATTGATCCAAAACTTCTGTAACCCCAAAAAGGGTTTCAATGGTAGAAGTTCAATCCCCCACTGCTTTTTGCAGTGTGGTCCACTTTATAGTTATATCAGTATTATTTTTCGTCGCAAGACTTAAGACTAGCTCACCAAATGGATGGACAGTTTGGATATAGCACATATCTCATTATCAGATCCACAGAATTTGCTGATGTGAATACAACAACTATATAGCCGGTGGGAGGTACACTAGCCAATCGGCTTCCATTAAGTGAAGTCACCAAGTTACGTAGGCCCCACCATGATGTATGTTTTGTATCCACACCTTCCATCCAGTTGGAGAGATCATTTTAGGGCAATATCTAAAAAATAAGTTAAATCCAAAGCTCCCATGGTGGGGATAGTGACGCCCACCATTAAAAACTTCTAAAGGCAGATCGAGGTGATATTTGTGTTTTCCCTTATTTCATTTCTTTTTTAACTTTTAAATAGGTTGGATTTCAAATAAACGTTATGGTGAGCCTTAGGATTGTTTTAACGGTGGGAATCACTCTCCCCACTGTGTTATGTGGTTGGGTCCACTGTAGCTTTTTTATCTACCTTATTCTCTTGCTCATGCCCTAAAATGAAATCTCAAAATGGATGGACAGTGTGGATACAACACATACATCATAGTGGGACCCACAGAATAGTCGAGTCGCTACTAAACCTGTCAGTATCCAATCGGCGTCGTCTAGAGCCAATGGAAAAATGTCACGTGTGTGTACAAGCACGGGACTTACTGTGAATGAGTAAAATGGTTATTTCATGTAAAGATATAGCCAATGGAAAAATGTCACGTGTGTACAAGCACGGGACTTACTGTGAATGAGTAAAATGGTTATTTCATATAAAGAATATATCCAATGGAAAAATGTCACGTGTGTGTACAAGCACGGGACTTACTGTGAATGAGTAAAATGGTTATTTCATATAAAGAATATTGGATTTTGCATTAACAAGCATATTACGCTTTTTCATTGATGATTGATTGGGAATGGCCGATGCCTTGCTACACTCAAGGGTGTACACCTATAGTTTAGGGTTATCAATGGGCTGGACTCAGGCTTGAAATTTTAAAATTTCGTATAGGCCAGCACGATGGCTTAGCCCAAAACAGTTCAAAATCCAAACCGAGACCTCCTCCAGGCATGGCCTGAGCCTCTCTCACTCGGATAGTTGGTATGCGAATAATGGTAAGCTCGTTAGGTAGCTGTAGAAATCCTATCTTTCCTCTCTCATTACGGTCAGCAGATAAATTATAGAGTCCTGTACTTGTAGAGCTTTTCAAACCGGTTCGCATTTTACTAATAGGCTTTTCAGCCATCTGAAAAATGTATGCGCAGCCGTTGCTTGCTGGCTGCTTCAAAGCCGTTGTGCGTTACCATGCTCAGTTAGAGCCATTTAATCCTCGCATCGTATGTTTTGGCCCGGCAACTTAGATTAACTTGACCGGTGTACTGAACTGAACCAGGTGCGGCCTCGTCGGAGTCGACTTGGACGAGTTACTTACCCCAATCTCAGAATACTTGGCCAGAAACTTTCCTTCGAGGGCTATGATGGTGGGGCTGTCAATGGACCATCTATCCAAGACCTGCCCAAACTGGCCCACAAAATAAGACATAGGCTCGACCGAAGCTTGCGATGGGCCAAAGAAATATCAGCCGAGCCTCCATTCACCTATTATTGTGCAAGATCCAGGTTGTTCATTAGGTGGGTCCCACAACGTACCATGGCCCAAAAATCAGTCCCATCCAACTGCACGGTGGGCTATACATATTTACAAAGAAATAGAACATGTAAAGTACATATGTGTGAATGCGCGTGATGGGTTGTTGAGAGCCCAAGCCCAGCCAGATTAATAAATGCTCTGGCCTGAGGCCTGATATTCTACTCAAGCCCAACCCAAAGTGGGCCAGCCCAGTCCATTAACGGCCCATATGAGAGAATCGATCCATGGGTGCATGCTTTGGCCAGAAACTAAGTTGGTCCGTTCATCATCGGATGAGAAAATGGTAGGTGAGAAAAAAGTCACCAATGACCACATTCATCATACACTGCGGCCCACTTGATGAGTGGCCCAGATGATATTTTGGCCAGACGAGTCACGAAAGCTGATTACCACTGTCCAGCCGCTGTGGGGCCCACCTTGATGTAAATATTTTATATCCACTCGGTTCATCCGTTTTTCCAAATCAATTTAAGGCATTATCCAAAAAATGAACCTGATCCAAATCTCAAGTGGACCACACCACAGGAAACCGTGGGGTGATGACAACAACCGTTGAAATCTTCCTAGGGCGCATTTATTTGACATCCAACCAGTTGATAAGGTCGAAACGACCTAGATGAAGTGAAAACACAAATATCAGATTGATCCAAAATTTTTGCGGTTGCCAGGAAGCTTTTAATGGTGGACATTTAATATCCACTGTTTCCTCCGGCGTGGTCCACTTGAACTTTGGATCTGCTTCATTTTTGGATCATGTAATAAATTGAGATGAAAAAACGTATGAGCGGCGTGGATAAAATAAATAGATAACGGTGGGCCCCACAGACGCCACGCAATCCGCTTCCCTTGGTAACCTGGGCACAAAAAGGCAAAAGACAATGCTGATGTCATTGGCCTTCGGTCATTTTGTCCTCTGCGCCTTCTCAGGGGGCAGAAGCGTTTTCCAACGGTCATTTTCGAGTTGGAGATTCAAATATGACCGTTGCATGGTATCCTATCCGAAAATCATAGATCCCTACGTATTTCAAATATGACCGTTGGAGATTTCGGCGCTTTTCCGCACTTCAAATACATGTAAACCCCCTTGACTTTCTCCCAACATCAGCTCTCAAAATCAAAACAGTCTCTCACTGTCACTGAATTTTTCATTTTCATTTTCATTTTCTTTTTCTTTTTTGTGGCTGCCTTTTATATTTTAGGTTCCTAGCGAACTCCAAATTCCTCAGGAAAATTTGAGCATCCTCAACTGAAGATCTTCATCTTCTTCCCGATTTCTATCTCAATGGCAGAATGCAGAGACACCCACATCGTCGAAATCCCCGTTGACGAAGAGCACCAACCACAGAACCTCTCTGCCACGAACACCCTTTCTGCAATTCATCACCACCCATTAAAGCAAATCTCTGAAAGTCCAGGCCATCTTCTCCTCTTCAAGCTCTGGCAACGAGAAGAAGATCTCTTTGCCCGCCGAATTGCCATTAAAGAAACCCGTTTGGACAACATCAAACGCGAAGTTTTCCAATTGTGCTGTTTCTTCTTCGTTTTCCATGGACTCTACCTCACCCTTCTCTTCACATCTTCAATCCAATCTCATGATCAGACGTGCCGGAAATGGTGGGCCCCATCTTGTGTATCAATTTTCACTTCATTCGTTCTAATTCTTTCTGTTCAGTTGAAGCTTTTCAGGTATACAAAGGTGTCCGCGCAATTGCAAAAGGAGAGAAGCGACAACCGAGCGCTGGTCAGGTGTATCCAAGAGCTGAGAATGAAAGGGTCGAGCTTCGATCTATCGAAGGAGCCGCAGACTACGAAGAGGATGAAGAGTTCAAGTGTCGAAATCAAATGGAAGCCACTGAGATGGTTTTCTCAGAATCTGGTTAGCATTTCTCTCCTCTGCTTTACGGGTATGATTTTTCCGACTACCAAATTCATTCTCTGTGGTTAGCAATCTTGGGTTTCTTGAAGTAAATCCTTTCTGCTTGTGGGACCATCCATGGTGCTGAGTTCGAATCAGCCCAAGCCATTTTCCTAGTGAATTTGGATCGAGACTCGTCTGAGTCAACTCAAACTCGGTCGGACCCGATCCTGCTGAACACCCCCGGGCAGACCAATTTACCCCGAATCAGGCGAGTTGCGACTCAATTCGGGACCCGTTAGTTCGAGCCGTGTCACCGAGTCTTGAATCTATGCTATTGTAGTGAGTAAAATTGGACTAAGGTTGGACTGATCAGCTCGAGAGAAATGCTAACCAGATTCTGAGAAGGCCGGATGAGAAGGCCGGAAGAGATCAGCTCGAGTTACCGACCTCAACCCTCACAAACAACCCAGGAACAAGGAACGATAATCTTGGTCGCCTGGCCGATCTCTTCCCTATCGCGATCAAGTGAACATGGACGTCGACCGAACTCGACCTCGACCTCTGCTACCGACCAAGCGGTGACAGCACTAACCTCGACTGTCGAGCTGAGGCCTCGCATCGACTCCGGACGACGACCTAGAGTTCTAGAGTTATCGGCTTCAGCCAGTGACTTAGAGGTCGGCCTCGGCTATCAAACATGATCTCCTCGGATACCGACCACTGCAGGTTGTTTCACATTCAAAAAGGATATCTTACCGGAAAATCACGCCGAGGAGAGATCCCTTGCACGATACACATATACATGGTAGATTCATTACCATTAAGGAAGAGGCCTGAAGAGAGTATATAAATAAAAAACCTTGCCTAAGGTACGCACATCTACCCCAACCCAACTGGACCACCCATTAAGCCTTAAATCTAACTTAGGCATCGGAGGGTCCCCGGCTACAACCAGGGCCCCCATTGTCCCCATTGCCGTTTGATTTTTGCAGGTACACAGCAGTGCAGCAGGGGACGACCAGATTTCAACATCAACAGCTATAAGGGTAGCAATGGGCCAACTTGGGCTATTGTTTTGAATGGACCGATTTTTTATCTGGCCCCACTCCCAAATTCTCCCACACTGACTTGGACAATTGGAAACATATCCACTGGCACGTGATCTGGTAGTCAAGTCAGTCTGGATAACCAGCTTAGTTGCTCAATCTCTGATTGATTTATCAATGTTTGATATTCTGAATTCTCATTACTAGTAGAGTCAAAAGAATCTCTGGCTAGAATATGTTTCTTGAATGAAAATAAATCTTGTGAAATCATATTGAATATTCTACGATACATTACATTCTTTTTTTATTATGATAAGTGAGGCCCATGGTTTAGTATTAATGATTTACATGAGTTGACTCGAACCTGGTCCGACCCATCTGGTTCAATGCCACAATTCACCCTGATGAGTCAACCGCCGGACTGTCTGTGTATGGTAAGATCATTCCACATGATTCAGTGCCTTCTTGTCTGAAAATTAATAAAAGTTGATTAGATTTTAATTAGGATTGCAGTTGAATTCGAGTACTAATAACACCGTCGAAATTCTTAGTGGTGTGAGTGTAGAGAGAAGGATGCTATTGAATATTCTACGATACATTACATTCTTTTTTATTTTCCTTTTGAACTTATTTTTAGAAAAATTTCCCAAGCTTTTAGTTTGGAAAAAACAATTCTCAGTAAAAGATGGAAAAAAAAAAAAAAAAAAACTGAGAAAAAAACATGGCCTGGGAAAAGTTGAGTCTTCCTTCTGGAAAGGAAAAAGAAGAAGAAGAAAAACCACCGTGCAAGATAATTTCACTAATATCTGCCTCCATTCAATTGGAAAACAGATAGGAAAAACAAACTACCAACCTCAATTAAGATTACTGAAATCTACCAACCTCAATTAAGATAATTTCTACCAACCTCAATTAAGATAATTTCACTAATATCTGCCTCCATTCAATCGGAAAACAGATACAAAAAAACAAACTATTCAAACAGCTACCAAGCTTCCAACATCAGATATTCATCCTCCAATCTTCATGCCGAAATATACTCCCAAAGTCCAATTCAAGCTTCCTAACCCAACCAAGAAGTTGTTGTCTTAATTAATGCAATCTACCAATAATCCTTAATCTAATGCCATTTCAGAAGCCAGATGATTCACAACCTAAATCAACATCCTCCGAAGAATGAATCCATGTCCAGATAACAAATTAGTCTTTGGAAAAACCAAACCCTATTAGATACTCAGAGAACCCCACCCCATCTTGAAGGAAATCAAATATATGAATGGAAAAACCAAACCCTATTAGATACTCAGAGAACCCCACCCATCTTGAAGGAAATCAAATCTATGAATGGAATCTTGACAGTTTCTTTGAATACAAATCACGCATCGCCGTAGTGAAGAAGATGGTGCAGTTGTTACATGGTTGGTGGCATAAATTAGATGGCCATGGTATGCCCATCTTAAATGAAAGTGGTGACATTATTGGATATCTCTTGTCCGCCAAATTCCTCAACACTAGGTAAGATTGAGGACATTTTTCAGAAAAACAAGGAACAGCTGAGATTGTGACATTGACTGATCTTTCACTACAAGAGAGGTTAAATGTGCTTTTAGCCTCAGTTCAAAAAAGAGAGGTTAAATGTGCTTTTTTTTTGCTTTTTTAGCCTTGGTTGTAAAGGAACTGAGGTTAAAAATTCATATTTTGCCTCAGTTGGTAAGAAACTGAGGCCAAAGTTCACCCTTTTAGCTCATTTGATGAGAAATTGAGGCAAAAAAGTCTGTCATTTTGTCTCAGTTGGCGAGAAATTGAGGTCAAAAGTCATCCATTTTGCCTCAGCTGGTGAGAAACTGAGGTCAAAAGTTATCCATTTTGCCTTGGTTGGTGAGAAACTAAGACAAAAAAGTCCGCTCTTTTGCATAGGTTGGTGAGAAACTGACGTAAAAAAGTCTTCCATGTTGCCTATGAGGCAAAAAAAGTCTGCCCTTTTGCCTCAGCTGATGAGAAATTGAGGCCAAAACTCCATCTTTTGCCTTGGTAGGTGAGAAACTGAGGTTAAAAGTTTGTCCTTTTGCCTCGGTTGGTAAGAAACTGAGATAAAAAAGTCTTCCATTTTGTCTCAGTTGGTGAGAATCTGAGGCCAAAAGTCTGCCCTTTTGCCTCAGTTGACGAGAAATTGAGGCCAAAACTCCGTCCTTTTGCTTTAGTTGGTGAGAAACTGAGGCCAAAAGTTTGCTATTTTGCCTTGGTTGGTGAAAAACTGAGGCCAAAAGTCTGCCCTTTTTGCCTCGGTTGGTGAGAAATAGAGGCTACCACCCTTTTGCCTCGGTTGGTGAGTAAAAAGTCTGCCCTTTTGCCTCGGTTGTTGAGAATTGAGGCCAAAAGTCTGCCTTTTTGCCTCGGTTATTGAGAAATGAGAAAAAAGTCTGTCCTTTTTGTCTCGGTTGGTGAGCAACTGAGGCCGAAAGTCTACCTTTTTTGCCTTGGTTGGTGAGCAACTAAGTCTGCCCTTTTGCCTCGGTTATTGAGAAATGAGGAAAAAGGTTTGTCCTTTTTGTCTCGGTTGGTGAGCAACTGAGGCCGAAAGTCTACCCTTTTTGCCTTGGTTGGTGAGCAACTAAGGCTAGCCCTTTTGCCTCGGTTGATGAGTAACTGAGGCTAAAAGTTTACCCTTTTGTCTCAGTTGGTCAAACTTTTGACCTCAGTTGCTCACCAATCGAGACAAAATGGCTATTATTTTGTCTCATTTAGTAAAAATAAAGGTTAAATGGTTTTTTTTTTTTTTTTTTTTTTAACCTTAGTTGCTAGGAAAGTGAAGCTAGTCATTTTACCTCGGTTGGTGAGTAACTGAGGCTAAAAGTTTACCCTTTTGGCTCAGTTGGTCAAAAGAGTAAATTTTTGGCCTCAGTTGCTCACCAATCGAGACAAAATGACTATTATTTTGCCTCATTTTAGTAAAAATGAAGGTTAAAAAAAACCTTAGTTGCTAGGAAAGTCAACTTTTTAGCCTCGATTCCATAGGAATTGAGGCCAAAGTTTACCATCTTATCAACCACACCATCTTAGTGTGCATGTCATACATGAATGATATCCATACCGTTCATCCGTCCAGACCTAATGTGGATGGGCCCATTAACGAACCTAATTTAATTAAGCTAATCCCAACCAACGATTAGAATATTTGGCCATCACCCTCCCCAATGTCCATTATAATTCCCTTTTATGTGGTCCACCTGAATTATACATCGATCCGGATGTGATGCATAATCCACAATAGGTGGAAGGTTAATGTGTCGATCGGGACCACCTATCATAACATTCCAAATATCATTCTATCCACATCATCATTGTGAATGGTGTCTGTTCATTGATTTTGTTTTTTAACATATCTTAGATGGTCACTGATCAGGTCATGTAGAATGGAATTTTCAGATCTTTTCCATCCATCGGAGGGAAAGCTAGATGAAAGAAATAATTAGAACTGTAGATAAGTTCGTACGATGCCTTTTTTATTTTCTCTACCAAAAATTTATTTCGTGGAAAGCGACCTTTTAGGGTTCAGACGCTGATATTTTGACCAAAATACCTCTATCTGGTAGGGTAAGCAGCTGAAAAAAGCAAGGGTATTTTGATCTTTTTGGGTTTATCCGTACGACCTAAGGTTTACTTTTACAATTAAGGGTTCTTTTGATCGAATGAAATTGACATGTATAGACCTAGCGTGAGCCAAAAAAGACCAAAATACTCCTGCTTTTTTCACCTTCTTATCTTACTAAATAAGGATATTTTGGTCAAAATACTAGCCTTCGAACCCAAAAAGGTCACTTTTCGCAAAATAAGTTTAGGGGCCGTGAAAATAAAAAAGGCATCGTACGGACTCGTCTATCTACGGTTGTAATTATTTACGTAGATATTGCTCTACCGTATTCCCATGCCCACATTATTTACGTACATGTTGCTCTACCTCCCCTCTTCTACTCTACTTTCCAGTTGTAAAGAGGAAAGAAAGGATGAGAAAATAAAAAATAAAATCCCCATTTTCATTTCCGAATTCGAGAAAACAACCCTATTTCTCCGCTGCAAGAACTCGAAATCGAGCGATCCGATGGCTCGAGTCAAAGATCTCGAGGCGGAAACCTTCTCAAATTCCTCCTTCCTTCCGTTCATCTTCTTCTGATCCTCCGTTCTCCGTTCCGATCCGATCGGAGAATCAGCGTCCCCAGGAAGAAAACTGATATGAGGTGAATTTTCTTGATTGTTTAAGTCTTTTAATCTCTGCTTGTTTTTTGCATTGATTTTCTGCGTCGGATTCGATGTTTCTCTGTTTCGAATGATATTAGTTACCGCCATTTTCTCAGATTTCTCAATTGTAGAAGTTCTACCAAATTTCTCTTTTGTGCCTTTTCTTTTGTATTGATTCTGATGGTAGTAGGATTGAGTATTCGGTTTATAGATCAGAACAAAAGAAAACTACAGTTTTTTTTTTTTTTTTTTTGTTTTTTTTGTGAGAAAATGTAGTTTGTGCTGATATGTAAATTGAAATGTATCTGTGAAAGTCGAGCTGAATAGATTGATGCATATAGTTAGATGCATGTATTATGAGCCCAAATTTCTGGTTCGAATTTATGGTGATAATGATACCTAATTCGTAGTTGGAATTTTATGAAAATTTTATGTCAAGAATTAGGAGCAGAAATGTTTAGAAATTTTCTGATTGACGGACTGAATTTGGAAAAAGGCTCCGATTGGGAGCAAACACAAGCATTTTGATTGGGGCCCATTGCTTAGATCAACTGTGTTGATCTGATGGGACCCACCATAGATTGGCCATACCTAGATTTCTCCCTGATCTGATCCTAGCCATTTGATAGCCATGAGTAGGGACCCAAATCCAGCCTTATTTACCTAAACCATATGTCTCATTCCATTCCAAACTATAACAATAACCTTCCACACTAATAACAACCCAACGGGGTGGGGAGGGGTTGATCATGCTGGGAGATGCTATTGGGTTGAACCACAGTCCAATACTTTCTGTTTCAATGCGAGTATGGTGTCATAAAGATTTAGGGTTTCGAATCTGCTATGACAAAATTCAGATTCAGACCATTCCAATTCCTACTTCTGCATGTGGATTTCTGGTGGGATTTAAATCCATAAGCATAAGCCCAAATCTAGTCTGTTGTGTACCAAAACCAGATATTCAACATCCTGTTGTATTAGATGCCATACTTCCTAAAGGATTCTTGTCTCAGATCTGCTGCACAAAAATCCAGATTTCTAGTTGCCATTTTCTGCTGCTGAGTGTAAGATTCAGATTCTGAATTTTGCAACTTTGTGTAAGTTTTGGATCCATGTTTGAAGATTACAGATCTAGAAACAGAACCTGCAATCTGGCTGCATCACCATGTCCAAGTTGCATGGGCATCTTCAAATTTATTACTCTGAAGTCAAGGAATAAATTGGTAAAGAAATCACACCTGTGAAGATGATAGATTGTGTATCACCCAGTACATACCAAATTAAATAGGTGAGCCATGCCACAGCCATAACCCAACCTGGTAAAGTGTCTGCATTGATTGTGATTATGAAAAACTTAAAATTAGTTTGAAGAAAACTGGCAAGTGCAGGACCAATTGCCATCCCTAGGGCACCAGCAGTAACAAAAGCTGCAGAAGCTTGCATCCGTATGTTAAGTGGTACACACTACTGCATGTGATAGCGTGGCTGATATGTGCAAAATCCTAGCCATCCAATAAAAAGGACCCTATGAAGGTTTGGATGGCATATGAAAATAACAGTGGACCTAGGGAGATTTCAATGTTAAAAAGGACCCTATGAAGGTTTGGATGGCATATGAAAATAACAGTGGACCTAGGGAGATTTCAAAGTTAAGCATTTTTCTACCCACTTTTTTTTTTTCCTACCGTTAGGCCTACTTAAGTTTTGGATCTACTTCAATTTTAGTTTGACCAAGATCTCTAAGCTTTGTGGCAAGCTTTCTTCAATTTTTTCAGTATGATTTAAATATGTTTGTAAACCTAATTCATCACTAATTACTTTTTTTCCAGATAAAATTATTGCCTTAGATGCGCTAGTCTTTCATTGAGTTTGGCTTGCCTAGCCTTAGTTCTTTAGTCATGAAACGAATGTATGTTTCCTTTTCTGTTGCAGATCTGTTGTAGAAAACCAACATGCCACTACAAGGACCCTATGAAGGTAACAGTGGACCTAGGGAGATTTCAATGTTAAAAAGGACCCTATGAAGGTTTGGATGGCATATGAAAATAACAGTGGACCTAGGGAGATTTCAATGTTAAGCATTTTTCTACCCACTATTTTTTTAAAAAAAATTTTCTACCGTTGGGCCTACTTAAGTTTTGGATCTACTGACCCTATGAAGGTAACAGTGGACCTAGGGAGATTTCAATGTTAAAAAGGACCCTATGAAGGTTTGGATAGCATATGAAAATAACAGTGGACCTAGGGAGATTTCAATGTTAAGCATTTTTCTACCCACTATTTTTTTAAAAAATTTTTTCTACCGTTGGGCCTACTTAAGTTTTGGATCTACTTCAATTTTAGTTTGACCAAGATCTCTAAGCTTTGTGGCAAGCTTTCTTCAATTTCTTCAGTATGATTTAAATATGTTTGTAAACCTAATTCATCCCTAATTACTTTTTTTCCAGATAAATTTATTGCCTTAGATGTGCTAGTCTTTCATTGAGTTTGGGTTGCCTAGCTTTAGTTCTAGGCCAGTCTTTCATTGAGTTTGGGTTGCCTAGCCTTAGTTCTTTAGTCATGAAACGAATGTATGTTTCCTTTTCTGTTGCAGATCTGTTGTAGAAAACCAACATGCCACTACAAGAAAGCAGGGCAAAGCCGATGGTCGGGTGAACCCTTTGCCGGCGCTAACTTAAACCAGGTGCCGGCAAAGGATCGCTATAAAAGCAAAAAAAAAAAAAACTATCTCATATCATTCAGACTTTTCCTCTCCCTGCCGCCGACTCTCTCTCTCTCTCTCTCTGCGCCTCTCTCCCCTCTTTCTCTCTCATGGCTACGTTGGGATCTCTCTATCTGCAACAACCTGTTAACCCACCAGGTATCTCTGTTTTTCCTTTTCACCCCTTTTTTATTACCTTTTGTTTTACTTTGATTGTATAGTGTTTTTTTTTTTTTTTTTTTTTTTTGGCATAAAAGAGCAATATTTGTTATAGTGCTATAATATTGAAATAAATTTACAAGAAAGTTATGATAAATTGAAGCAGGTTCTGCCTTTGCATTTGATCAACCAAAAACAGGGCTCATTTGTACAAATCCTCTGCAAGATCTTTCGCATGCACTATTCAACCAACCCACTTCCCACCATAATGCACTTTTCACAATTATTGCCATCCTCAGCATAAAGATCATCATCCATTGCCTTAGCCTTTTCCTTGAGAATAGAGGTATCCACATTGAATTTTATTGCATCTGCCGCAGCATAAAGATTGCATTCAGAGGTATCCACATTGAATTTTATTGCATCTGCCGCAGCCCATGTTCGCAGATAATACATCCCACTTTGTTAATGGTCTCACTTAACATCAATAAGATTTGATAGTTATGGCCCACCCATTGTTTTATCATCATATAACCTTACATAACGATGTGCATTTCCTACTATCATAACATTGTAAACTTAATTCTCCAGAGACTGTTATTGCTCAGAAAAACCAACCATTTCATATATATATAATTGCATTGCAATAACTCGAGCTGAAAAGAAGGAACTGAACAATGTGGAACTGGGCCCCATATCTACTGCTATGACCTTTAAAATTCTGTTAGATACCCCATTGAATTAAGTGCAATAATTAGCCAAATAAAGGAGGCATGATTCCCCACTACCCAAACAAAGTAACCATTGAGTATTAAATATTAATTGATGAGCTCTTCTCAAAAAAGTACTAGTTTATGAGTCTCAACAAATCTACAGTTTGCTGAGACTCCCAACTTTATACATGTGGTGCCTGTGGTTTGGTGATCCAGACTGTTGATCTGATGTGGCCCCCGTGAATTGGATATGTCCAAAAACCCCATATGATTGGGTGCATAAAAATAGGCGGTTAAGATAAAATAGGTCCATGCGATGCATTATGTGGACTCCTAGTGTGAGTTTGGATGCCCAAGTGAATTGAATAGTGGATGGGTTCAATTGACAGGAAATGATATTTAGTTACTGGTAAGTTGTGAAACTTGTGATGACCCATAAACTTTGATGTGGATGCTTATTTTGGTTCAAATGTCAAACTAGTTTGAGCAGTTGTTGATTTATTAATAGATAGCTTATTTTGGTTCAAATGTCAAACTCCAATTTTGTTGATTTTTCTTTTTTTCTTCTATTCTCAGGTTTGTTGATTTGCTGCATTGGGGATTGTGGCTCATCGGATACATTGGTGACAATTGACAGTAATGGAAACACTTGATGGTAAGCATATACTCTGCATGCTATTAACTTTTCGCGGGCATGGTCATGCAACTCTACATGTGATCGAAATGCCAACTTTGCACTTTTTTTGTGGCATCCAAGCTGTGCAAGAGGTGGGCACCACCGTGTACATATCCTTGCCTAAAATTCAGGCTGGTCAATTCATTGGGTGGGCAACACATACAAAAGCAATGGACAACCAAGAGATCACATGTGATGTTTGGTCTTTGTCCCATTCACTACCACAATAGCTGAGTGAACTGTTCAGATCTCATCCACAATAGCTGAGTGAACAGTTCAGATCACATGTATACAGCACAGTGGTCCTTGCGGCATGAGATTTGCCACATGTTCCATTTCATGCCATAAATGACTAAGTGTCAGTAAGTTAAAACTCTAGTAAGATCAGTCTTTTCATTGTGTGCGTTTGTGATCAAACAGTAATCATGTAATAGTCTTAACTTTTTTATTTTTTATTTTCTTAACCTATTACTCTGTTTGTTCTTTGTGATTGATTTTGTCTTGAACATTTACTAGTTTCTACTGATTGTATTAGGGCCTGTTTTGTTAACAGTGAAATTTTTTACTTAATGCGGAATCCGGAAAGCGCTCAACGTTAAGTGTTGTTTGTTGAACAATGAGATTGGTGAGTTTGACAGATTGAGATGATAAACAATGAGATTGTTTCAAGGAAGCACTGAAATCAGCCTCCTGTTGGAAGAAAAATTCAGGGAAGTGGCTCTCTGTTGTTGCTGGCTGTGCTAAAAAAGCATGCGTGATTCTGTTTCTTGATTTTTAGTATGAAATTGATGCATTTTTAATGATTTCTCTCAGGCGACTTTCCATGGTTTATGGCTGTCCGACATAATGCCCGATTCATACAACGTTCCTGAAGTTCATGAGTCTCGAAAGGTACTCCTTTTCCTTTTTTTATTTTTTATTTTTTTTGCAGCTAGTTTGATTTTTTGTTGAAAATGATATGATTAGAGGTAGTCTATGATGTTTGATGCAACAAAACATCAGCTTCTGTTGTTGGGCCTGACACTAGCTGGGCGGGCCTACAATTTGATAGATGATCTTAACCGTCCAAATAGATAGTCTATGACCGTCCAAATAGATAGTCTATGATGTTTGATGCAACAAAACATCAGCTTCTGTTGTTGGGCCTGACATCTAGCTGGGCGGGCCTACAAGTTGATGATCCCTCCTATTCATCGTGCTACAAAAATATCTTCCATTGGCACAAAAATATCTTCCATCGGATAGATGATCTTAACCGTCCAAATAGATAGTATAGTCAATAGTTTGAATTTTATGAGAAAAATGAAATCTAACAATGCAGGGTGACTTTCGGATAAGGGAGTTTTTTTGGGGCATGACCTATTTAGGCTCACCAGATGAATGGTTGGGATTCAAGAAAGGTGTTAGGCGGGCCCCACTTGTAGAGTTGCCTATTGAACAACAAATGTTGAGCAGTATATATTTCCTTTAGTCTTTAGTCATGAAACTAATGTATGTTTCCTTTTCCGTTGCAGATCTGTTGTAGAAAACCAACATGCGTACAGGAAGTGTGCTAGAGTACACTCTTGCTTTTACTAGTGCTGCATTGGGTAGATGCTGTAGCAAATGGAGTGCAGTTCCAAGGACACGGTTCATTGACATTACAACTTCAAAGGACTTCTATCATGTTTTTAGTGGCCTTCAATTTGTAAGTTGCAACCTTGACAGATCTCTTAAATTGTGTGATGGAAAGGCCTTGTACGAATATTTTTCAGCTCTTATGGAGCCATGGGATGGACCTGCACTTATATCATGTAAAGTTTGTGCTGGAACTGCTTCATGCTTTAATGATTCTACATGTGACATGAGTATTTTGAACTCATATTTATTGTATAAATGCAGTTACTGATTGCCGCTATCTTGGAGCGACATTGGATCAGAATGGATTGCGCCCCGGTCGCTTTTACATCACACATAGTGGACACGTGATCATGGCCAATGAGGTTGGTGTTGTAGACATCTGCCAGAAGATGTGGCTAGGAAAGACATCTGATCGGTCCAGAAGGGGACCTTACTGAAACAGTTCATGTGGAAGGCTAGGAAAGGAAAACATTGTAGTTGTTTTGAAAACTTTAAATAGGCCATTAATTTTTTTTGTTGATATTGTGCTGATTGTTGTCTTGATGAATGTTAAATGGGTGAAATATGCATAGGTTCAATCATTTGTTGATTATGATATTGTTAGCTTTGGTTGATAGAGAAATGAGGTCAAAAACCGAATTTAGCCTCGATTTATGCCAAAAGAGGCTAAATCCATCTTTAGTCTCGGTTTTGCTTTAGTTATTTAAACAGAGACTACAACTCCCGTAGCTAAAGGCGAGCCTTGATTGTTGAGAACTGAGGTTAAAAATAGTTTTAGCTTCGGTTGGAGACAATTGAGGCTAAATTTGGATTTAGTCTCAGTTGGAAACAGTAGAGGCTAAAATTTTGATTTAGCCTCATTTCGAGAAAATTGAAGCTAAAAAGGTTCTTTTAGCTTCACTTGAAGAACCGAGGCTATAAAAGTCATTTTGGTATCGGTTGCTAAAACTGAGGCTAAAGCCTTTAGCCACGGGGGTTTCAACCTTGGTTTGGATAACTGAGGCAAAATTGAGGCCTCAGTTTTTAACCTTTTAAGCCACAGTTTTAAACTGAGGCTAAAACCCCATTTTCTTGTAGTGATTGATCTTTGTGATATTTATTCAGGGTAATTTTTGTTGTCAGTCTTAAATATGTCTATAACAGAGTTTATCGATGTCATCGATAGATCACTTGATCCCATTTAACAGATGTCAATGCCATCAACAGAAACTCGATCCCATCAAGAAAATCTGAAAAAATCATAGTTGATTACTGAACAGTTTAAGATGTTGCTACTCGATGGCATCGATGGGTCTTCGATGTACGTCGATATCATCGAAGGTCCCAATCAAGCGTGCGCACATAGTTGCATAACTGCGGGATTTGTTCTAAAGGGATTCAATGGCATAACTAAAGTTTTAAAAGAGATTCAAGAGTTATTTGAATTGGCGAGATTTGCTATCTCTTGTAATTTTACTTTCATGATGTATTACTTGTCGCTTTGTGTCGTGATTTTTTCCTAAGAATTTTTCCTCATAAAATTTGGATCGTATATTTGTTCGAGTTTGCTTGTACGATTGTGATTACTTGATGATTTTACTCTATGTGCTTTTTGCGAGTCTCGACAAGTAGTATTAGAGATCGAAATGGAGTCTCGACAAATAGTATTAGAGATCGAAATGGCATCTAACGAAAGTTCAACGTGGAAAGTATTCTATTTCATCAAGGATTTGCACTCCTTAGAAGAAGAATAGAATAAATTGTTACATACATGAGTAAAATTATAGCAAAACTAAAGAACATCTATGCGAAGAAGTCTCTTGAGAATTGCTTGTATCTAAAGATTATCTAAAGATACAATTGATACAGTTGTTCAATCTGAAGATGAACAACTCTGAAGATGACGAAAGGGGCTGACGTTGAGGCCTACATTTGTAAATTGTTGGATGTAGATGAGAAGATGAAGATTAGACATGTATTCTGTTGAATTCTCTTTTAGAATCATATGAGTCGTTTAAAGACTCTTTTGTACCAGTATTATAACCATTAACGTTGAGACATCTGACACTTTAGTCGAAGGTGATGAGAAAGAAAAGTGGTGACGGGGGTGCTTCTATAGATGCACTGGTGACATGTCCACTGCTATGTGTCGGATGGGAATTGGTGTGATGAGCATGATATAAAAAGCCGTTAACGGCAGAATCCATATCGCATGATTAAGGAATCATCAATATCGAGCCGTGGCACGAAGAAAGAAAGCATGAGAGCACTAACAGATCAATTATATATCGAAAGCATACATGATAGAGAAAGCATATGGGGATCAGAGAATATCTGTAGTTCGCAATCGATATCGGAAAGATGAGAAAGCCGGTTATGAACAACAAACAATGCATGAACAAAGCGAGTATATGAGAGTTTACGGCATGAACACCGAAAGCATGAACAACAAACAATGCATGAACAATGCTTTCAGAATGGCGTTAACGGGCTGCTTCAGCTTACATACAAGAGAACAGTGGATGAATTAGCACTACACGAGCTGCAAGCCTTTTTCCAACGCTTGTTGGAAAAATAACATCATCCACACCGTCATGTGGGAGCTTAGGCCCGATCCTTTGTGTGGAAGACATGTATATATGGGCATTGTGAGAAAATAACGTTGGAGTTTTGGTTTAACTACGAATATGGTTTTGGCTATCATGATACATAAGCAGCATACAAATGTGGGTATTGTAAATGCGTGGGTTGTAAATGTGACATACATATATGGTATTCATGCATTCGGGATTGTGAATGCATAAATATATTCTATGTGCACATATTCATGGGCCACAATCTCCAGTAGGTATGAGATTAATATGGGTTGCGACCCTTGGTGCGAGGTCCCTACCAGCCCGTGATACTACACTTCAAGCATTCATTATGTATTCTCTTGTAACATGCCTAATTTTTTGATATTATGCCTGTGATGACATGCTTAGCGGTAGTTATAATGCTTATGTTTGTAATAATATCTCTCCTAATTGAGGAATATCCATGATAAGTTGTGCTCACCCTTCGGCATACTGTATGATCCACAAGCTTCCGTGCCACCCATGTTTTTTTGTATATGCTTTTAGGACATTACCATGCTCGAGGTGCCTATAAACATTGACGGATGCTCTTATTATGGCTTCTTTCTCTTTTTGAATTTTGAGCATATAATTGTTATGTATTTTGAATGATATTTTGGATGATCGTATGAATATAATTTTGACTACCTTTCCTTGGAAAGATCAGTTTGCTCTTTTTATATTTTCACTATAAATATGGCTTGCCTAAAAAACTTCCTCCACCAAACCAGATTTGGAGTTCAGAAATTTGGTAAGCTTGTTCGCCAAGTCTGGTGCATGGTGAAGTAGCTGGAGCAACTCGAGATTAACACTCGCACGGTTGGTTTTGGGGTGTGACAGGCCTGATATCGGAGCATTAGGGCACTTTCCCTTACATGCATTAGGGTAAAAATAGGTGGGAGTGAAGCAGCATGATGATGTGGATGGATGAAGTCTAAGATTGGTTATTGGGGCCACAATTTAAATAATATGCATTCGATGCATAGATGGATGATGTAACAAGAGGCATGAGTATGTGTAATAATGAGTTATGAGAGCATGGGGGTGGCTTTTATCCTTACATGTGCTAGGGTCTTGTTTTGGCCTTTTGTAGATGCCTTATGTGGGGTGGGCTTTAAGACTTGTAGAGGACCACATGGACCTAGCCTAAAAGGGTGTTTGTTGCGGCACAACGCGGATTCGGGTTCTTCGCATCATGGCCTACTTTCTGGGTGTCAAATTGACGCACAGAGTATACCGCTGCAATCAGGACAATGGCACGGTCGACATGGTGAGGGTTTCGGGTCTAACGGGCATCGACCTTCTAGGCGCCCATTTTATACGCTTGGGTTCTACTATTGACAGGTCGGGCTAGTTGGCACACATGTGTGAATATGAGGTGATACTAAGGACTGGGGTCCTATATCATCTCCTCCTACTAAGATTGGTCCTGGATTTTTTTACTAAGATCACATACAATCAAGCTAACAAGCAACACAATCCCAAAGTATTATGTATAATTAGGGCCCGTTTGGATGGGGGAATTGGAAGGGATTGAATGGTATTAGGGTGGATGGCATCACTTTTGAGGTAATGATGTCTGTGTCAATGGATTGGTGCAAGATCCATGGGATTGCTATATCCCGGGATGAGATCACCCGGTCTGTTTGGCATGTCCGTCCAATCCCGGGATTGCACCTTCCGATCCCTTCCAATTTGTCAAACCAAACACGTCCAAGGCAAAATTGAATAGGATTAGGGTGAATTGGATGAATTCTAAGGTAATGATGGTGATGTCAGTGGATTGCTGGCAATCCCATGGGATTGCTATATCCTGGGATCAGAATCTCGAGTCTCTTTGGCACGCCCGGCCAATCCCGAGATTTACCTTTCAATCCCTTTCAATCCTTTCCAATCTCTTCCAATCCACCCGGCCAAATGGCCCTTAGAAAAATCCATATCAATCAAAAGTCAATCATAATATATTTCAACACTTTTATCATTCTACTCTTTCCTTTTAAACATGGATGGTCCCCATGATCTTAACAACCATAAAAATATCTTAATATGAGAGGATTCTTTGAAAAGAACCCTTTAACATTAAAGAAAATATTCTTACACCGACCAATACTAATCTTATACAACCAACAATACTCGGTGTGATTAGAAAAATGTAACCATGTATCCTTAAACTATAAAGAGTAACGTTAGACCCGCCCTCTAGAAATGCCATTGCTCCACACGTTCCAATATCCCACATGCAAGAAATATCTAGGCGGTTCATTGGTATAGAACTTTAGGCATGCATGTTCTCTGTCCCAAAGGTCAAGGTTACATACTCATCATGACACACATGTAAGAGACAAAAATGGACAGTTAAAAATTGTCCGATAATCCACATTCATTATACATGTCTCCCAATTGATGAGCAAACCATTGCATTTTTTTTTTTCGAGCCATCGCAATGTATGCGGTATGGCCCGTTAATAGTAACGGTTGGATGACACACACAAGCGGCATGGATTAAACACCTATTGAGTGTATAGATGTGCATGTACAAATTTCATTTCTAGCCCATTTGGGTGTCACTTAAAAATAAATTATCTTATTTTAATTAATATATAGTAATTATGTATTGAATATTTTTAGTACGGATTGAAGGTAATCTTGATAACCCATTATTATTTATACAGGAGATACGCTCAGACATAACTAGTTTTATGTCCGATTAGTTGGCAGGTGGGGCTCACCATGGTCTTTGTTTGACATCTCAACCGTTCAACAAGGTTGTCTCACCATGAAAATGGGCCACTCCAAAATTTAGGTGGATCCAACTATCAAGTGGGAGTACTATATAAAACCATGAACAATCACCCAAAAAACTCCACATTCAAGTGGTGAGCATCTAATGGTTAGATCTACCTGATTTTAGGGCATCCCATCTCCATGGTGGGCCCAAATGGCAAGTTGTACATAAAACTAGTGTGTGAGGATTTCAATTTATATATACTGTGATTTTAATACAAATTACAGTTAATTAAAATAAGATGATATCATTTGTAAGTGGCAACCAAACAAAATGGTAGGGGATTGGCACATTTGCACCTATGAAGGGTCATTGATCATGAATGATTTATATTTATATATACTGTTATCACATATGAACTAGCCAGAAGGTCCATCTATTCATATCCTAGGGATTTTATACCTTAAAAGAAGATTAATAGTTCAATTTCAATTCAACATGTAACTTAGGTGTGGCAATGGGTTAGGTCAGCCCATGGGTCAACTAGCCTGACTTGCTTGTGAGACAGGTTCTGGCCAAGCTAAATGGGTAGTTGGTCGGGCTCGGACTAAAAACGCGACCCATTTCAGTAAATAAATCCGGCTTGGGTTGAACTCTATATGTGAGTTATCAATGGGTTGGGCTAGATAACCTGATTCGACCTGACCTAAAACCCGAAACAAACTAAAGAAGACAAATATTGATGAATTTTATATTTATGTACATATCGATGATTTAGGTTGTGTAGAGCCTTAGTGTCATATTTCATTCTTAAACATGAGTAGGGTCAGGTCTGTCGGGCTTGATCTATTTACAATTACATGAGTCAAGTCCGGCTTGATGAATTTTAAATGGGTTGAGTTAGGTTAGAAGGTAATGGGTCATGGGTAAGGTTTGGGCAAGAATTCTTGACCCATTTAGTAAATGGTTTGGACTTGGGCTAACCCCAACTCGACCCAAACCTACCCATTGCCACCCCTACGAGTGGCCAACATGATGACCAGAGTCGGATTGTATCGCAACTAATGATCCGGGCACATAAAATAAATATCCGGCCTTACGAATCGCCGGATCTTGTTGGCATATGTCCACATGTGGAGCGGCCCAGCACTGTCATTGTGGTTTACGACTCTGCTACTCAAACGATTCGACTGGTCTTGAGTCAGTCTGGACTTGGCCAAGCCAGGAGGTGACCTAGCTAAATCAAGCCGAGTTGCCTATATTTTCAATGTGGAGGCTGAACTTGATTCGACAAAGACCGAGTTGACTAGGAGGAGTTGCATCCAACTCAGTTGTGCCGGCAATCATCCTTCACTCCAATAATCCATGCATGCGTGCAAACGAACAACCTTGTGTTCTTCTTTGAGTCCTGTTGTGCCCTGCTGAAGACCATGTTCTTTTCTTAGTTCGCATTACCGACTCTATTGAGTTACAATGTTCTCCACCTTTCTTTTTTTAAACACACGCACACACACACCACCACAAACTCACGTCTTAGTGGGATTTCACCACCTATGGGTGCTCGAACCCTTGACCAGGTGTTGAAACTCCTAAGAGTCTACCACTGGAGCAATATTCTCCACCTTTATCTGCCCTCAAGAGTGCATCTACATGCACATGAATCTTGTGCAAGGCTTATTCGATCTTTAAGGTCGGTAGTAGAATACGCTCATATACATATCGCTACATGTAGGACATAACTTGGTTATTCCTTTTAACCATTTTTTTTTTCCATATATAAGATGTAATTAATGGCTTGGGGTATGCAATGTCTTGAAATGCGGGGCCTTTACAAATTAAGAAAGGAAATTTATGCTCATCATCATTTGTCGTTGGAACAAGGGGCGTTGTTTGATCTCTCTAGGTGGACCGCATCCTCGGAGATGGATATGATTCCATTACAAGCACCTCTGTCGGTGGAGGATTTAAGCCATGCGTTACCGGAGACATGAACTGTTGCTTGGTCCTCTATAAATTAATATTAACATAATATTTTATTTTATACAAGTCATTATAAGATAAGCTTATTTTATTGGTTGTCCACTTGCATGTAAAAGTTATTTATTTACTTATTCTCCTGCTTATTCATACTCATTGACTTGCTAATGTATTATTGCCTGTGTAAGGTCAAACATGTTGTATGTATGCCATCCAATCCATGCATTAAGTGAGCCCAATTACAATAATGGGATGCCTAAAAATCAAGCTTGCCCCTATGATTGGGCAACATTATATATAGAGAACAATGAATAATCATTTGAAGCCTCCAAATTCACATGGTGGCCTGCGTTATGGTTGGACAAGCCTAATTTTTGCCGTGTCCAATTTTCATGGTGGGGCCAGCTACCATGAAGGTTGCATGCCATATGCATGGCATGGTGGGGCCCATGTGAAATCCTTGTGTAACAATGATGACTTGCAGAAGAATGGGTCACTATTATTGTTATTATTATTGGGAGGGTGAGTGGGGAGAGAAGAGAGTGGGGGGAGAGAGAGAGAGAGAGAGAGAGAGAGAGAGAGAGAGAGAGAGAGAGAAGATTTAGATTTGCTTCTTTTTTATTTGACAGAATGATGTAGAGCGGGTAGCGGACAGTTTCATGGCCAAGATGGATCAGAAAAAGGCCCGGTCGACGACAGAAGTGATCCGGACCGTTTGACCTTAAATCGGGCGTATCTCGCAATTCGGAATGAGTAATCGGCGTAAAATATATGATTTTGAGGTAGAATGAACTACTGTAGCCACCCAACCCTGTTATGCTGGGTTACGCGAGCCGGATTTGCGAAATACCGCCATATCGATAGTCATTTCCCTATTTTAACTCTGTTTTTACTGTAAATAATAAGTTTTATTTTGATTATAACTCTTCATCCATTGGGCTTTAGGAGTTGCGCTCAATGTGAGAAGTGCTTAGAATAATTAGAAGAACCGCTTGGTGAAGCCAAATAAGATACTTACTATTTTTGGTTGAAAACCTTGTGCACTAGTAGACGTCACGATTGTCTATAAATAGTAAGTTTACTATTTATAGTAAGTTGTGAATTCTAGGCGTTTTAGTTATAATTTGCTTCTGATTTCTCTCCCACTACTTGGTATCCTTATTTAAAGGGTTGTGAACTCGTTTATTTTAATCGTCAATCAATTTCAAATTTTATAGAATATATTTTCTATTTTTTTATTCTTTTCCTTATGGATTCAAGGAGTCTTTGTGAGGAGTCCAGAGAAGTTTCGTGGATTCAGAACAGTTATCCCCCTTAGGAAGATGGTGCTTGACCTCACGTCCTCCCCTGCATCACAGAATAACATGATCCGAATTTACGATGTGGATGTTATATAGTAAGCTTGGTAGGCTCTATACAATGTCTGTAGCATGCCTCCCTAGTAGCATGGTTAGTGCATGTGGCGCATAGATTATGAAAAGAAGATGATTTTTAAGGGATGAAATACGAACATATCAAATGATTAAAAATAATAATTTTGAATTTTCAAAACACTTCTTCAATTAAAATGTCTTCCATGTTATTCGCACATATAGAAATTTATCCCTTGGAAATTATGGGTGGGGGTGAAAATGTTCAAAAGCACATGGACCCCAATATGATGCATGTGTTTTATCTATGCCTTCCATTCATTTTTTTCAAATCATTTTAGGAGATGTGCCCAAAAAATGAGACATCTCCAAATCTCACGTGGGCCACACTTAAGGAGACAATGGTGATTGAAAAGCCACTATTAAAAAGGATCAAGCTGATATTAGTGCTTCCCTTCATTTATATTATTTTAATGGTGGGAGTTCAATCACCACCATTTTCTTGTGGTGTGGTCTACTTGAGATATGATGTTTCACATTTTTTAGCTTCAACTGTAGAATGATCTAGAAGTATAGATGGATGGAGTGAATAAAACACATGTATCATAGTAGTTCCACAAAGCACTGTCCAATAGCCACCTCTCCGGTTGGCAATCCACATCCCTTCAAAAGGTACTTGGCTGGGTAAATCTGGAGTGGATTAGCTGTTAACTGGTTAACACCAGAAAACACCTTAGTGGGTGTTACCCTAATCATGTGAGGCTCACCTTGATTTATTTATTGTATATCCACATCGTACATTTATTTTTTAATCTCATTTTAGGGTGCAATCCCAAACCTTAAGAAGATCCAAATCCCAGGTAGATCACACCAGTATAAATAGTGATGAATGGCCACTCAAAACTTCCGTGGGCCACGAAAATTTGGACAAGCTTTTCTTTGTATTTTACCTTCATCGAGGCCCTAGGTAAATAAACATTAGGAAAACCTTAAAATGAGTCCTTTGGAAATTTTAATGGCAAGGCACTCAATCATCACTTTTTCCTATGGCCTAATTCACCTGATATATTTGGGTCCTTGCTGATCTTGCTCCAGTGGTAGACTCTTAGGAGTTTCAACACCCGTAGGTGGTGAAATCCCACCAAGGCGTGAGTGTGTGGTGATGTGTGTTAAAAAAAATTATTTAAAAATCCACCTAATAAAATTTTAAAAAAATAATAAAAATTAAAAATCCACCTAATATTTGGACCTACAAGGCCTTGAAATGGGCTGGAGAAACAGATGGACAGAGTGGATATACAACATATCATCAAGGTGTGGGCCACACGGTATGATTGTTACCCATATAACAGCTAATCCTCTTCCCTTGTATCTAGAATGCCCGTAGTAGGTAGTAGGCTTTTTCGTTTCGCTTGCTGCATATGTATCACTTTCAGACGTTCCCATTCAGTCGATGGCTTGATAGAAGCGGATTTGCTGGTGTACCACACGTCAGCTACATAGCTGGTGAAGATACGGACGCGGATTGCGTCCTACCCCCGCCCGGACGGTAATCCGTCCGGGCAGGGTTCTGTGGGACCCACAGTGATGTAAGTCTTTTATCCAAGCCGTTAATAATTTTTCTCAGATCATTTTAAGGCATGATGCAAAATATTAGGCCGGTACAAGTCTTAAACGGTCCACAAAGTGGGGATTGAACGTCCACCATTAAAAAGTTCTTGCGAGCCGGAGAAGTTTCAGATCAAGCTTATATTTGTGTTTTCACTTTATCCACTCTACATTACCTTATTAATAGGTTGGATGGTAAAAAAACATCACAGTGGCCCTCATAAAAGTTTCAACGGTGGGTGTCATTATCACTGCAGCTTCCTTTGGTGTGGTCCACTAGAGCTTTAGACCTGCTTCATTTTTTCTACCGTACCTTAAAATGATCTGAGAAATTTGATGAACGGCGTAGATAAAACAATTAGATCACGGTGGGCCCCACAGTAGGACGTAATCCACGTCCGTGTAGATACGTGTTGTGCGAAGATGAACGGAGACGCTCCTCAAGCTCTGATTCGTAGAAACGGTTGAAAGGAGATCAAAGTTATATTTATTATATCTAGTGTTCATCCATTTTTCGAGATCATTTTAGACTCTTGTATAAAAAAGAATCGTATCCGAAGCTCAAATCGAGCACATCAAAAATAATTTTCCATTCAATTTTCACCGTTAAAAAAATCATAGGGCCACCGTAACGTTTATTTTCCATTCAATTTATTAATAAGGGAAAAAAAAATATATGATTGAGGAGGAAAAACAAATTTCATATTGACCCGAAACTTCTGTAACCCCCCTAAAGGGTTTCAATGGTAGACATTCAATCCTCACTACTTTTTGCAGTGTGGTCCAATTGATCTTTAGATTTGTCTTATTTTTCAGCTCAAGCCTTAAGATGAGCTTGTGAACTGGATGGACGGTTTGGATATAACACATATATTATGATGAGACCACAAAACTTGCTGACAGCAATACACCAACTATATAGCTGGTGTGTAGTACACCAGCCAATCCGCTTCCTGATGCTCACTTGACTAGTGGATTGCACCGATTTTCTTTTGAAAACTAATACCGTCTAGGGTGGTGTGATGACCTAGAAGAGTTTTGTGGAACGGTGGCTGGTGGTTGGATATAAACCAATGGACCACACCACAGGAAAACAATAGTGATTTCTATGGCTTGATACCAAAAATGAGAGGGATATAAATCTAGGGTGGACCACACCACATGAAACAATAGTAGTTGGATATCCACCATTAAAATCCTCATAAGGCCCACTGTACTATTTATTTGACATTCAATTTGTCTATTAGGTCATAAGGACCTAGATGAACGGAAAAAACAAAGATCAGCTTAATCCAAAACTTTTATTACCCCCAAAAAGTTTTTAATGGCCACTGTTCATTCAACACGGTTTTCCGTAATGTGGTACACTTGAGATTGGGATATACCTCATTTTTTTTTGTCTCATATCATGACATAATCTAAAACACATATAAAAAGGGTGAGCTCTCAATCCAGGGGGGGGGTCGTCCTATGCCAAATTAAAAAAAATAATGAACTGAAATATTAAATAAAATTGAATCAATCAGAGATCTTAATTGTAATAGTATTGAGAAATTGATTTAAACCTTTTTCAAAGAACAACCTTACACCAAAAACAAATGTTTTAGATAAGATAATCTGATTTCTTAAACGCAGTAATGATTATGATCGCGAACTAAAACAATAGGTAGATGAAGGAAACTATCTATTACAAACATTCACCACATATACATGAAAAGATTACAAACATTCAACACACATCCATCACATACATCATCCACCACAAAACACCGGGAGTTATAGTGGTTCGGTGTGTATACCAACGGTTCTCAAACAGTCACACATACTCCACTCCCAATAATCACAACCCATGTGATATTGGCGTTCACTATAAAACAAGATTTTCATAGGTTTACCTTAAAACCTATACAATTGTGTTTTCAAATGGGTTATCACAAACAAAACCCCGCGTTGAGATTTTATAGCTGATCTCAGTCAAAACCAATACAGAGATTTTCTGACTTATCTCAAAAACTAAAAACAAATAAACAAAGAATACTTATCTTCTTCTTGAATATGCTGTTTGATGTAGCCCGTAGAACTGCTTCACTTGATGTGTAGATCTTCAATGTCCAATAAACATAATCAAGGGTGGTAGGTTCTAAACAGATTTTAAATTATCTCAAACCTTAGGCTACTTGTTTGAATTCCTTAGATCTCACAAGGTAAAGTAAAAACTCCCTTAAAAAATCAGATTCACAAAACAAAGACCAATGAATTACAAAAACAAATAAGATATTAAATGATCTAAATTTACCGGATTATATTTTGATATTGACGGTGACTTTTCTCTCAAAGTGGAGGCTTCCTGTGGCATTTTTGAATGATTTGGAATGAGAAAATACCTATATTTATAAGCTGAAAAATGGTTCCTTCGATTGGTCTGAGAATTAATCAAATTTCAAATTTTTGGCGTGATCGGATAAAACCGACCTTCGGTTGGTCGAGTGGCCTGCTCGACTGGTCGATCATAGCCTTTGACTAGTCGAGGGAGTCAGAAAAAGGTTGCTAGAGTTCGAGTCGAGCTCCCCACGACTGGTCGAGTAAAGTGCTCGACTGGTCGAGGAACTACTAGAAAAACTTCGAATTTGAATTTGAATTTCGGACTAGTCGAACCAGAGTCTGGACTAGTCGAACTTAGGCTTCGACTAATCGAATTTAAACCTAATCGAAATATAAAAACCTGTGAATAATTTGCAAAAGAAAGGACCTAAGCCTAGAGTCTTTCTAAGGTCAATTATACATGAAATATTGGACATTGAAGATACTACTCGAATTTTCAATAGCTTTAAGTAGATCTTCTACTTGAAGTGAACTTGAAATAGTAGTTTGATTTTGAACTTGAAGTAGAGGAAGATCTCAAACTTGTAGTACTATCTTCATGTCTTGCACTATCAAACTTCAAATGATGATCTTAAAGGTGAACTTTCTATTTTGCTTCACTTGAAGGTGAACTTTCCATCATATGAATAAGTCACGCTCTAAATTATTTTGTCTTATCCAATTTGACAACAATGGATGCTTTATATATCACAACACTTACAACATACATCATGGTGGGGCCCACAGAGCACCAACCTCCAGCCATTGGATGGTTGCAGGGGAGTAGCTAATCCGTTTCTCCATCCAAGCAGTCCAAAAGGTCAAATACAGCTTGATCCAAAACTTAAGTTTTCAATGGTAGTCATTTAATTGCCACTTGAAGTTGGGATTATCTTATTTTTGAATTTACGCTCTAAAATGATCTGGAAAAATGAATGGATGGTATGGATATAACACATACATCATGGTGGGCCCTGCAGAACTTTGTCACCTCAACACACCACGGAGGTCGGTGGTGCGCGGCACACCATGCAATCCGCTTCTGTTTTGTGCCAGCGTATCTGTGCTGATGGAGGAGATGTCACACGCGCGTGGGGCGAAACGTCTTCCCCGTCTTACTCGCGCGAGTTGAGTAGCTGGACTCTTCGTCCTCACAAGTAAAATTCCCTTCTTATATATAAAAAAAAAACCCAACCTCAACAGCCACAACAGACACCTTCTTCAACTCTCCCGCCATTTTCCTATTCCTTATCACAAACAAGTAATTATCCAACCAGAAATATCATCCCTAAATCTCTCTCTCTCTCTCTCTCTCTCTCTCTCTCTCTCTATATCAGGCAAGCTCTTTGGAAGTCTTCCCCCTCTCTCTCTCATCACCAAAGGCAAGATGTACGGGTTTTTCTCTCTTTATGCCTAGGGCAAGATGCTCGGAATCTCTTTCTCTCTCTCTTGATCTATATATGCTTGAAATCCGGCTACAAACAGGTCTGTGATTTCTCTCTAACCCTAGCAATCTCGATTTTCTTGCAGATATTTTTTAGGGTTTGGTTTCCGCCATCTCTCTCTAAAGCAGGTAGTTCTCTCTTCCTTACATGCAATAATCATACCTACACTCTTCTAATTCGGGAAGATCCAGTGATTGAATCTTTTGCATGTTGACAAAAATCCTGATTTTTTTTTTTTTTTTCCTTTTTTGGGAAAATTTCTTTAAGTGGTGTATAGTTGGGGGAATGGGGCAAATAGAGAGTGCCCAAGATATCTGTGACCTTATTTTAAGAATAGAAGTAAGGGAAAAGTCTATGTGCGCACGGTGTTCACTGAGATTCAATGTGCATGTCTCCCACCACCCAATCACCGTGGATATTTTACATGCATTTCAAGATGGGTTTCTTGAAAGTTTGCATTTTTAAATGCTTGTTGGGTTCCTGTCCACCATCTTTAAATGATGGGACATTGGACGTGTGTGCAATTAATTGGTTGATGATGTGCTCTTGTTGTGTGTCCAGTATGGATGGCAATGGGCTGGGCGGTCTACCCCGTCCGGCGATGCTTAACATGCATTTCAAGATGGGTTTCTTGAAAGTTCGCATTTTGAACTGCTTGTTGGAATCCTGCCTACCATCTTTAAATGGTGGGACATGTGTGCAATTAATTGCTTGATTATGTGCTCTTGTTATTGCGAAACGTATTAAGGCAATGGTCTGTCTGGTACGGGAGGCAATGGGCCTGGCGGTCTACCCCACCTGGCAATCCCGACCCCTGGCCTTGTACCAGGCTTGAACTAGTTAGTTAGGCCAGTGGGCTAGGGTTGGGCTAGGCATGCAAGGCCTGAACAATTTTTTGGGGCGAGCTTCAGCTCATGTTATTGTAGCCTGGCCTCGCCCGGTCCGTAGGTATATATGTGGTTCTACATATAGTCCATTTATTAGACAATTGCAAAGGAGAAGACATTTGAGAGGGGCTAACACTTTTGTAGTGTTGTACAAATAAGAAAATGGTGGCGGCTCATCAGGCGTACGCATGGCATAGTTGTAAGGCAATCTAGGCAATCCACGTTTCTCTCTCAACTTTGGATGGAGCATATACACAATATTGCTCTGAGAAGGTTACATGAACTGTTTGATCTTTCCATTCGAATTTGGATCCATCACTATTCATTAAACCATTGGATGGATAGTTGTACATCAATGCCTTGTGAGGAGGACGGGTCCCACCAATTTTAAATGGTGCAAGACTAACGTGGGAGTCTAGCCCTTCAAATAAAAGTCAATGTCATGCATGGGTTGGACCGTCTAGTGAAAAGGTTGCTTGATAAGATTGGTTAGCAACGGTTGGATCGTTATACTGCTTAAAGAGAGGCCTCCTTGAGAGATTTTCTCATGGAGACATGGAGTCTCTTCTCTCTCTCTCCTTTCTCTTTCAAACACACCTTTTCTCCCTAAAACCCGCCATTAAGGACAGACTATAACCGAGCTCTCTCTTAACACTCCCTCCCATTATCTCGTTGTTTGCATCTTTATCCCTCCCCCCATAAATGATTTTCCAAGAAACAGGGCAAGGGCAGTTTTTTTGGCATGTCAGTTTTGTGCCGAAATTAAACCATTACCATCTTTGGGTGGTGCCCAAATGCGCACCCCATCTTTGGGCGATCTCTCTTTCTTGAAGATATGACAGTTTGAACAAGATTTGAAATGGCAGTGCATGGTTAGGGATATGTACCAAAAGTAATTAGAAAACAACTGATTCCTGGAGAGGAGCACTGAACATAGTAATTTTGCAGGAAGCTGTCTGCTTTGCATATTTCAAACCAAGTTCAGATGGACCCTTTGATTGTCAAGCTTCTTGAGGATGATGAGGTTAACAACATTCTCCTAAGCTTTACCTTTTGTTATATTTATTGAAGGTTCCCAAATTTATTTATTTAATTTTTGAATGGCAGTTTCCAGCTTTTTAATTTTCCAACTAAGACCATGTTCTTTTATTTCTTCTCAATGCTCCAGGATGAGAACATACATTCTGGAAAGGATGTGGAGGCATTAACAGCTGCCTTAAACAGAGATATTGGAGGAGAGTCAGGAGACACGTCTATTTCTCAGTCTGTTGATCTAGATGCTGGTTAGATTACCAATCCCCCTGGCTCTCTGTGTGTGTGTGTGTGCGCGCGCATGCGGCCTGGCGCTCATGCACGGCTCTCTTTCGTTGAGTTTACATCTAGTTGTAGAAAGCAGCTTGGATTGCATTATAGAAGTAATTTACAAGGAAAAACTTATGTGACTGCATTCTTGAATTTGGATATCGTAACAAAGTTCATCATCACCTAAGCCTTGTCCAGCTAATTGGGCAGCTGCACGAGTCCGGTTCCTCCATTGATTCCATCAAGGACTATATCTTCAGTTAAACTATAGGTCATTAAGTCTTTTTTTACCACCTCCACCTACGTCCTTTTGGGCCTTCTCCTTTCCCTTTTAGAGAATTCAACTTCAACCAATTCTCTCCTTCTGAATAGGCACAGTTCTTGATCTCTGTTGCAGATGACCAAACCATCTAAGTGTACCTTCTCTCATCTTATTACGTACTGGTGCTGTGGCTAAGTTCCTCCATGTGCATTCCTTTCTATTTCTATCCTAACTCACCTTTCATCCATCCATCTTAACATCCTCATTTCGGCTATGCTCATCCTATCAACATGTAACAACATAGTTGATATAAATTAATTTATATATCAATGATTTTTTTTTTTTTTATTATAGAAAGATTGTGTTCAGGATGTAGTTTGCCTTGGTGCACCTCTTTATTAGGAAGGAACAAAAAGAAAAGGAGCAAAGAGCAAAACCAGGGTTTAAATTCTCAGCTTTGTAGCATGTATTGGCAGACCTCAAAGTTGACACATATCGTACGTATCCAATGATATTTGTTGTGTATTGTTTGTATTGGTGCAGTCTTTTTTTCCCCTTTTCTTTTCTCAAACAATTCCAAAAAAATGTGTAAAATCCAGAAAAAAATGAGACAACATATTTTTTAACTGTGAATTTATAACAAAAATGTGATATGATTACTGCCATCTGCTTTCTTGTTGCTAGCTTGCCTGGTAAAGATTTAATTGGCTCTACTGACTTCTAGTTTGTAGAACTTTACAGTCTGCCAGGTATGCAATGTGCGATTGCATGATATGAAAATGTTTACATTCATAAGAATAAGCAAATAAGAGACCTTGACAAATATACAAGTTCCAAACTTGACATAATTAAATACATGGTTCATATATGCATTGCAGATTTGTGCTATGGAATATTTCTACAATCTACAACAACTAGAAGTTGGAAATTTTAGCCACAAGTCCTGGCTGTAGTATATAAATACCTAACTTCAGTACCAAAATGATGACCATGAAGGCTGAAGCTCATCATTATACTGATAATTCTGATATATATAGCCCATCGAGGTAAATCTAATAAAGTCATGGTAAACTCTGGTCTCAACAAATTGTGACTGCCTACCCTCTAATTCTACCGCCAAATCCCAACTCTAATGCTTTGGCAATCCTTGTCCATGCTATTGAATGGCATAGACTTTTGACATGGAGTTGTAGGACTCATTGGACCACCCTTAGCATTGCTACCATCATCCCTCTGACTAAGCAATAGACCTAGTTGCTGCTACTGCTACTACCATGGTCTATGTCATGTTCGTCCTATCTATAAAGCTCTCCAAGGTTTGTCTTTTGTGCCAAAGCTTGCTCATCCAACAAATTGCTTCCCTAGCCATCTAAAAATTTGATGTTTCCTCTCTTTCAACCTTGGGTTCAATCAGCTGACTTCTGAAAAATGGAGTCCAAGCTATTGAAACTGAAGTAGTTATCTTCTGCCTCCCTTCTCTAAAGGATTCTCTACCTCGATGTCATGTTGTAGTGCATGAAAACAATCACTCCAGCATCTCTGAAGCTAAACTATTTATGCTTTTGGTGTGGTGATGCAGCACGATCCAATCATCCAATGGGAGGACACAAAGTGGTCTAATTTCTGGTTGATCAAAGATCAGGCCCATCCAACAAGGGTCCTGATTAAAGATCTGTAACATCCATACAGAGAAGATTTGGATTCTCAACTGTCCTAGATTGAAGATATGGACCATATCAAAAGTCAAAATCGATCTAGTGACATATCTGGACCCAAATCAATGGTCCAGTTGGACTTTGAGGTCCATGAGTCCATAGGATTTATCAATTATTAGAGTTAGTCTACAAGTTGTTGGACATGTTCCTTTTTAGTAATTCTATGACTTATTTGTGGGCCTCACTCTCAACTGTCCAGATGGAAGATCTAGACCCTATCAATAGTCAGAGTCGATCTGTGACATATCTGACCCAAATCAATGGCCCGGTTGGACTTTTGAGGTCGATGAATCCATAGGAATAATCATTTGGCCAGTTCTCAGAGTTAGTCTACAATTTGTTGAACAAGTTTCCTTTTAGTATTTTTATAACTTATTTTCTGGGCCTCTTTTTGGGTATCCAACAACATTTGAATGACACTAAATTTGTTTCATTTTGAATGTCTATTAAGTTAGCTTTCAAACAAGCCCAATATTATGATTCCAATATCATATGAGTGAGTTGTGACCAATTTACAGAAAACATGTATGGTTGTGACAGGATTTAGGGAAATTTTAGTCACTTTTAATATTTTATTGAGATAGATTGTTATGATCAGAAGAAGTGGATGGTTAGGATTATATTAAGGTTTCTTTTGCCATGAGAAAAAAGTATGCATACATGTAAAGATTATTTTTTGAAGGAGATGATGATTATTTTGTGAATGGCTGCTTTCTTTGTTTTTTATTCCTGCAATGGGTTTCAGTTGGGTTAATTCCTTGAAACCTCTTTGGTGCAATGTCTTGTGGTTTGTGTGGCAATTTTTCATAGTTATCATTTTATTTGATGTTTTTATTGCACCATTGTTGGATTTTGGATGAATTAGAGCTAAATCGTGACATCCTGGAGAAGATTTTGGATCTCTAAACTGGTGCATAGTTTCAGATTTGTTCAATTTGGTTTAGTTCTTGAAGTTGTTGCATAATGTGTGGGGGAATGTGTGCTGCTTGAATGACTACTACTACTTTGTGGCAACTCATCCATGGCACATGCAACATACATGCATGTGAATCAGTCAAATCCGTGGTTTGCATTGCGAATGGATAATATGATGAAATTATATTGTATGATCTTAACCATCTGATTTGGCCATTGAATTCTGTAAGCTGACCATTTTCTAACTGTCAATTTGATGGCCACGCAATGGACGGATGTAGTCATGCAGTTGGTGTGACTTTTTCAATAGGATCCATCTACAGTGGTAGTCATGTTTCAACAGTTTGGATTGATGTGTGTATGCCATATATATTACACCGTGCATGAGTTGGTACCAAGTAGTACTTCTGGGAATGCTCATTGGAGTCTAGCACTTCTCGTCTCATACTTTTTCTCAACCATTGCCTGCTGCCTGATTCAGCCCCATTTTGCACATTTAGCAAGTTCTCGAGCGATTTCATAGTTTAGTGTCACTTGATCCAGTTTTGTCCTGTTCACTGTTTGTCAACCGTTGGATGGTTTGTCTGATCTAGTTGCCCTTTCGTATCGGTGATTACCGACGCTCAATGCGATGCTTCCATGTACCAATCTACACGATCAAATGCAACACTACAATTGATTTTATCACCTACTTGGCTTGGTGTGTTTGAATTGGTTTGGGAGATTTTTTCGTTAATGCAGGGGCATTTTCACACCAAGCTCGAGTGGGGTGGCCCGTGTGAAGCGGGGGCACACTCAGGGTGGGAGGCCTGTGTGAGGCGGGACCCATGTGAAGTGGGGCCCACTAGGGGGGTTCGGCTGAGGGCACATGGGCTATGAGATAAAGGGATTGATTCATCACGCTCTATCAGTTCGAGCTTTTAGAGCAAGTGGTTAGTTGTCTTGTGTAAAAAGTGGTATAAGAGCGAGAGGTCTCGTGTTCGAGACTTCTCACTGGGGGTGATTAATGCAGGGGCATTTTCACACCGGGCTCGAGTGGAGCGACTTGTGTGAAGCGGGGGCACACTCGGGTGGGTGGCTTGTGTGAGGTGGAACCCATGTGAAGTGGGGCCCACGCAATGGACGGATGTAGTCATGCAGTTGGTGTGACTTTTTCAATAGGATCCATCTACAGTGGTAGTCATGTTTCAACAGTTTGGATTGATGTGTGTATGCCATATATATTACACCGTGCATGAGTTGGTACCAAGTAGTACTTCTGGGAATGCTCATTGGAGTCTAGCACTTCTCGTCTCATACTTTTTCTCAACCATTGCCTGCTGCCTGATTCAGCCCCATTTTGCACATTTAGCAAGTTCTCGAGCGATTTCATAGTTTAGTGTCACTTGATCCAGTTTTGTCCTGTTCACTGCTTGTCAACCGTTGGATGGTTTGTTTGATCTAGTTGCCCTTTCGTATCGGTGATTAACCGACACTCAATGCGATGCTTCCATGTACTAATCTACACGATCAAATGCAACACTACAATTGATTTTATCACCTACTTGGCTTGGTGTGTTTGAATTGGTTTGAGAGATTTTTTCATTAATGCAGGGGCATTTTCACACCAAGCTCGAGTGGGGTGGCCCGTGTGAAGCGGGGGCACACTCAGGGTGGGAGGCCTGTGTGAGGCGGGATCCATGTGAAGTGGGGCCCACTAGGGGGGTTCGGCTGAGGGCACATGGGCTATGAGATAAAGGGATTGATTCATCACGCTCTATCAGTTCGAGCTTTTAGAGCAAGTGGTTAGTTGTCTTGTGTAAAAAGTGGTATAAGAGCGAGAGGTCTCGTGTTCGAGACTTTTCACTGGGGGTGATTAATGCGGGGGCATTTTCACTCCGGGCTCGAGTGGAGCGACTTGTGTGAAGCGGGGGCACACTCGAGTGGGTGGCCTGTGTGAGGTGGAACCCATGTGAAGTGGGGCCCACGCAATGGACGGATGTAGTCATTCAGTTGGTGTGACTTTTTCAATAGGATCCATCTACAGTGGTAGTCATGTTTCAACAGCTTGGATTGATGTGTGTATGCCATATATATTACACCGTGCATGAGTTGGTACCAAGTAGTACTTCTGGGAATGCTCATTGGAGTCTAGCACTTCTCGTCTCATACTTTTTCTCAACCATTGCCTGCTGCCTGATTCAGCCCCATTTTGCACATTTAGCAAGTTCTCGAGCGATTTCATAGTTTAGCGTCACTTGATCCAGTTTTGTCCTGTTCACTGCTTGTCAACCATTGGATGGTTTGTCTGATCTAGTTGCCCTTTCGTATCGGTGGTTAACCGACGCTCAATGCGATGCTTCCATGTACTAATCTACACGATCAAATGCAACACTACAATTGATTTTATCACCTACTTGGCTTGGTGTGTTTGAATTGGTTTGGGAGATTTTTTCGTTAATGCAAGGGCATTTTCACACCAAGCTCGAGTGGGGTGGCCCGTGTGAAGCGGGGGCACACTCAGGGTGGGAGGCCTGTGTGAGGTAGGACCCATGTGAAGTGGGGCCCACTAGGGGGGTTTGGCTGAGGGCACATGGGCTATGAGATAAAGGGATTGATTCATCACGCTCTATCAGTTCGTGCTTTTAGAGCAAGTGGTTAGTTGTCTTGTGTAAAAAGTGGTATAAGAGTGAGAGGTCTCGTGTTCGAGACTTCTCACTGGGGGTGATTAATGCGGGGGCATTTTCACACCGGGCTCGAGTGGAGCGACTTGTGTGAAGCGGGGGCACACTCGGGTGGGTGGCTTGTGTGAGGTGGAACCCATGTGAAGTGGGGCCCACGAGGGGGGTTCGGCCGAGGGCTTGACCCCCCTATCAGTTTGAGCTTTTAGAGCAAGTTGTTAGTTGTCCTGCGTTATTCGTGGACATCTTTCTTGGTTTGTTGGCCCATCTTGTATTTGTTTTCCATGTGGTTCACCTGTTTGTTGTGCAACACTTATTTGTTGTTTAGTGTTAGATTATTAAATTTAGCATTTCAAATCATCAAGATTCAGCATGTTGTGCACATGTGAGTTTTATTAATTTTGTATTGTTAGACTGGCAGGAAATTGCAATTGAGATGTCTTTACCTTTTTAGAATTTTCTTTTATTGCAAAAACCATTTGAGTTTGTACATTAGTTAGTTTGGTGCTAACTCTTTGTTACCATATGACCCACCTTTTTGGCAACTCAATAGGAGTATCGTCCCATGGAAGCAATTCATTGCGGAATCAATTACTTGGACAAACTCAAACTTTCAGTCAAGAAGATCTTACACGCCAAGATCAACAAGAAAAAGAACATCATCCACAGCCACATGAGCAACTTTCATCTGGAATGGAGCTACTACTGCATGGATCTAGAGTTGAGACTCAGCACAAACAAGATGGCCATCCACTGGAAACTGATAAGCTGCTAGTGCAGCATAACCAGTCTGAGGATGACCGACAACATCAACAGCCAGAGCAAAATACACTTAAGCTATCTGAAAACAAGCAGGCCACTCAGATTTCTGAAAAAAATCCTGGTCAGCATTCAGAAGAGGATATTCAAAAGTTTCAGAACTCCGAAAGCCAACAACAACAATCAAAAGTACAGCAGTTGGATAATCAAAACACACCAGCAGCAGACCAAGCACATAAACCAACGGCGGGGAATAAATCAAATTGTAACATACCTGTTCACAAGTTGATTCCAATTTTTTGTCCTCATCTTGATAAAGATAGACAAATGCAGCTTCAGGATAGTTTTGCTAGATTGAGGGTTAGTATTTTGACTTGTATATTTAACATATGTGCTTGTTTGAAAATTAACTGGTTATTTGCTTTCTAAAGTTGATTTGTTCCCCTAGCTTATACTGAATGTGCATTTCCATTGGTTTTATCACTAGAAAAATGAAATTGGCAGAGACGACTTTCTGAGGACTTTGAGAAATATTGTGGGGAACGAGTTGCTCATGTCTGCACTTCAGAAGTTACAGCAGCAGGCAAGAAGATCCTGGATCTAATGTAGAAGGAGAAGCCTACTATAGTGTTTGCATCTTTAAGATGTGATTCATTGACTTGCATGCGGCATACATGCCTGACCCAGGCCATCGAAATTGTGGCGCCCATTGGGGATGGAGCATAACCTTAAAAATTACACTGGTCAAATGGTCTCAACTGTCCAATTGGTGACGTTCAAATGCAGACTTAAAATAAATTGGTCAGTGTTCCAAATTCAACAGACAAAATTAGATGGTGAAGGTAATGTGGCCAGTGCAATATGTGGGCTATGTTCTGTCCACATTGGGACGGTTTGGTTTAGAGAGTCTGGATTGTCTTGCATGTGTGATACTTGTACAGTGGAGTCTCCACTACTTAGAATATGACTGTGAATGCAGACTGTAGTCTAGATCGTGTAAGTATTTCAGTGAACTCAATACCCTTCTGAAGTCAGCAGTTTCCTTGCTCAGCAGGAGCATCAGGTTCGAGCTCAAGTTCAGGCTGCACGAAACTCGCAGACAAGTCCTGGTCAATATCAGCTACAGTCTCAAGCTTCATCCCAGCAGCTTACCATGCCATCTAATCCTGCTCAACAGTCAACTGAAGACAAAACATTTTCACAACTTCATCCATCGATCCAACATCAGAAAGGATCCGGATCTCCTGCACATCTGTCTTATATTCCATCTTCGACAGTTGAAATGCAGAAGGATGCATGCATGCCAACCTCACAAAACAGTGCTCAGAAGCCCAGGGAGACGGAACATCAGTCTGATGTGCAGGTTAGCCACACTCCATCCTCTGCAAATACATTGCAGGTAATCAAGAAACGGAACCTTCTATGGTCTCAGTTCAGACAGTTACCAAGCAACAACAGCTTCCTCGTCCAATGATTTCTTGGTATCGGGATCCAGCTAGTAATTATAATACACATCCATATCCTGGGCCTTCCGTTAGTGTTGCTGCAGCTTCTACTAAATCCCAAACTCAAGGTCCACAAATAAGGCAAGTTCTGCATCCCCAAGGCATGGCTTCAACTCAACGCGCTGCATCTCAGCCCAAGAACCAAACCAATGCGCGTCGGTATGAGCTAAGAAGTGCAATGAATGAAGCCAAGAAGGTGCATGGTGGATCTCCTCCTAACCTGACAAGTAATTCATCACTAGATCCTAATGCATGTCAATCATCATCAAATAAAGACCAGACAAGTAGCGGTTCATCACCGACGGCTTTTCCGAAACAGGAACTGGTTGATCAGATGGCTAAACAGCTCATGCCTCCATTATCAGCTCCACAGAGCTCCTCTTCTTTTGGGGCAATACACATTGGCCGAGGAAACCCAGCTCTTGGTCCTTTGAGGGATGATGCCAGTGAAAAGCAATCAGCTAGAATGGGCTTTCCTACCCCTATGAACATGATGACCAGACATCAAAATTCAGGTCCTGTTTCAACACAACCAGAACATATGATGCAGGTCTGTTCTTAGTATCTATATTTGTTTGCTTTAATAAGATGAACTACAGTTAGCTACTTTAGGCTGGATATCTTGTTGAAGCACTTGTTGGTTGATGTTTTTTCTTTTGATAACCAGGGACCTGACTAATTCAAGATGTAAACAAATAGTGGGCTCAGTAGAATTGAAGTTTTGTTGATTCTACAGGATGCAGTTTATTATTATTATTATTATTATTATGATCATCACCATCATCATCATCATAGTAAAGCCAGGATAGTTGCCTTATTCAATTAATAGAGATGTAAGTTGTGCTACATAGTACTTTCTTGTTCTGATAAATTGGATACATGGCAACAGTCATAACAAGATTCTTTACACACACACACACACAAGAGCTGGGTGCTTTACAAGATTAGATCTCCTGGGTGCACAATACTGTGCATTTGGACTTACTCTAATAGATTAAGCTTTTTCATATAGCCATGAGACAAGAAGTTTTGGAGTTTTAACTTAATATGATTTGCACTGCAATTCCTAGTTGGAGGTGGAAGCATGGGTTGAAGACTTGGCAACTTGGACTGACCTGTTTGGCCCTGAGTTGAGTCGGACTCAACCAAGTCTGGGGGTTACTCATCTGACTTGACCTGAGTGAGGCATATTTTCCATGCTGACTTGTGTAACCGAACCAGATCAGACTTGTCCTAGTCTGAGTCGACTCAGATGAGTCCTGTCCAACTCAGGCTAGTTGGCAACCCATAGGTGGAATGGGCTGCATTAAAAAGGAATGGCCATGAAGTGGGAAGAACCACCAATTGGCTCCCTCAAGCACATTTATTTAGAAGCTTGATTGGTAATATGAGAGAGGACCAGTATAGAATGATGTGGTGAAGTTACACTAGGAGTGAGATTAGAATGAAGCCATGACTAGAGCACAGTTTTGGAAGGGTTGAAGATTGCAGGGCATATTTATTTGGAGAACTGTTTTTCAATATGCTTGTTCTTGGTGAGGCTCGGGATATGTCGAGTGGTTTAGAAATTGTCTTCTGCATATTTGTGAGACATTCTTACAAGAAGTTTCTAAAACATTCTTACATATTAGGCTAGCTCTTTCACCATTGTTAATGTACTTCACTTTCTTACATCATTAATAAAATTTCCATCTATAAATGAAGTTGGCTGGTCCTCTTCAGAATCATTCATGTTTCAGGCTTATATTCAATCATGGTTTTTTTTTTTTTTTTTTTTTTTTTTAAATAAAAATAAAAAATTAAATCTTTAGTGCTGCTGGTTTCTTCTTTAAGTACATGTTAATGTATTTTCATTGCCATTGCTTTAGTTGATGGCACCCTTGCATTTGTTGACTGCTATCAACTAATGTTATTTGTTCGATGCTGTGTAAATTAGATGAGGTCTCAAAACCCATCTGCAACCACACCAGTTGGGACTGGAACTAATGTGAGGACACCATCCAAGAAACCATCTGTTGGTCAGAAGAAACCACTTGAAACACTTGGCACTCCCTCACCACAGTCCAGGTGAACTTCACTCTCCTTGCATTGCTCAGTTCAATGATATCTGTACCATGCGTTCTGCTAAGCCCACAAACACCTCTGACCACACATGCCCACCTGACACGTGCAAGAAGTGGTCTGTAAATCAGTTAGGCTTATAGTTCAGATGACATGACCCAAAAATAGCCGGTCCACTCATCTGTCAATGCAGACCTGAACTTCAAATGTGGACATTGGCATTTTAAGCGGTCCAGCTTTTTTTTCCTGTGGTTCACCTAATTTGTTGATTGTCTTATTCTAAGCCAGGTCATATAAACAGTGGACCTGTGTGATGTACTGATGTTATGTCCATCACGTGCTTGGTCAATACATTCGTGGACATTGGCATTTTAAGCCGTCCAGCTTTTTTTCCTGTGGTTCACCTAATTTGTTGTTGTCTTATTCTAAGCCAGGTCATATAAACAGTGGACCTGTGTGATGTAGTGATGTTATGTCCATCACGTGCTTGGTCAATACATTCAGTTGCATGTAGAGGTGTGTGGGATTAGTGAAGCTCTCCGTACTATTACTTTCAATATTAACTTTCCTCTTGTTTTGTCCTTAACACAGTTTCTATTAATCTTTCAACAAATACTCAAAATATTTTATGCAATGCCACAGTAAAAAGCAAAAGGTATCAGGGGTAGCTGTAGATGAAAGCATTGAACATCTCAATGATGTTACTTCTGTCAGTGGAGTTAATATAAGAGTGAGTGATTTTGTTTTGATCTCCTTTTACGAGGTGTCTGTTTGTTGTAAACATCGACTAGTATTAGGTCAAAGAAAAAAGAAGAAGAAGAAGAAGCAAAAGAAGCTCCCTATCATAATGGATGGATCATGTATTCACTTCAAAGAGCTCACAGTGTGATGGTTCTTCTGTTTTGGAACAGGAAGAGGAAGAGCAGCTACTTTCTGCACCGAAGGAGGAAAGCCATGCTTCAGAAGCAAATCGAAGGGTTGTACAAGAGGAAGAAGAAAGGCTGATTCTGCAGAAGGTCCCTCTTCAGAAGAAAATATCAGAAATCAGTTAGAAACTCTTGTCCATGAGCACATTCATCTTTTTTATGTTGCATGGGAGACTATATATTAAACATTATGGTCCTTTTAGATGTACCCCAAATTGAGAATGAAAAGGGAAGCGTGGCTTGGTCCATATGCATTTTGTAGAAATCGAGCCATCCACCTGCAAAATGCAGATGGTGGAATCTGAAATCTCCCATCCAAAAAACCCATTGGAAATGAGAATGTGGTGATAATGGGTTAGCCTTGTTATCATCCTATTCTCAGTGAGGTGGTGGATACCCACTTCCATCCACATCTGGTGGGCTTTCAAACAGGGCTTAAAGGAGAAATCTCTGTTGTGCTTGAGTAGGCTGATTTCTGTTGTCTGTGGCAGTGTCTAAATGTGGGATAAAGAATATGAGGAATGACGTGGAGCGTTGCCTCTCAATGGTGAGACATTAGCATCACATTTCCCCCTTTTATGGACATTCTGTCATATGCTTTCTTACACAACTGAATTTTCAGTGTGTGGAGGAACGAATGCGTGGGTTGATAAATAACCTTATAAGACTATCGAAACAGGTATTCTTCTTTTTTAATTCTAACTGCTTGATACTGTTTATCAATTATCATATATTATTTTCTGATTTTTATTGAAATTGTTTGTAGAGGGTTGACATTGAAAAGCCAAGGCACTCGATTTTTATAACTTCAGATGTTCGAAGCCAAATTTTAATGATGAACAGGAAGGCCAAGGAGGAGTGGGACAAAAAGCAAGCTGAGGAGGCTGAAAAGCTCCGGAAAAACAATGAAGTTAGTATCTTGAGGATTATGTTGTTCTTTAATTAGTGGTAAAAGTGGGATGGGCTGGATAAGACCCATGCTCTGGGCCTGCCATGTGTTTTAAGGCTGGGTAACTAATGAAGCTGGGCGAGGGCCTGGGTATTTATCTAAATGGCCTGGCTTGGACAAGCCTCAACCTGGCCTGGCCCAGCCCACTTACACTCTTATCTTTAACAGTGTGCACTATTCTGTTGGATTGATGTTCAAATTGCTGTATTTAGTCTTATTTACAGGATGCATGCTTTGTGTTGTTTATTTCATTCACATGCATGAATGCTTCAGATCGGTTAAAGCTTTATCGATATGTTGTCTGGGTTACCGTGTTCTGCTAAAGCCAGTTGCTGGCGCAACTTTTTTTAATCCTTTTCTTGTTCATGTTGTGTTGAAGAGTCCTAATATCATAAGATACATTGCCACTTATTGGATTCTCATAACTGCTTATCGATGTTGAAGACTGTAAATTGTGAATCAAGGTAATTGATATCTACACCTACCCAGAATCATATGCATACCAATTTTCTGTTTGGGAATTATATAACACACTTTGCTATGTTAGTTCAATTCTGAATATGGAAATTGGGAATATGCAAATCAATCTGGGTTGGTGTAAATACTGGCTACCAACATTAAGAATACAGATGATGAATGCACTGTTCCTCCATCCCATGGGTGTAAATTTCACCATTAAACACCATCCAACTTTAGGAAATTTAGCTAACTTTTTTTCCCCTCCCAAAACTGCTTTTAGTTGAATTGAACCAAATGGAACCAATGTTCCAGCGAAGTGTCTTTGATTCTAAAAGCAATGATCATAGAGAAATTTGTATAAGAGTTCAACTTAAGATAGCTCTGGTTTCAAATATGGGTGTATGCAGACTGAGGGAAACACAGGAGCTGATGCGGACAAGGACAAGGATGAAGGTCGTGTAAAGGCACCCAAGGTATTCCTTTATGAAGCTGATTTAATTTTAGTTGGACAAAGAAGAGTGTTTTTTAATTTTTCCCTCTCACCCACTTAAGCTTTATACTTCACATGAAGGCAAACAAGGAGGAAGATGATAAAATGCGAACAACGGCTGCAAACGTTGCTGCGCGAGCTGCTGTTGGAGGAGATGACATGCTATCAAAATGGCAACTCATGGCTGAGCAAGCTCGGAAGAAGCGTGAAGGGGGGCAGGATGGGGCATCTGGTGCACCAGGGAAAGATACAAACCCCTGCAGGCCTTTGCAGATATATGGAAAAACCAGTAGGGACAACCAAGAAGCTGAACACAGAGTTCCCTCTTCTGCTGCTACTGCATGTGGCAAGTCTGATGCAACTCTTCTTTTAGCGATTGTTCTGGTATAAAAAACAGGAAAATGTTGAGAGGAATTATATGATCCTTAACTAGAGGAGACATATTCCCAGTCTCCAATTGTACAGCATCAATTGGTTTGGTAGTCTTCTGATCTAATGCACCCTACTGTTGATGGACCATGCCCCCAAAATCTCCCTACGGGACAGTCCTAACCTTTCAATGGGTTCCCTAGAAATAGATGATTAAGAGAAAAATACTTTAATAGTTCCCCATTCAACTTAAAAGAGGCCAAAGATTGGATGGTCAGTATCTACCAATCTAGGATTTGGTTATTTTTGAGGCATGGTTGGTCCAACAAAGGGTAGCGCACCCTGATAAACTCTGGATCACTGAGCCATGAGCTCCACATGTGGAAACTGGAGGCCCTAGGATATATCGTACATATCTTCGAGCTAAGGATCATATTACTCCTTTAATTATAATGATTGGGCCTGTTATTCATCTAAGCCAACAGTTGGGCTGTCAATGGATCAGGCTAGCCCAATAGGCTACTGGGCTTGTCCCACTTTGTGCAGGGCTTGGGCTCCCCTATCAAACCCGAGGGACGGGCCCAAACTTGAAAATTAAGCTGTTTTCTAATTGAGCCAGGCTTGGCCTATGTCTGGTGGCCTGGCTCGAATCTGGTCCGGCCTGAACCCATTGATATTCTCGTTGATCAATACTATAATGTGAATAGTGGGGAACATTTTTGCCCTGGCAATTAGTTTCCAATGGCGGATATCTTTGTGTATTTAACGGACATGAAACGGCAAATAATTCGAAAATGTGTGTGCTTAACAACGGGAATTAAGATTTCACCCGCAAACGCTCATTGTGCGGCAACTTTAACTTGTAGCTAGGTACCTAAGGGGGTTTCTTTTGGAAACCAAAAGCCACGTCAGTGGAACTTTCATGAGATCCACCCCGTCCATCAAGTACATTGCCCCATCTCAACCATCAAACATAAAAATCATGATCATCCAAAACTTAGGTAAGCCACACCATAGGAAGTGGTTTGGATGGAATGCCTACCATTAATTTTGTGTAGAGCCTACTGTATTGTTTGTATGCCATCCAATCCATTCATTTGAAATATCTCATCATGATGAAAAATTACACGAAATTCATGGCATTTTAAAACTTAGGCGGGGCATACCACGTAAGTTTAGATGTTTTGGGTATAATTTTATGGGGTGGCTCACCTGATAGTTGAATCAGTTTATTTGGACTGCCTGTAATTGGTTGTAAAATTTTGGTAAATGGGAAAATGAATACACACATGGAAGTATGGAGTTTTCTTAGTAAGGCATTATGTAATTTGCATACATTGGGTTGAGGATTCTATAGTTCTCTCTTCCCTTTTAGTGTCGGTTTATTTATTTTTATTTCTATGGAGTGGTGGTGCAGGGGCTACGAAAAAATTTGGGTGGAACCAACCAATCATGTCTCAGGCAAAAATCATGCGTACCATTTCTGTTAAGGACGTGATCGCAGTCTTAGAAAGGGAGCCACAGATGGCAAAGTCGACTTTAATCTATCGCTTGTATGAGAGAATACATGCTGATGCTGCAGCAGAATAGTCAGGTAAATTGGCAGCGGTGCATGAGGTATGCAATTTTTCAGCCCATGGTCATCAATCTTACAACACTCATGGTCAGGCCGTTTCTTTCCTTTATTATAACTGGAGTGTCTGTAGGGCTGTGTCAATATCTATACCTGTTAAATTCTCTGATCGCCATCTCTTACTACAATAATCAATTGTGTTCTCGCCATTCCGACAACAACGAACATCTCTTCCGGAAGGTGCTTGTTTGAATTCTTGAGCTTTGAGTGGCTATTCATTCACCTGAATACACATGCGTAGTATGCTTTGGAGATCACGTTTTATCTACGAGGCCCATGGTTCGGTAATCCACTGACACCAAGGTGGATGGGCCATGTCCAAATTACCTCCTTGATGTGATCCTCATAGGCCTTTAATTACAGCAACAGCGCACATTTTCAACTATGGCAATTTTTTTTTTTTTTGCTGGCATGGCCCATCCACACTGGATATTATTTCCTGGCATGTGTTTTATGCATACAACTGGAAATAAATATACTGGGGTTTTCCGGGCTAAGATTTTCTGATGTAGCGGGTGAGGGGGGATTTTGGGACCCGAGACTGTCGATGATGGGGTGGGGCCAATTTGTCAAAAGAAGCAAAGAGAGAGAGAACTTGATATTACTACCCAATAAAATTGCTACTTCCAAGTTCCAATCTCAAAGCCAGCATTGCTTCCACAAGATTCTGAGAAGCGCATTTTCTCCCATGTTTCATAATATCTCTTCTTGTTGCTTGAGGCAAAGCCCTTCGTTGGCATGTATGTTTATGAGTCAGAATCCTTTTCTTCACTATTACTTGAAAAGATGATTGAAATTCATGGGTCTGTGATTAGCCAGACTCCTTGTTTGATGTGTTCCAATTTTTCTGTGATAGCCTGGATTGCAATTGGTTTGTCTTAATTTCTATAGATGATTGCATGTTTAAATAAAAATAAAGATTGTTGGACGATCCTGACTATCCAATTGGTGGCCATCAAATGGACGGTTAATAATATTGAAAAGGCGATACATTGGTGAAGATCGTATGATACGTATGCTCTCGATGATGAGGCCAAAGGGTGGGACATGGATTGCAGTACCTGCAGGAATGCTGTCCAGCAAAGCTGTGGGGCCCACAATGATGTATATATGTTATATCCACTTTGCTTGCCCGTTTTTCCAGGCCATTTTAGGGCATGAGCCCAAACATGAAGCAGATCCAAATCTCAAGTGGACCACACACAAATGTTGGTGTCCACCCTTGAAACCTTCTAGGACCCATTATGATATTTATTTGCCATACATCCTGTTTATAAGGTTACTCCAACCTGGAAGAAGAGAAAAATATCAGCTTGATACTGTGGTGTGGTCCATTTGAGATTTGAATCTAAAATAGCCTTGTGAAATGGTTGGATGGTGTGGATGTAACACATACATTAGTGTGGGTCTAAAAGAACTTTGGCCTGTGCCAATGTGGTATGTATGAGAGGACGTGGATCACAGTCTACGGACTGTGACGTAGATTGCCTATTGCCTACTCTGGAAGCTGCTCTAGGCACCTCTCCATGATGTATATGTTTTATCCACACCATCCATCTATTTTTCCAAATCATTTTAGGTCTTGAGCCCAAAAATGAGGCAGATCCAAATCACAAGTGGGCCACACCAGATGAAAATAGTGGTGATCACCCATTGTAATGTTTATTTTCCATCCAACCTAGTCACTAAAGGAAAAATGCAAATATCAGCTTCATCCAAAACCCAATAAGTTTTTAATTGTGGGCGATCATGATATGAAAAATGGAGGGACGGTGGATAAAATACACGTCATGGTGGGCCCGTAGAGCACTGTCCAATCTGCTGATTTTTCATGGTGACCAGCCACCACGAACCTCAGTGGTGGCAGGATTGTGATACCCTTTCATCCATGCCATTTTAGGGCATGAGCGAGCATATCCAAATCTCAAGTGGACCCCACCACAGGAAAAACGGGGAAAACGACATCCACCGACAAAATCTTCGTAAGTGTCCAACCTGTTCAATATCAGCTTGATTGAAAAAACTTTTGTGGCCATGAAGAACGTTTCAACAATTTAAGTCATTATCCCACCATTTCCTGTTGTGCGGTCCACTTGATTTTTAGATATCCTTCAATTTTAGAAAAATGCCTTAAAATGAGACGGCAAAACAGATGAAGGCTTGGATAACATATATTTCATGGTGGGCCCCACAGTCCGGCGGCAATGTCACGAGGCAACCTACTCCCTATATGAGACCCCACCCCAATCTTTAGACGTTGAATGCTTGATGAGATTTTTTACAACTCGCACGCACGCACGCACCCCATCCTTACCTGCAGCATTTGGCACGAGCGTGAAATATTGGAGCAGTGAATAAGGTGGGGGCCATCATAATGGCCGTCCATTTGTATCATTAAATGTGCCACAATTAAAGAGTGGGCTGTGTTAGGGGGGAAGGACATGTACGCAATTGGTGGTGGATCTTCACCCAACGTGTCATGAGATCTTATCACCCACATGCTCTGTGTACGAGGTGGGGTGCCTCCTGTGGATACCAATGATACTTGCTTCCAAGTATTCTACGGTAATATAATGTAAATTTCACCCTGTTTGTTGAAACTAAGTATCTTAACATATCTATATATATATATATATATATATATAGGGAAAAGGTACAATACGCTTGAGCTGACGATAAGCTCCCGTGAGGTCGAGCTGTGTGGGCCCCACCGTGATGTGTTTCGACCATCAACACCGTGCATTTGATGGGTACCCTATTTAAAGGGATATCCCAAAAATCTGCCATATATGGAACTGTGTGGGCTCCACCGTGATGCGTTTCGAACATCTACCCCATCAGTTAGATGCACCATTCCGTCGTGGGCCTAGGTCCCAAAAATCAAGTCAATCCGTGACTTGTGTGGGCTACACCACATACAGAAGTGGAGAGGGGCCGTACACCATTAAAACATTCATAATCATTTTTGAGGGCCCACTGAGATGTGGTTTGCAAATCCAGCCCATCCATTATGTGTGTCCCACTTGAATGAGGGTTCAGACCAAGTTTCAAGTGCATGAAAAGCTCAGGTGGGCCCCACCAAGTGATTTTATATGTTTTAATGGTGTCTTCACATAATTTTAGATGGTATGGCCCACCTAAGTTCCGTATACGACTGATTTTTGGGATATCCCATAATTTAAAGGGTACCCATCAAATGCACGGTGTTGATAGTCGACACACATCAAATGCAAGGGTACTATCGTGAGCTCAAGCACATAGTATTTTCCTCTCTCTCTCTCTCTCTCTCTCTCTCTCTCTCTCTCTCCTCTCTCTCTCTCTCTCTCTCTCTCTCTCTCTATATATATAATATATATATATATATATATATATATATATATAATATAGAGAACGCTCAGCTACATACCAGTTCGCACGTCATTATGTGCGAACTTTCATATTAACCGTAGGATAAGGTAGACGGTTTGGATGAAGGCGCTCTTAGCGCAAGCCTAAAAAAGCGAGTTTCCTTCTCTCGCACGCCTCTTCACCCCCTCTCCGAAGGATGCAGCGAAAGCCTTTTACATAAAATTCTTTTGCTAGGAGCTAGGTGGGTCCCACCAATATGTTAATGATAAATCCACGCCGTCCATGCATTTTTAAAATAATTTTATGATATGACCCCAAAACTAAGGTAGATCAAATTCTCAAGTGGGCCACACAGTGCTGATTGAACTCTCACCAATAAAACTTCCTGGGGCTACCAAATTTTTAGATCAAGCTGATATTTGCTTTTTTTCCATCATCTAGGTCTGCATGACCTAATGTACAGGTTGGATGTCAAATAAATATCACGATGGGCCCTAAAAAATATTTAACAGTGAGAATCATTATCAGCACTGCTTCCTGTGGTGTGGTCCACTTGAGATTTGGATCTGCCTTAGTTTTGGGTTTATGCCCTGAAATGATAAGGAAAAATGGATGGACGGGGTAGATTTCTCAAAAACATCATGGTTGGCCCCACCTAGATTTTCAACTAACCTTGCAAATTGTGAGCGCAATTAGGGGGCAGATTTGATTTCACGTGAAAGACTTTCGCAAGAAGTCACTGCGCAAGGATGCTGGGTGGGGCCCACCACCATGTTTTTGGGAAATATACTCCGTTCATCTGTTTATCAAGCTCATTTTAGGAAAATCGACCAAAAATGAGGTGTATCCAAAATTAAAGTGGGTCACACGAGAGGAAAAATTAGAGAAAGAAATACCTACCGTTAAAACCTTCCTGGGCTCCGCCTTGATGTTTATATGCCATCAAAACCGTTTATAAGGTCATTAACACAGGGATGAAGTGAAAATATAGAAAATTTATCCTGAAAAAAAGTTTTTATGATCATAAAAATGTTTTAACGGTTCTCACTGAAACCCTACTGTTTCCTCTCGTGTGGCCCAGTCAAGTCTTGGATCCACCTCATTTTTTGCCGCCTATCCTAAAATTAGCTTACAAAACGATGAACGGAATATATTTTCCAAAAACATGGTGGTGGGCCCCACCCAGCATCCTTGCTCACGGAATTCTGGCGAACTTTCGCATGAAATCCTAAGGTTGACGCGGATTGGATTTTGGCGAAGGTTGAGGAGCCACCGTACCGAGTAAACTTCGTGGGGTCTACCGTGATTTATGTATTTTATCCAGTCTGTCCATCCATTTTATAAGATAATTTTAGGGCGTTAGCTCAAAACCTAAGCATATCAAAGGCTAAAATCGACCACACCAAAGGAAACAGTGTGAATTGAATTTATAATACCGTTGAAAAATTCTTGGGGGCCACAGAAGTTTTGGATCAAGATTATATATATATATATTTAACCTTCATCCATGTTTTTTTTTTTTTATCCTTTGAACAGTTTGGATGAAAAATAAACATCACTGTGGGGCCTGGAAAGGTTTCAACGGTGGAAATCATTATTTCCACTGTTTCCTGTTGTATGGTCTACTTGAGATTTTTACAAGCTTCAATTTTGGGTTCAACGCCTAAAATTAGATGGAAAGACAGATGGAAGGTGTGGATAAATCACGTAAATTTCAGTGGGCCAACTGAATTTTCTCAGTATGAAAATCCAGTTTCATGGCCGAGCGGGTGCACGGCGGAAACGGAGAAAGATCCGTTAGTGGATCTGACGGAGTAGCATATTTAAACCCAGGAACATGCCATTGGTATCTAACCAATGCCGTTTTGCCACATCACTTCAGTAGCGTTTTGGTACGCGGATTTCCTGCTAAACCCTTTCGCAGGAAGTTCCTGCGCAAGATTATGTGTGGGTCCCACTTAGATGTTTGTGAGAAATCCAACCCCTCTATCCATTTTTGAAGTTCATTTTATGAGGTGATATCAAAAATAATGACGATCCAGAACTCAAATGGGCCACACGAGAGGAAACAGTGGATATTTAGTGATCACCGTTGAAATATCTATATGTCTATAAAAGTTTTTTAACGATATAATTTTTTGATTTTTTCACTTTATCTGAGTGAAAATGACCTTATAAACGGTTTAGATGGCATAGAAATAGCAAGTTGGAGCCTAGGAAGGTTTCAACGGTAGGAATTCCTTTCCCCACTGTTTCATCTCCTATGGCCCACTTGAGTTTTGGATCCTCCTCAATTTTGGTAGCATGCCTTAAAATGAGGTCGAAAAACGGATGGACGTATTTGATTTCTCAGAAACATCGCAGCGGGCCCCACCTAGAATCCTTGCGCAGGAACTTCCTGCGAAAGGGTTTCGCAGGAAATCCGCGTCCGCGGTTTCATGCTAAAGCCGCGTTTGATTTCAGTAGCGTTTTGGTACGCGTTTTGAGCAAGGATGCTGGGTGGGGCCCACCACCATGTTTTTGAAAATATATTCCATTCATCCGTTTTGTAAGCTAATTTTAGGATAGGCGGCAAAAAATGAGGTGGATCCAAGACTTACTCTGGGCCACACGAGAGGAAACAGTAGGGTTTCAGTGAGAACCGTTAAAACATTTTATGATCACAAAACTTTTTTTCAGGATAAATTTTCTATATTTTCACTTCATCCCTGTGTTAATGACCTTATAAACGGTTTTGATGGCATAAACATCAAGGACAAGAGCGGAGCCCAGTAAGGTTTCAACGGTAGGTATTTCTTTCTCTAATTTTTCCTCTCGTGTGGCCCACTTTAATTTTGGATCCACCTCATTTTTGGTCAGTTTTCCTAAAACGAGCTTGACAAACGGATGAACGGAGTATATTTCCCAAAAACATGATGGTGAGCCCCACCCAGCATCCTTGCGCAGTGACTTCTTGCAAAAGGCTTTCACGTGAAATCAAATCTACCCCCTAATTGCGCTCACAATTTGCAAGGTTGGTTGAAAATCTAGGTGGGGCCAACCATGATGTTTTTGAGAAATCTACCCCGTCCATCCATTTTTCCTTATCATTTCAGGGCATAAACCCAAAACTGAGGCAGATCCAAATCTCAAGTGGACCACACCACAGGAAGCAGTGCTGATAATGATTCTCACTGTTAAATAGTTTTTAGGGCCCATCGTGATATTTATTTGACATCCAACCTGTACATTAGGTCATGCAGACCTAGATGATGGAAAAAAAGCAAATATCAGCTTGATCTAAAAATTTGGTAGCCTCAGGAAGTTTTTATTGGTGAGAGTTCAATCAGCACTGTGTGGCCCACTTGAGAATTTGATCTACCTTAGTTTTGAGGTCATATCATAAAATTATTTTTAAAAATGCATGGACGGCGTGGATTTATCATTAACATATTGGTGGGACCCACCTAGTATCCTAGCAAAAGAATTTTATGTAAAAGGCTTTCGCCGTATCCTTCGGAGAGGGGGTGAAGAGGCGTGCGAGAGAAGGAAACTCGCTTTTTTAGGCTTGCGCTAAGAGCGCCTTCATCCAAACCGTCTACCTTATCCTACGGTTAATAAGAAAGTTCGCATATAATGACGCGCGAACTGGTGCGTAGCTGAGCGTTCCTCTATATATATATAATATATATATATATATATATATAATATATATATATATATATATATATATAT
>JAJHSJ010000015.1:797118-912049 GCA_021015155.1 Magnolia officinalis
CCTATACCCGCTCCTCAAGGACTACCAATGCTCCTTCTTTGCACTTAGTGACACGTGGCAACGCAGCATGTAAATACGAGATCCAAGCCGTTCATCAGATGGGTCCCACTGTTTAGAGGCTTTTCATGAAATTCAGGGTTGTGGGAACATCAGATGGGTAATTAGATTGAATGTGAATATTCCTAACCGTCCATTTCTTTTCTTATATAAGCACTGAACCCTTGATTACAAGATTGTCTGAATTTTGACTAAAGGTTATCTGTAGAGTGGGTCCCATCTGATAAATGGATTACGCTTTTCACACGATCACATATTGCTACACGTGTGAGAGACGAGTACCGAAAAAAGTGCACTCGAGTGTACCTTATCGTACTCTTCAGACAGTAAATCAGCCTCTCCTCTCTCTCTGTCTATAAAAATTACTCCAGCCTTAGGCCGCTTCACCGACTCTTCGACGCCTTGTCGCCTGAATTCGACGCCATCTCACCTGAATCTGGCCGGAATCTGACACATCAGCCGGAAAAGATGTCTTCCGGCAGGTATATGGCCTACTCGCCCTCTCCCTCCACCGCTCCTCAGTCTCCCCACATCTCGGGCATTCGCTCCGCCTCCTCGGCTCTCGTTGAGCAAGAAAAGTAATCTTCTACCCTCCAAAGCCTCTTTATTTACGTAAAATACCCTTCCTCTGTACTCGCTTTTCCTTTTTCTGGAATCTGATCTTATATAATCTAAATCTCGATTGTGTACGCTGTTCATTTGGGGTCTTCTTTCCTTCGATCTAAGCCGTCTATCCGATTGCTTTCATCGCGGATGTGCCTTTCCATGAGATTATCCTCTCCTGACTGATTTCACTGTACTTGATTGGCAACCTGGAATTGAACGGTTCAGATAATCCCCTAATTCGACAGGGAGAAATCTCTACCGTTCATGGTGTTATGGTTTTCTGTCCGGGAGATTATTGCTGTATCGCCCGTTCGTAGTGGGACCCATCATGTGAACGGTCTGGATCATTGCTAGGCAGGCCGCAGTGTTCAGTTGCTGGGTGGGCCATTCCATGTAGTTATCCTTTCCTGGACGAGCTGAACTCAATGGCCTATGTTCATCAGGTTGAAATCTCTACCGGTCATCGTGCTATGATTTTCTGTCAGTGAGATTACTGGAGTATGGCCCGTTCGTAGCGTGGCCCATCATGTGAACGGTCTGGATCAATGTTAGACAGGTCCCCCTGTTCAGTTGCTTGATGGGACATTCCATGAGGTTATCCTCTCATGAAGGATCTTAAAGCCAAATGGCCTACATTCGACAGGAAGAAATCTCTACCAGCCATGGTGTTTTGGTTGCCCATTGGGGAGATTACTGCAGTATGGCTCATTCATGGTGGGGCCCATCATGTAAATGGTCTGGATCAATGTGAGGTGGGCACTACCTGTTCAGTTACTGAATGGGCCATTCCATGAAGTTATTCTCTTGAGAAATGATATTAACTGTACTTGATTGGCGACCTGCAAATGAACGGTTCAGCCCACGGCCTATATTTGATATAGATAAATCCTACCAGTCGTGATGTTATGATTTTCCATCGGGAAGGAATGGCCCATTCCTTGTGGGGTCCATCATGAACTGTCTGGATCAATATAAGGCAGCCCATCCAGTTGAGTTGCTGGTATGAGCATGAGGAAGAAAAGAAAAGAAAAAGAGAGGCCGTTGTGCTTGAACTTGCATTGTATATATTATTCACTGCTCTTTTTTAGGTATCTGACTTATTTCCTGTGGTGGGAATTAATGATAATTCTGGGTTGATATGATGTACGGATGTCTTTGTGAATAGGTTTGATTGATGAGAATGCAGTGATTTATTTGGTAGGTATCTCTCTGAGTTGCTGGCAGAGCGTCACAAGATCGGTCCATTTACGGCGGTGCTTCCTCACTGCTATCGATTGCTGAATCACGGTGAGGTCCCTAGCTGCAGGTTTATTGCCTTTCGGCTTTGAAATTCTATATTTAGATAGAAAAAATGCTACTGTACAATGGTGTCTCATTTTTAGGCATTTTCTGCTCAAATGCATTTCTGAGTTCTCGCTATGATGTTCTTTGGTTTCAGCAATTGGATGGTTCCTTCTGATTGATACATGGAAATGGAATTTTGAATTCCATTGTGGGAATGCTTGTTTGTTTGATCTTATTTGTCGACGACTACCTGTACCATTGTTGTGGTATGTGATGGATTTTAATGAACCTATATCATTGGATGGCCTGATGGGGATGCGTTATTCGAGTCATTCAGACAGTTGGAGGGGGTTTATTTTTTAGTTGCAGGATCCTTTTAACTAGGTGCTGCTCCTGCTTGGAATCCCCACTTCGGAATCTTGTTCCCACTCCCACCTCCTACTTATTTACATTTTGAAAGAGACACTTCCTGTTCCTATACCCGATTTTGTTACCGCACTTCATGCTTTCATGAAACTATATTTCATTTATTGGGTCTCCTTGAAGCAAGCTGTTTAGATTATTGCGATTGCGATTGCTATCCTTCTGATTTGTTATTGACCTGTTTTATCACATGTTGATTCACAGGAATCTATCTGCTGGCTGGTAAATGAGAATGTGGAATTGTTCATGAGTGTTCCTAAGCCTTGGGGCTTGGGTATATGTGAAAGGAAAAAAATAAAAATAAAAAAATGGACCAGATAGAGCCAATGAAGGAAAAAGGGTTTACTCTTATATAAAAGTGCAACTCGTACAGGTTGGGTTGGTTTGAAGGTCAACACAAGCTCGACCCAACCTCAAGCGGACCCAACTCACAACCTGATCCAACATGAATTCCAACCTGAGGTGCACTAACTGAACCATACCTGAATTCCTCTATACTCAACTTTAAAGCAACCTTACCTAACCTGACCTGAATGCATGTGGTTATTCCCAACCAGACCTTACCCGACCCGAAATTGCTCAATCCAAGCCGAATCCAATTTCAAATCAGTTTGGAGTTTTCCAACCCTAACCCCCCAAGGACCCTGACGACCCAACCTAACCCGACCAGAACTTGGATTGGGTCGGCCGGGTTCGGGTTGACCTGAACCCAAGTTGCAGCCGTACTCTTGTATCATTGATTGAGTGAGTCAATCCTCTGTAGGAAAATTTGCAGTTGATTGCAGTGCAATGTCAAATGTTGTTGAGCAGTTGTGTTGTGACTGTCCACTTTACCTGTTTAATTGAAAAATAGTTGACACTGAGTTATTGTTCATATATTAATAGATGGTCTTGACAAAAGGTACTGCACTGGTTAATTTCTTGTCAAACATGCAGTCAATTGGTGTTATAATGGATGCCTTAGCTGAGGGAAAGTCATTCAGTGTGATTTGCAGGGTCTCTGTCTGGAGATAGTTCCATCTTCATTCCATCTTCCTAGATGCATCTCCAGTCCAATCACCGCCATGTGATTATGATTATGATTATTTAGCATTAAAATAATAAAAGTGAAAGATCGTCAATTTTGCAGTTTCATAAATATTTAATAGTTGCTGATCTGTAAGATTGGTGCACCTAGTAAATTCATTGGAATCCCTAATCCTTCTTATCAGTTGTCACTCCTGTGTCAAATTGCACTTCACACTCGCATTCCTGCTTCCTAGCTGTTTATACTAGACAACTTTTTCAAACAGACGCTTCCCCACTTCTGTACCCGAATCCGTTGCTGCTTCACTCCATGTTTCTTGCAACTATGGGTTGGATGGTACTAGTTATGTTGAAATAATACTGCTATGCTACTTGGTGCATGTAGAGAATTGACTTTCGATGATGATGTGGCAGTCTTTGGGAATGGATGTATAGGGTTCTAAAATTTCCAATATGCAACGGGATTGAAATTATTGAGTTGTTCACTTATGCTGTTTGTGGGAACTAGACGGACTTGATTAAAGCCATGCAACACAAGTGTAACACTAACATCCATTGAGGTTTAGAAATTCTTCTTATAGTATCCTAAAAGACTGTTCAAAGGGGTTTCACAAATCATAAGTAACTTCGAACCATTGCAATTTGTAAGTTCTGGAAATTTATTAATATCTAGTTAAAATGGTAATCAGAAAGTTATTTCCTAGAAGACAGGGAAGTTCTTTCTGAAGAAAAAACATCTAGAAAAAAGAAAGTATGTGGTTCTTTAAAAATGCCTATTTAAAGAATAGTGGAATCCATTAATGTATTCATTATTCTTTAATAGCCTGTGAAGTTTAGGTTTCTATGTCTTGGGATTTGAATCGGGGTGCTTTCATGGTTTTAAATATTGGTATGCTATGGCCATATCAGCCAACCCCATTACGATGTGGGGTGAACTGGTCAGATAAGAAAAAATGGGCTTTATCGGCTGATGCTAGTATCAATGATGCCACAGGCTTATCATGGTCGATGTGGACCCCAGTGCAATCACAAGGGTCCTGTTATGAAATTTTTATTTTTCAAAATATCTCGCGCAGTGTTTTAAATAGCGGTAGCGTGATGCGTAGCGCCCAGCCCTCTATAGCGTGTAGCGTAAATACGTAGCATGTAGCGGAAGCTACACAATACTTCTATTTTTAAATTTAAAAATAGGACAAATATAATAAATAGTGAAAAAAATGGAAAAAAAAATAAAATGCCTAAAAGATGATTCATTTTATCAATTATAAGCATGTTAAAAAAAAATATTAGTTATCATTTATCAAAAGCCAATCTACATATATAAGTCAAATCAAATAATTATCACATCAACAACTTTCTAAGCAAACCACTTTAATTAATAATATCTAATTGAAACCACAAGTCACAATTATGAAAAGAAATAAAAATCCCATAGGTTAAAAGTATTAGGTACAATACAAGTGTCACATTTCTCAACATTAGTAACAAAGAAAACGTGAAAAAAATAGTAAAAAAATAAAATGGTAAAAAAATACATTGTAGCTTACGCTTGTAGCTACGCCACCCGACGTACGTACCCGCTGTACGCGCTACGTAGCTACGTATGCTACGACCCCTGTAGCATACGCTACAGGGGATTTACGCTACGCTACAAGGGATTTACGCTATTTGGGACGCTACGTAGCGTACGCTACCGCTACGCTACGGGCGCTATTTGAAACACTGATCTCGCGGATCAACTTTTTTCTTCATTTCAACCATTAAGAAAACTTAGAAATTAATTTTAGAGTAGATCTTGGCCTATTTTGAGGATGAAAGCACAATATTTGAGTGGGATTCAATGAATCAAAGTAGAATGGACCATTTTTGGTAATATCCTAAGAAAGGTAAACCATCATTTGTTTTTTCTTCGTTTCTTTCATCTTCCTTTTGTCGTATTCATATGGAATGCGCCCTAAATAATATACCAATTCATGTTTGATTTTTGTTCAATTAGGACTTATTTGTTGAGTTTCAGCAGGTCAAGTTGACAGCTGACATTCTTATCAAAGAATGGTTTGATACATCATTGAGTACAAGTTGAAAACCACAAAAGAAAAAGGAAGAAGATAGTTTTGATGTTCACATTCCTATTTTTCCTTTTTTTTTTTTTTTTTTTTTTTTTTTGAAAAAAAGAAAGAAAAATGTTCAGTATGGGCCTATATTGTCCAACATGGGTCCTGTACAATCCTATACGCCCTTGTTAGGGAATATATTTGTATTTTCCGAGCTCACTTGGGACACCATTTTTTTTTTTTGGTAGTGTTATCTGGATAAAATTGGGTTAGAGCACTATATTTTTGATCACTAAATTTTTCCAAATCTCTCTCTCTCTCTCTCTCTCTCTCTCTCTCTCTCTCTCTCTCAACATGGTATCAGAGATAGGGTTTCATTAACCTAGTTCTTCATACCTTCCCTCCTCATTTCCTTCCCTTCCCTTTCCTTCTCCTCTTCCTTTCTCTTTCGATTTTTTTCTTCTTCCTTTTCCTTTGTCCTTATCTAACAGCCCTGTATTATATCGCTTTTTTGGCCCAGCTCCCATCAATCCCATTATTCAAAACCCTGCATGAAATGCTTCATTTATGAAGGAAGAGAATTATAACATTATGAATCAATCATTACATTTGCCCCTAGCATGTTGCAATGGTGATCCTACTACAGTTCATCCACCAAAGTAACCAAATTGTTAATTCTTGCCCAAAACTGAAGCTGTTTGATATCTGTAAGGTCAGCAAGGAGTAGGTTCTAATTAGGTCATTAAATTTGGCTTTACTGACCGGTTGAGGGAGTGGCTACATGAGAACCTTGACTTGCTGCTTCCAAAAATGAAAACCTACTAAATTATTAATAAAAGCCTTTCTTGAACTTATCCCGTTTAAAATTTGCACTGCCTAATCCATATTTCTTTAAGAAATCATTTATACTGAACTGCAGATATATCATTGCATTCCCGATAATATGTTAGGTTCTAACAGCGACCTTCGTTGGGATTGTGGATGTGCATACCTGTGCATGTGCATTTTATGGAGTTTTGATTGCAGTAGCGTTAGTGAAAAAAGAGCTACTGCTAAAGCTATTTTTAGCAGTAGCTTAGAACAAAGGAGTCGTTAGTGACGATGGTTCTCCTATTTCTTGCTGTTAATCGTGACATAATATGGTCAACACTATTTTATTTATGAACAACTAGTTCTGGTAAGTACTTATGTCTATAGTATTTATCCAATTAGTAATACTTTATTTTATTTATTTTGAATGATAATACCAGCATTGTATTAAAATCAAGCAAGAAGGAAATGCACACCTTGAGTGTGTCATGGAGGAAAGGGTGGTGAGAGATGATCTTTCCCCTGACAGTCCAGAGACGTCACCCAAGATGCCAACAAATCGTCTCTATTACATCCTGAGAAAGCTGTTACCCCTCATTGCCCAAGAAATCGTTACTTACTGTAGCTTGAATTGTATATCCTCTAGTTTGGCCACATTATCATTCTGCATTAACTGAAATAGCCTGACGTATAACTATACATATGCGTGTATGTATTATCTATATACTCGATTGCCCTAGACATTGATACTTACTGTAGCTTGAATTGTTTATTCTCTAGTTTAGCCACATTCATTATGCATTAACTGAAATAATGCTGTAGATGCCCTTATATATGTATGTATGTGTGTGTGGGTGTTGGGTGTCCAAGGAAGTAACCTGTTTTTTTAGGCTATTTTATGTAAAAGAATTACTTACATTGACAGAGTGCTAACTTTGATATATGAAACCGTTTAATCAACCATGTTGACTTCAACTAACTGGTACACATCTTACTCTTGAAATTGAAATTGTGAAGCAGAAATATTGCGTGTAACCACACTGTTGGGGAATGCATCTCTTAGAGATCAAAGTGGGCTGGAACATGCTAGCCCTCTGACTTCTGGAGGGTTATTTTCAAATGGAGGAGGAGCTGACATGAATGGATGGGCGTCAGCATTTCAATCGGAAGTATGGATACTAATCATTAACATAACTCCTTTTTCCATCCAATATTTCTACTATTGACAAGCATTACTGACATTGTTTCTTACAGCTGGTGCTAACTTGAATTAAATTTCCTGTTTTAGTGATTGAGTTATGAATTTCCAATGTTACTAGGATTGGAATACTGACATTATTACAAAAGAATGGCAAAGAAATAAACTTGGTCTCTTGGAGGCTTTCAAATTAGCTTTTACATCAGGAGTTGTTAAGCAATGCAAAATCTGGCCGCCTCTTTGTTGTGAAAATTTTGTCATTGTCGCATAGATACTAACATGGAAGGCTGTTTGAACCAAAGCCTCAAATGCCAAAAGTTAGACTCTGGCAAGTGTGAATGCGCAGCAAGATATAGTTAGTGATGTTGAACAGATAAGAGTGCTTTTCTGCATTGCACAACTGAATAAGGGTGCACTTGGAAGTACCTTGGGAATTGAGGGTGGACAAGGTCCATTTCTGGCAGTGGTTCGTTTCAAGTGGTACTTGAAGTGAACAAAATATTATTCAGGGTAGGAAAACTGATGACTTGCCCATTCAGGTTTTGTGTATTGGACTAAAAAAAGGGTCCTTTTTTAGGTACTGACATATGCTACCTAAACACACGGTGCCAATATTCAATCATAAATAGATATGGTAGGCAATTATTTGCTTCCCGATGACATTTGTCGACTGCTTAATCATGTTTCTACAATATTTATTTCAGTGCTTCACTGATCCTAGTTAAGTTTGATTTTGCATATCGTGATGTGATCGCTGCCTTATCCTTCCGTAGCTTTAATAATTATTTACCTAAAATGTCCAGCAAGTACATTAAGAATCATCTGCAACTTAAATTGTGTCAGTGCATTCTAGAGCTGAAGCTAAGGAATCGTTTAAGTTAGGCCTTTAAGTTTGGAAAACCTTATAGCTGGGGCAAAGCTATGGTTATGATGAAGGTTGTTGAAACCTTGATATAAATGTCCATGATGCTTTGGCTGTGTTACTTTTTGTTACGTCTCTTCAATTTCAGCTTCTATTGCGTTGGAGCATGACTATTTCGTATTTCTGTTCAATCATTATATTTTTGTTTAAGATTTTCTTTAGACTGCGTTAGGTTGCACCAATATCATGAAATTTCATGATTAATCGGTCTAATTTTTGCAAAATATCATGAAATGTCATGATATTTGGTGCAACCAAACACATCCTTAATCTTTTCATCTTGTTCTAATTTCACTTCTATGGAGAGTTAAAAGCTGCTTTCAATAAAATATTATTCTTCATTGAAAAAGGTGACACCCTCAAATACTGTTCTGTTCATCTTCCATAGTGATTCTCCTGGCATTTTTCTTTTCCTTTTGCCTGTTTGATAGCAAATTGGGTTGTATGTGCAGAGGTTGGGATTGTTACAGCCATCATCAGCACATGGCTGGCTTGGATCACAGGGAAGCTCCTCAGGTCTCATTGTCAAGAAAACAATCAGGGTTGATATTCCTGTTGAAAAATACCCTACTGTATGCCACAACATTTTGCTCCATTCTGGTATTTTCAAATCATTTATCTCATTCTCAAGGCTAATAAATTTTCTATGAAATTCCCTTTTGTAGTACAACTTTGTAGGTCGCCTTCTAGGTCCTAGAGGGAACTCCCTTAAGCGAGTGGAGGCAAGTACTGAATGCCGTGTCTTGATCAGAGGCCGTGGCAGCATCAAGGATCCGACTCAGGTGATAATAATGATCTTTCATCATTCTTCCTAACAAGTGTGCAAGGACCTGAAAATTCTACTTGAAAGTTACTCAAACCTTGTTAATCGAACTCAAAACTTGGTTGCATCAAAGAGTCAGTTGACTCTAGCAAAGTCTAGACTAGTGTTTTAAATAGCGGTAGTGTGTTGGGTAGCATTCAACCCTCTGTAGCGTGTAGTGTAAGCTACGCGATACTTCTATTTTTTAATTTGAAAACAGGAAAAATATGATAAATAGTAAGAAAAAACAATTAAAAAAAAAAATGCCTAAAAGGATTTTCAATTTTTTTTTTTTTCAAGTATAAGCATGTTTAAACAAGTTATTAATTATCATTTATCAAAAGCTGATCTACATATATAAAGTTATAAGCCAAATTAAATAATTCTCACATCAACAACTTTCCAAGCAAACCACTTTAGTTAATGTCTAATTGAAACCACAAGTCACAAGTCACAAGTATGAAAAAGAAATAAAAATACCACTGATTAGGAGTATTAAGTACAAATCAAATGTCATCAATATAAAGAGGCGTTTTCAAAAACCTTCTTTTGAAAATCCTTTTCCTTTTTAAGTTTAGTTTTAAAGGTTTTTAATGTATGAGTTTCACACCAACTTTAGCAAAGAATCACCACCATTTAAAGTGAAAGTAAACAAAGAAAGGTTTGATTTAACTTCACAATTTATGCTTTTTAATAATATAAAATTTACACCATTTTTAACAAACAAAACTTAAAAAAAAATACATTGTAGCATACGCTACAAACGCTACACGCTACATAGTTGTAGCATACACTGTGACCCCTGTAAGGCTGTAACGTACGCTATAGGGGATTTCCACTATTTAGCTATGCTACATAGCACTACGGCTATGCTATGCTACATTGCGTGCACTACTGCTATGCCATGAGCGCAATTTGAAACACTGGTCAATACTTGATAGTTCTATTCTGGCTTTGTGTTTATCCCCTCCTTAGTCTCATTAGTCAAAACCATGTCATCTGCAAATGATAAACACCATGGGACCTCTTTTTGTAAATTAGCATGCTATCGGGTGTCACGACCCTAAACCTAGTGTTGGTAATCCATGATTACTAGACACCAAATTTTGGTTGACAGCCTCCGTAGAACTCCGATTTTGGGACTTCTAACCATCACATCCTAAGTTCCATAAGCGGGGCTCCACAAGGAGGATTTCTGAAAGTAAAGACAACAAGCATGTATCATTTCTCAAAATTTCATCATATTCAACATATATTACTGTGTACAACTGAGCACATCAAGGCAAAACCAAAACATAAACCATATCATATTTATTATACCTGATGTACATATTTAGGGTATTACAAAAAAATATATACACTGATATGTACAAAACAAAAAGGACAACTGGAGTCTGTAGCCTCTACTCCTGCAGCTCTATACTCTCACCTGTAAAAAAAATTCTACCCACTTGTGTAGACTTTTCCACCGTGGTCAACTACAGAGGTGAGACTATATAGTTCACGGGCCGAACTAGTCTAACCCACTTGTGTTAAACCTCACTATCTGCCTAACAGCGAGAAGTAATAAGTCGCCTGACAAAACGATAACGGACAATCTACGAGCTCGTCACACACAACCTATCTTTGCTTGCCCATAAGTAGGTCAGGTCAAACCTCTCAACCAATCGACACACATTGGTGGGAGTCGCTGCCTACTTTGGTATTTCAGCATTCCAGCGCTCTGTTTTTTCACCCGGTCTAAGCATTGGTCGCTCCCAATGGTATCAATCGGGTTTAAGGACTTTCACCCACGGACCCTCTAATCATGTTCTGTCGAAGTACACATTTCCAGTGTGGTGTCCAACTCAAGTTTATAACAAAGTATGTTTCATCACATTTACAATTTTCATATGCATAAGTCCACATACAAGCACAATATGTCATGGTTTTCAAGGCAAGCATAGTACGACCTTCCTCTTGTGGTCTCATCATACATTTAAGTTCCACATTTAAGTTCCTTATAAGGGTCTCATGTAATACATCATGTATCTAGACGGTTTACATACTCATCATAGACACATCGTGTGTCGCACCACAACCCACTATGATTACCATATCATGATATGAATCATTCACTCTTAAGCATACAATGATACAACAACTATGAATCATGCATATGATATGCACATGACTTAGCCAATCTAACTCCAATCCGGGATTTATTCTGCTATAAGACTTCATGCTACAAGCATGCTTTTTCTCAAGAAGTAACTACATTAAAATGATGAAGAATATTTCTTTGAAACAATTTGTCAAACAGGTAGCGGGCGGACGTTGTAAGGGACAAAGAGAGAACCCGTTAGAAATACGTATGACTTTCATCGAATCAGCCATTAATAACCTAGTCAACTAACTTAGAAAATCTAGGCATAACCTTAAGAAAATCCAGCAATAACCTAACGAATTTAAATCAGAAAAGCTAGTCTTCTATAGCATTTTGAAAGAAAATCCAGCAATAACGTAACCAACTCCATCAGAAATTCTAGCAATAACTTAACCCTAAATGAAAATCCAGTGAAAACCTAACCCTAAAACAGAAAATCCAGCAATTATTTAACTGTAAAACAGAAATTCTAGCGATAGGGTTTTGAAGGAAACCTCAACATACACATATACGTGCTCCTAATCTATGCACTCACCTATAATTATCAGAGGTTTGGCTCTCAACCTCAGCTTCTCTTTCCTTTTCTTTTTTCTTCTTCTTCTCAACTTCACACTCAACAAGAAAGAGTGCTGAAAAATAAAATATTGCAAGAGGGTTTTCATATGTGTGGCCTTGAAATTGGTTTTAAAGGGTTATGGGATGTTTTGTGATGATTTTGAAAAGTTTAAGCGTATAGTAGCAATATAATAATGTTATTTAAGTACTTGGAACTAACGTATTCCAAGGAGTTTAAAAACATTGAGGTCATTTGAGTATATTTTCTCAAAATATACATGTACATATTTATGTATAACTTACAATCCGGGTATCCTATTGACATGCCGTTTTCGCGATTAACTCCGTAACTCGACTACAGTTACAACGGTTAGGCTCTCGGACCTAACGGATTTTGAAAACTCGATGGTAGGGCTCCGCCAGATAAAGTAAGGACATAATTGTCATTTCTCAGATTGTTTAATTTTAAGTCCATATCTTAAAATTCGGACATCGGGTTGCAATACGGCTTGCGGCTTGATAACAGAACAACAGTATGATCAAGTCAAAACATTCTCGAGGCCAATGGACCTATAATCAACGGCTATCCAGTGTACAAACCAAATTTCGGGGTCACGGGTCTTACACTAGGTGCATGAGAATGTTCCATATACTTAGCCCACTTGATCATTTCTCTCTCTATATATGATCTCTCTGTTTGTGCGTGGACACACACACACACAGAGGTTTTGCTAATGTCCCCACCTTCATAGGGACATTAGCAATGTCCCCAAAGCTTCTAATTGGCGCTTGGGATGCCCAATCATCAATCTTGACAATTAGGGACAAGCCATGGTGCAAAAATAATGTCAATTAGATGATCCTAAGCATCCAATCAATAGCATGGAAAATGGACAATCGAGATGAAGTGGAGAAACAAAATAGGTCCAATCATCATTTGAACCATTTAGCTAATAAAGCCCACTTTGTATTGCTTATTATTCCAAAGTAGCACTTTGAATTGATGATTCTAACCATGCGATCTATTGCTCATAAAAAAAACAGACAGTTGGAACAAATTGGCCTCATTCATAGGGTTAGATGATTGTTGTTATTCTTGCACCATGGCTTTCTCCCAATGGTACTATTGAATGAATGGTCCAGACTGACAATTGTGCATCCCACGTGTAAATCAAAAGCATTGGGGATGTTGCTAATGTCCCCATCAAAACCCTATACGCATTTATGTATGTATATAGCAATGAAGGCGTCCATGCAGGCAACCTCGTAAAAGCGCTTTAAAATGTGTCGAGATTGGGTAAGGAACTTGTGTTAGAGATCCAGGCCATTTACTAGGTAGTGTTCAATGTGAACATGCCATTGATCAAAGATAATGTTGGTTCCGCTGATTAGGCAGGTTGAATTTGTATCAGAAAAATGGGTGGTTACTGGTTAGGTAAAATGATGTCCAACAGTCCTAATTTAATGAATATGTGTGGCTTACTTGATGAAAGTACTGTCCTGAACTTTAGTATATGGCATGTTCATAATGCCCACTGCCTGATGAACGGTCTGCCACCTTGCATTAAGGGCCACAAGTCTCATCGAGTCACTGTAATTCTGGAATTAATTGCGAGTCTTTTTCTAGGTAGGTTATTAGAAGTTTCTATGGGCTAGACTCCTAATTAATTTTGCAACAAAATGGTGGTGATTCCTTATCCTCACATATGCCACTAATGTTTGACTATCAGGACCATCCAAATTGTGGGTTCCATTGTGGATGGAGCATATATTTAAAATGACACTCGTCAAGGAATCCCGACCATCTGATAATTGACTGTGAAATGGAAGGTAAAAGGAAAATAGTGGGTGGTCCGAATTCTAACTGAAGCTTAAATTGTTATTTATTTAATTATTTGTGAAAGATGAAGCTCAATTATTAATATTATCTTCTCAGATCAATATTTCGATTATGCTCCTTCCACAGTTGGGTCAGTGATGAGGATGGTTTGGATTGCTGTATGTCTATTCTGTGTACAGTTGAAGAGTCGCCACCATTTCTTAAAATGGTGCAAAACTAACATGGGATTATATCCCAGTTCCCAAAATTCCCGTCACTTCCGTAAATTAAAGAAGACAGGCGGTTGCATCATGCTTCATGGGACAACATGTTGGGCAGTTAAGGAACAACATGTCATATGATGAGTGTAGTTGAAATGAGGATGTTGAGATAGATGAGTGGTGAGACGATGAAGAATAGAATTAGAAATGAATGCATTTGAGGGTACTTGGGAGTAGTACCAATAGTAATAGATGACTGAAAGTAGACAGATGGTTTGGTCATATGCAATGGAGACCAAGAACCTCATCAGTTAGGAGTGAGTTGGTACAAGTTGAATGCTTTAAAAGGGCAAGAGGAAGGCCCAATAGGACATGGATAGGGGTTGTTAGGAGCGAGTTGGTGCATGTTGAATGCTCTAACTGAAGATATGGCCTTCAGTAGAGTGGAATAGTGGAAAAGGATTCACGTAGCCAACCCCAATGAATTGTGATAAGGTTTAGATGATGATGACAAAAAGGTTGGGGCTCAGTCTGGGCTTGGCCTTGGTATAAACATATTGGGATGGGCTTGGGCCTTTCTTGTTGGCCCATCATGGGCCCAGGATGGGCTCCAGCCTAGGTTCATTGGCCTGTTGACAGCCCTATCTGTACCACTTGTATCACTTTCTCTGTTTCACAGATTGTTATTGTTGTAAAGTGTTAAAGACATGGGCTGATGTGGGATCATAGCATCGTTCTTTTCCTTTATTTATCTACCTGTATATAATCGAGTACTTGTCCAGTAGTTAAACTTCTAAACTAAATCAAGCATTAAGTTAAGCTTGATTGACTTGATTCATTAATTTCAAAATGTTTTATCAAAGATTTGAAGAGTAAAATAATCTCACTTGATTTTAGCATTTCCCCCCCTTATAAGCTTTACTGTGTACTTTTCTGAGTTTCAAGTTGACTTGGATTTGGACACCTCTGTCTGAGTTAATTGTTGAGTTTTTAGTTATTGCCTGGCATAACTGTAGTTTTATTTTTGTTTGTAACAGGAAGAAATGATGAGAGGAAAGCCGGGGTATGAGCATCTAAATGAGCCTCTTCACATACTTGTTGAGGCAGAATTACCAGTAGAAATAGTTGATTCCCGACTGATACAAGCACGTGAGATTCTTGAAGACTTGCTTAAACCTGTGGTAACTTTTCCTCCTCCCTGACCGGAAAATTCTTTTCGTCATTATTAACTATTCCATGTATTGGCCTCTCTCTCTCTCTCTCTCTCTCTCTCTCTCTCTCTCTCATGCAAAAACGGTTACGTAAAGGTACCAGTGGCCACAGTTACATATTACATGGCTATAATGGCCAAAAAAAAAAAACTGTAATGGCCCATTACGGCCCTGCAACAGGCGAAATGGCCCTTATTACGGATCGTCACTGTGCTGATACAAGTTTTTTTTTTCAAAAGAAAAAGAAGAAGCCGTAACAGGCTAACGGCCTATATTGGAACGGTAACAGTGGTGGGTGGCCATTACGGCCACTGTTGTCGTTATGGAATACCACTCTCTCTCTCTCCATTTATTTTATTTATTATAATCCAGGACGAGTCACAAGATTTCTTCAAGAAGCAGCAGCTCAGAGAGCTTGCAATGCTCAACGGCACACTCCGTGAGGAAGGTCTGCACATGTCCGGCTCTGTATCTCCCTTCCATAACAGCCTTGGTATGAAGAGAGCCAAAACGAGGGGGTAGTAGCGTCAACATAAGTAGGCAGCAATGCCAATTCCCATGAGACACGTTGCCTAGACGGCCTGCTTTCCATCGGGGGACCCATCCCTGATGGGTGTGGGTTCTAACTTGTTTCCATATGAAGTGTGCTTGTATGCTATTTGAAGGGTTGATGATGCTAGTGTGATAGTGGGCCACTTCGGGCGGTTGTGGGGCTTCCAAGTTCCATCTGTGTTCAGCAAGTTTGATGGGCCAAAATCTTATTAGTGTTTCCTTCTGCTTGTATTGTTAAGGTTATGGTTTTGTGGTGTTAGTTTTGATATTTATATTTTACAGTTGTGGGGGTGTTGTATGGAAAGAAAATGCATATGGCTGTATACGAAAAGTGAGCCGGAACAAAAGCAGGTCTGTTTTTGGTAGGGAGGGTTATGTGCCAACTGTAGATTATTACTAAGTTGTGGACCTGTGGTGATTTTATTATCAGTTTATTTGGATCTTCTGTTATGATTACTGTCGCATCTTTCATATCTATGTTCGCTGCTGCTTCTATTTGTTAAATTTATTGCTGCTAGGCTGTTTGGTGCCATACTCTATGATATTCCATTTTTTCGGCTTTTTCTATTTCATAGTGGCTCTTGTAAGTCAAGTTGGAGAGATTGCGAATCACAGGGCCCACCTGATGTGTGATGCAGATCTTGCACTTCAACCACTTGATGGTTTGAAGTTATTCCTTCTATTGCTTTGTCGAAGGATATGATGGATAGTTAACATCAAAAGATGGAAATGCTGCTTTTGGAGTATATTTCTATCACATTTCATTGTATCGCATTTTCATCAGCTTACAGGTTTGATTTTTGGACTCTGTTGTGCAGATGCAGTGGTAGCACATAGGGTGCAACTTGGGTTGGTTTGGTTGGGTTGGGTTGGGTTGGGTTGACCCTCAACCCCAGTGCAATCTGACCTCAAGAGGATTCAGCCCACAGCTCAATCCAACCTGAATTCCCACTAGAGGTGCCCAACTCTACCTGACCTAACCCGACCCGAATTTGCTCAACCCGAATTAAATCAGGTTAGCCTTTTCAGCCCAAACCCAACCCTTGACAACCGGATTGCAGATGAAATAACTTAGTGCCTTTTCTTTTGTCCGGAGCTATCTTCCTTGAAGGTAAGAGTTGCAGAAAGCCTTGTTTTGAACCTATAGGCTTCTGAAGAAGAGGGAGGGAGCATATTTCCTTCACTGTTTTGTTCATCATACAAAAACTGAACATAGGAAGCATATTTCCTAGTCGGAGCATATGAGCAGGTCAGATTACTTCAAACCAAACTTGAATGGATACATGCGTTCCTCAAGGATGTTGATGGGAATTGCAAAGAGAATGAGAGAGTCAAGCTTTGGGTGGCCCAAATAAGAGTAGCCTATGATGCTGAGAATGTAAGAGAATAAAAGAGTTTTTTTATTCTTTGGAGGGAGCACATCACTGGTAACTTTGTTAATTAATAAAAGGCTGTACAAGGCTTCTGGCAATCATACAAAGAAAAAATGGGCCTTATCTAACATATAAAGCAGCCTAAACTATCATTTACACTAACTGTAGGCCCGACGAAGGAGCCGGGCTACTTCGGCAACTCTAGATATAGAAAGTATATGAAACAGAAATCAACTGAAGTGAACTAAGAAGAGAAGGGGGCAACCAGGAAGCTTCGGGAGGCCCAAATAAGAGAAATAGCCTATGATGCTGAGGATGTTACTGATGCCTTCATACATTGACATTCGACATAGGACAGCAACGAAGGGAGGAAAGCCCTGAATTGTCTTTTGGCTGTTGGAGAGGGCTTCTTGTTCCTCAAAAAAAAACCTCACTCAATCCTCACACATATCAACACATATCAGACTATTTGTGGTAGAGACGTATCAAACCATTCATTTGTTCCAATGTCCCACTATTGCTGCAGTTTGTTTCAAGCACTGCTGTGTACCGTTCAGCCTTTAAATGCCTACAATTCAAAATTTTTACATCATCTCAAATTTAAACCATAAGCCCATTTTCGATCCTCTGTTCATAGGTGAAAGTAGGTACATCAAACCACGTATTTTGATCAGCACAAGCCATCAATCATTCAACAATAGCAGTTTTGCTTAATGCATAGACGCCTGAGGTCTAGTGCTGCTCGAAATCCACTCCGTCCATCAGGTGGTGATCCTTATGTTCACATCAGCCATTAAAAAAAATATCATATGGGCCACACAACATATCTGATCCATATGAATTTTGGATTAGGCCGATTTTGGTATCTTTCCTACATGGTGAGTCAAACATAGTATGGTTTATGAAAGACCAAAGAATAAGATGAAATCATTGAGTGACTTTTCTAGGTTTGGTGGGTGGGATCCCTAACTGTGGGGCCCGCCGTGGATGTATGTTCCTTTCATCTACGCTATCCATTTGTATTGAAAAAACATTTTAAGGCATTATCCCAAGAACGAAGCAAAGATCCAAGTCTTTGTGATATTTCAAGGCATGATCCCAAAAATGAAGCAAGTTCCCAAAAAAATTTGAAGGCATGATCCCAAAAAAAAAGTTTTGGATCATGATGATATTTGTGTGGTCGTTTTATCCTGGTTGACCTTAACAGAGGGTTGGATGGCAGATAAACATTATGATGGGCTGATGGTCTAACCCAAATGGCTATTACTTGTAGGCGGCTCAAGCCTTTATACAAATCACATCTCTTATATACATTAGATTTCTTTGATTTTTTCCGATGTTGGATAAGAGAGCTACACTAAAAACAAAAAAAAAAAAAATCACAAAAAAAAACATGGAGTAAACACTTAAATTTTGAAACAAAATTATTTTAAAAACTTTTTAAAAATACAATAATTGACTCCTACATCTTTAAGATTGAAAAACGATGAAATGAGAGAATTGTTGGATTGATGAGTTTCTGCCAGGTTTTGTTGTGCCATTAGAGATGTGCCAACCATCTACAATATTAGAAAGAAGAACAGAAAGTAGAACCGCGACATTGAAAGAAAGCTAAAAAAAAAAAAAATAATCCAAGAGCTACGACATCAATATACCGGCATGTGGAGAAGCTTCAAGTTCTTCAAATCAAAGCCAAACGCATAAGGAGAAGAGGGCTCCCATCGTTGAGGAAGGCCATGTGGTTGGCATTGAAGAAGAGACTGAGACACTTGTGGGACGGCTGTGCTGTCATTTCAATCACTAGTATGGGAGGAATAGGTAAGACTACTCTCGCTCAGAAAGTTTACAATAACAATCATGTAAAGAACACTTTTGATTGCCGTTCTTGGGTGTATGTGTCTCAAGAATATCAAGAGCTTTTAATAAGCATCATAAATTGCATTAAAAGGCTCTTACGAGACAAAATGGAGAGAGCCTTGAGGAAGACTTGCGGAAGAAACTCTCCAAGTACTCGAAAGATATATGGGCGAGAGAAGCTTGGGTTGCCTTGGTTATTGCATTTCCAGATAGGGAAAAGGCTAGTAGAGTGGTGCTCACGACTCGCAATGAAGAGGTAGCTAAGCATGCAGATGCACAAAGCACACTCCATAGAATGTTTTCTTAATGAAAACGAAAGCTGGGCATTGTTTTGTAAGAAAGCACTTCCCATAAATCCTGCTTCGAAATTTGGAGTTGGTGGAGAAAGCATCGTTGCGAAATGTGGAGGTTTACTTCTAGCAATCCCAGTGTTAGGAGTCCTATCAAGGAAAGAGAAATCAGTGAATGAGTGGGATAAAGTGCTTCAAAGTGTTATATGGTGGCTACATGAAAGCAAAGAAGATATCAGGCAAATTGGCCCTGAGCTACCATGACCTGCCCTATTACTTGAAGCCCAGCTGCTTTCTTTATTTTGGAGCATTTCCTTAAGACTCCTGAAATCTGTGTGGACGAATTGATTCGGATGTGGATAGCAGAAGGATTATTGGTGCAAAGAAGAGGAGAAGAAATGAAGGATGTTGCATAGGATTATTACATAGAAGAGCTCATCAGTAGAATCTTGATTCAGGCGGCGAAAAGGAAGAGAAATATTGGGAATGGTTGAAAACTGCTGTATTCATGATCTTCTACATTACCTTGCAATTTCAAAATCCAGAGACGAGAGATTCCTGGACGTGTATTGGAACATAGTGCCTACATCACTAACTCTGGCACGCTGACTTGCAGTTACCTCTGCAACAAGTGCTCTTTCTTGTACTTGTGTAAAGAGATGGAGAAACTGAAATCTCCCGGATGAAAGTGGGTATCTAATCCACTTGAGGTACCTATGTCTCAAAAGTACAGGTTAGAAAGTGATGTAGGACGTGGTTCCAAGAACCTTCCTAACATAAATGGACCGAAAGAAGTTAAAAGGAGAAATCGATAAAATTCAGCATAATTCGACCAGTCGACAAATCTGGTTGATAGGTTCAAATTCCGTTTGAAATTTTAGATTGCTTGTTGGCTGGCTGATTTTTACCGGTTTAGACAGGTCAACACACATCGGGTTGATGGGTCGAAATTCATAGAATTTCCAATTTGTCTCTCGATGTTTTTGAGCCATTTCTACATGTCAATAGACAGCGAAAAATCTCACATTTTTCGAAATACATTTCCTTATTTAATTAGCACCTTTTTGATACGTTTAGAGTTTGTTTAAAGTTATTTAAGGATGCTAAACTTGTTTATTTTAGAATCAATCAATCTATCAATCTATCAATTAAATTTCTTAGAAAATTTTGTTTCTCCTTGTGGATTTGAAATTTTTTCTTTTGTGGATTCAAGAGTGCCTTATGGATTTAATGTGTTTATCACTTCGAAGAAATGCTCAACCTCATTACATTACCCTGCATGAGAAAGGCTACCATCCACCATATCCAGTTTGTGCAATTTATAGACATTAGATCTAGGGCGTACAGGGATCGATATGCAACCATATGATATTTGGAAGATGGAACAACTACGACACCTACTAACATACAAATATGATGGAACAAAGCTGTCTCCTGTCAGTGAGTGCACGCATATCCATGGCTTAAGCAATCTCCATACTCCAAAATATGTAAAGATGGGCAGCTGGATCGAAGATTGGTTGGAAATGTTGGAAATTGCGAAAACACTCATGGAAGAATAGAGTAAGTACACGTAATCGCACAACAAGTCCAGAAAAAAAAAAAAATCCAAATTTTACGTGGAAATTTTTTTAAAAAAAAAACCAAACAAAGCAAGGAGTGATTAATACACTATGAAAGCAAAAATTATAAGAGATTAAGTCTTACCAATTCAAACGGACCTCAAATCTATTTCACAAGCTTTAGATATGCCTTTGAACCTTTAGAAACAAATTATAAAGTCCTAGAACACCTCTCTCTTGTTCTAAATCCCGATTGCACCAGATATATAAACTAACACAACTGGAATAGGAAATAAATTCCACACTTACGTTAACTCTGTGCACACTCGTTGGGACCTTCGATGACATCGACAACCCATCGAGGATCTATCGATGACAATGAATTCCTTCGGTGCCATCGAGTAACAACACCTAAAACGTTCCATCAACTAACATGGATTTTTCCAATGGGATCGAACACCTATCAATGGCATCTGGCCAGACATTACGGCTCGTGACTAGCCACACAATATCACTATGATTGTAAAACTCGGACTAGTCTAATACAACTCGTTCGAGTCAACTCGGATTCAGTAGCATATTGAAACTACGTGTCACCCCGGACAAGTAGAACCGCTCGTGCCAAGATAAGCTGTATTATCCCAAACCGGTACATGTAACTTGATACTGACTGTCCGAATGCCTCATGATCATCGATGTGGCTGTATTGGATGAAACACATACATCATGGTTGGAGCCCATATAGCACCGACAACCAGCCACCGTGCTGATGGCAGGGGAGTAGCCAATCGGTTCTCCCTTTGGTTGGGTCCGCGGCTTGGGTGGGCCCCACCGTGATGTTTATGTGAAATACACCCTGACTGGGTCCATGGTCCAAAAAGTGTAATCATATGATGACCCTCTACAAATCAAGAGTGATGAATCTCTCTAACTGTTTTCTTTGGTGTGGTGCACTTGAATCACATGTCTGTCTGATTTTTTGGCCATGGGCCTAACATAGTATCACACATCTAATGTTTGAAGTGGATTTCATATGCATATCATGGAGGCCCAAAAAATAAGGGTGGATAGAGACTTAAAAAAGGAAATTTCAAGAGATACCCATCCTTAATTTTTGCTAGGTGCACCAATATATATATATATATATATATATATTAGGAAAAGGTACTATGCCCTCGAGTTGATTTTAACCTCCCGTGAGGTCGAGCTGTGTGGGCCCTATCGTGATGCGTGTCGACCATCAACACCGTGCATTTGATGGGTCCCCTTTAAATTATCAGATATCTCAAAAATCAGCCATATACGGAACTCAGGTGGACCATACCATCTAAAATCATGTAAAGACATGCCAAAACATATAAAAGCACTTGGTGGGGCCCACCTGAGTTTTGAATGCTGAAACTTGGTCTGAACCCTCATCTAAGTGGGACACACATAATGGATGGGCTGGATTTGCAAACCACATCTCGGTGGGCCCAAAAAATGATTATGAATATTTTAATGGTGCATGGCCCCTCTCTACTTTTGTATGTGGTATGACCCACACAAGTCACGAATTTGAAACCTAGGCCCACGATGGAATGATGCAACTGACTGAGGGAGTAGATGTTCGAAACGCATCACGGTGGGGCCCACACAGCTCGATCTCATGGGGTGTTAAAATCAACCAGAGCCCATTGTACCTTTCCTTTCTCTCTCTCTCTCTCTCTTTTTATATATATATATATATATATATATATATATATATATGGAAAAGGAGGTCGAGCTTTGTGAGTGCCACCGTGATGTGTGTGTGTATATATATATATATATATATATATATATATATATATATATATATATATATATATATATATATATATATATAAAAGGTACAATGGGCTCGAGCTGATTTTAACGCCCCTTGAGGTTGAGTTGTGTGGGCCCCACCGTGATGCGTTTCGAACATCTACCCCATTAGTCAGATGCACCATTCCATTGTGGGACTAGATTTCAAAATCATCTCGATTTGTGACTTTTGTGGGCCACACCACATATAGAAGTGGAGAGGGGCCTTGCACCATTAAAACATTCATGGGATGTTTTTTGGGCCCACCGAGATGTGGTTTGCAAATCCAGCCCATCCATTATGTGTTTCCCACTTGGATGAGGGTTCAGACCAAGTTTCAGCAACATTCAAAACTCAGATGACCCCACCAAGTGCTTTTATATGTTTTTGGCATGTCTTCACATGATTTTAGATGGTATGGCCCACCTGAGTTCCGTATACTATTGATTTTTGGGATATCTGATAATTTAAAGGGGACCCATCAAATGCACAGTGTTGATAGTCGAAACACATTACGGTGGGGCTCACACAGCTCGACCTCACCAACGTTAAAATCAGCTCGAGCGCATTGTACCTTTTCCCTCTGATGGTCAGATGTAAAATCCCACGTTAGGTTAGGCGTAGGGTACAAATTTCAGGTTGACTGGTAATTCAGGTGGGCATACTAAAAGAAACAGTCAGGAGAGAGACATCCACTGTGGATTTTTAGAGGGCACAGAGCAATGATTATATGAAATCCATTCCAAATCATTAAATGTCATATCAAACTTTAGGTCTTATGTCAAATGCCCGATCATCATGCCCATATATGGTTCAGGTGGAATATAGGAAGAAAATAAGTCTAGAGAATGTCGTGTACTTCACCTTAATTAAAGATACGACTGATTTTTAGGCCCTGGGTATAACTTGGTGTGACACACCTCGTTGTCAGGGTGGATTTCACGTAAACATCACGGTGGGGCCATCTGACCCACCAACGATCCTTTGCTGCAACGGCACCCAACTTTGGTTAGGAAATCTATGGGGAAGTGCTCCACACAGGTGCCAACATGGAACACAGGTAGGAGATCCAATCCATCCATAAGAAGGACATCATTATATTGATGTCATAATCCAAGAATCAGGTCGATCCAACGGTTAGGTGGGCCACAATTTTCAAAACTAATGTAGGGCTGTGAAAAAAACTTGGTTAATGTCGGATCAACCTGATGGCTGGATTAGATCTTGCACCTATGTCTATGTGTGATGCCGGCACATGACCAGTTGAATTCGCAACAGACCGGCCGAGTCTTTAAGCCATTAGACTAATCCAGCGGCCACCTTATTAAATATCACACGTGCCCATGTGCGTCTACAAGCACGCGAACCGTCCATTTGTACACGTGCCGGTGGGCCATGACAGGTTAGGGAGTTTAAATGAGACTTTCATTTGTATTTTTTGTGTTAGATAGTTAATTGGCTAGAATAATCTTCATAAGAACTGAAGTCTTTTTCATTATAATAGCCACCTAATCTGAACTATATTTAATCAATCAAGGATGTTGCGAGGTGTTTATATGTCATATTGTTTTTTAAAGAATTTTTTTTAATCATTTGTATTAGTGGTGTGCCATTCAATTTTAAATGAATCTGCGAGTCCTGAATCCACTCAGGATTTGCCCAAGTTTGGGTTGAATCAATATTTAAAATCCGCGTGTTAGGTATTAGATTATTCGCCACTGATCCAATTCCATACAAGATATTAAAAAACGGTCATGTGATAACTATAGTGTACTGTTTTGCATTACGGGGTTATTAGGGTGGCTGCGACATTTGCTCAATAGCATCGGCCGATCTTGTTATTGACATATTTAAGACATCAATAACAATATTCGCCATGTCTTTAATCTTTATTCTTAGCTGCTTATCAATCACCATATCTAATTATGCATTTTATCATAGATCCATCATCGCTTCTTTTGTACACTCCATCTTTAATTTACGCCTTTGCTAAGTACAGAGAAGTTGCACGAAATTTGAACTTCTTTGTGAGAACCACTTTCGTAAGTATGTCAGTCGGTTTCATGCTTGTGAGAATCTTTTTAGAGTCATGCCTCATTTCTCAAGAACTTTCATGCCCCACTCGTTCATGTGGCCAAAGCGTGCATGTCACATACGTGCAGACGTGGAATATACTATAAACGTTATAGCTCCACCCGATGAAAAACTCCCAATCAACCTATAAATGTTTCCATTCCTCTGCACCTTCATGACTATGAGTGCCTCATTTAAAACTTGATACAATCAAAACCAGTAAATTTGTGCCTAAGTGCTCCTAGAGATATTGAACTCTTCCTCAAATCAGGAACACGTCTCAATTTAGTCAAGATACGCTCCATGCCAATAAACATCTTAATGCGCACCGATCCAATGCCTACCACTTTACATGCATTATCATTGTTCATAAACACTTAACCACCATCGCACTCACCGTAACTGGTGAACTAACTCCGATGAGGGTTATGTGGTACGAAGCTCCCGTATCCAAAATCCTTTCTTCGTCGAAGTATCCGAATTTTGATGCAGTCAGCATGTCACTACCATTCATTTCCTCACTGAAATTCAGAGTATTGGCTTCCTTGGAAGAACTATTTGAATTCTCCTTTATTGACTTAGAAATCTGACAATCATTATTCATGTGCCCTGACATCCACAATTCCAACACTTCAACTTGCCATTGTCCTTGGATTTGAACATCGATTACGAATTCAGATCCATTGTCCTATTTAGAATTTCTCCCCCTCGTAAGTAATGCATTTGTAGAAGCACTCACGTCAACAATTTTCTTTCTTATCACCTTCACAAGAGAGAATAATGTTGAATCAAGAGCAAAGGAAAATCACTACAGAGTAAAAACTTTCTCCAAGACATGCATGTCAAGAAGACTTACGACGTAGCTCTCAAACTTGATGCTTAGTGTTATTTGTGGAACCTATGCTAATGTCATGTAATAGTTTGATGTAATTTTGAAAACTTTAAATAGATGGTCAACTGTTTCGTTAGTATTGTATTTTTTTGATTGTTTTTAAACAAACATTTAAAAAAATTAAACACCGCTAGCCATAGTTTGTAATTGAGGCTAAATCCAAAACTTAGCCTAAGTTTTGCCTCGACTATTTAATCCGAAGCTACAACCTCGGTGGCTAAAGGCTTTAGCGTCGGTTGTTGAGAACCAAGGTTAAAAATAGATTTAACTTCGATTGAAGGTAACTAAGGTTAAAATTTGGATTTAGCCTCATTTTGAGGCAGCCGAATCTAAAATGTCTCTTTTAACTTTAGTTGAAGAACCAAGGCTATAAAGCCTTTTTAGCGTCAATTGCTAAAACTGAGGTTAAAGCCTTTTTATAAAAGTAGGTTAATATTGTGTGATATTTGTGTACTCGTGGTTGTGAATGTTTAAATTTTAAGTTATAACCTAGGACGCGGGATCTAGGGTCTGGCCAACATGGGTGTCAAATTTCGAGGTGTGACAAAATATTGAGTTGATGTTTCCAATGTGGAGACATCCTAATCTCTCTCACCTCTCCTCTAGGAAATGCTCTCTCTCTCTCTCCTTCTCTTATATAGTGAAACCATTACTCTCTCTCCTGGGTGTGTGGTTTATATAAAGGGAATCACAAGTAGAGAGAGGTATTCATTCTTAAAGGGTATTCTTTGGTGTGAGAATTCTTGTACAGAAGAAGAGCAGGAGAGATGCACACCTTGTATTTTTATTATCTTATTTTTGTAATGAAACTTTTTTTCTCTATTACTGTCTCATGGAGACATGTACATTATTGTCAAATTATGTAAATCTTTATACCTCTTTATCCCTTCTCTTTTCCCTTCAAGTTTTGGTTGATCAATTTTTCTTTTATTGTTTTACTAGCATCCATCGTGCGTGGGTCTTTCTCCACAACATACACCACAAAAACACACTAACGAGGCAACCGTAACTGAATTTTCAACATTAAATGAAATATACAAGAGACTTACCCCATAAATTATAATAACCCAAAGACATGGTGCAAAACTCATACATAAAACATAGAAATGTCACAAACAACATTTTTTTTTTTTCCTGCAACTGAGTCACTTGTATCAAACATCACTCTAAAAAAGGTCAGCCACACAACAAAGATCATCACCTGAAGAGAAAAAAAATAAAATAAAAGAGGATGGTCCACTCATGTGTGGCCACCTAATAATTAATGGCTCGATTTGATTTTCTTCCCAGGCGAAATATTTACGATGTGAAGTACCTTCCACACTACTCCAATGTTACACTAGAGAATCTTGCAACTCACAATATCAAAACAGAAACAAACGAACGTGAATTTCCTACACCCCTGATATATATCATTTGCAGAAACATTTTTATTTTTGGGTCCCCCAAAAAACAAAACCTCTATTTCTCAAACTCCCAGAAATACTTTTGGAAGGATTCCATGAATTCCGGTCTCACAGAGATAGCCAGCACAACGCTCCTACGATTGGTAGAATCTGGAAGCACGAATGCCTGACCTTCAAAGAAAATTGCAACTGGACCCATATAGATGGGCTCGCCCCACCCAAAATCCGCATCATAGACAGGTAGCTGCACCCAACTCACTATAGAAACGCTTGGATGGCCCAACGGAACAGACCCACGAATGAACGGTGTCAGATCAGGTTGGACTTCCAAATAATCCAATGCCGATTTAAGGTACTCATCATCCATCCGTAATAAAGAATCACGAATTCTAGCTACCGTATTTGGTAGTTGCTCTGAAGCGATATCACCTGCTGCTGCAGATGATGTGGTTGTAAAAATGGCATTGCCGAAATAGCCCAATGGAAGTTCTGGACGGAGACGTGTTCGTCCATTTACAGGGATGAAGATTCTAGTCTGTTGGTCTTTGGGCATTTCTATAGCTTTGCACATACACTGCCATACATGACTGGTTAGAGCTTCGAAGGAGCTGTACCTAACGTTGTCATTTGTTTCATCTTTGCATTTGGACTTGAGGAGATTTAGCTGGTCGGAAGAGATTTTTAAGAGGGCTACGGCAGGTCTGTTTTCCATGGAGGATTTTGGTGGGTTGTCCATGAGAAGTGGTGGTTGGAATTCGATGTGTTTGAAGGATGGTGTGGGTGGGTCCCGAGCTCGTACTATACTTCGGTCGACGAATGGTTGGATGGTGGGTTCGATCCCGCGAGCTACTTCTGACCAGTGTTTGATGAAACTGAACTGTGAGGGACCGTCTGCGACTACGTGGCTGGAGGCTGAGCCCAGTGAGACGCCTCCACATTTGAAGTAGGTTACCTGCAGGTTGTTAGAAAATGTAGAATTGTTTAGAAAACTTAAAACTCAAAACTCACTTTGAAATCTTGGCAGTTGTGAACCGTTCAAACCAGAGTTACTACAAAATCAATAGTCTAAAAGAGAAGAAACTATCGGTTGGACGTTTAGCCTCTTTTTTGTTAATCATATATATATATATATATATATATATATATATATATATATATATATATATATATATAATTCCATTTAAATTGAATTACAAATTCAAAGTTATCTAGTGAATGATACATCAAGCAACAACTAGAGTAAAAAGAGAATTTGATAGATTGATATTTGTCAATCTAACTTGTCCTACGAAGGATTCAAGCCAAATTTGAGAGATTCATATTTATCTATTTAACTTGTACTTTGAACGATTTAGGGCCTGTTTGGCCGGGCAGATTGGATGGTATTAGAGTGGATTGCACGGATTTCAAGATAATGATAGCTGCCTCAGTGGATTGGTGCAAGATCTATGGGATTGCTATATCCTGGGATTGCTATATCCGGTCTGTTTGGCATGCTTGGCCAATCCTAGGATTAAACCTTCCAATACCTTTCAATCCCTCTAACCAAACAGGCCCAGGCAATTTTGAAACGTTTAGGGTGGATTGGATGGGATTTAAAGGTAATGATGGTGGTGTCTGTGGATTGTGTTAAGATCCATGGGATTGCTATATCCCCGTATCAGGATCCCGTCTCTGTTTGGTACGCCTGGCCAATCCCAGGATATATCTTCCAATCCCTTCCAATCCCATCCAATCTGCCCGGCCAAACAGGCCCTTAAGCCATTAATCATGATCTAACGCCATCTGTACATAGAAACGGAGTGATTAGATTCATTTGCTCGAGATGTGGTTAAGTGGACCGCTAGATTTGAACCGTTCATCCTCAACTCCGTGGAGGTCTCATGTTGGGTAGACCATCAGATCTTGAAGTACCACTCTTTCAAACAGACTTTCACAATCCACATTCTTCATAAAAAATCTACATCATTAGTGGCTAGAATCTTTAAATTCCAAATATGTACTTGTAATGTGACAACACCCAAAGGTCTGAATTACTCAATAGTCACACATTTGAGGTGATTCGGTTCCTAGAAAATGTTAAGTTAGTGTGTTTTACGGTGCAATTTGGGTGGATACCCAATCCACCAAGGGCCATGGATCCCTGTGGGGCCCACTATGATGTACGTGGCTTACATCCACACCATCCATTCATTTTGAAAGCTCATTTTAGGGCATGATCCCAAAATTGAAGCAGACCCAAATCTTAGGTTGACCATACCACAGGAAATAGTCTTGATTGAATCCCCACCATTAAAAACATCCTGGGGACCACTGGAATGTTTATTTGCCATCCAACCTATTGATCAGATCACAAAGACCTAGATGAAGAGACCGTACAAATATCAGGTCGACCCAAAACTTCCGTGGCCCACTATAAGTTTTTAATGATCAATCACCACTATTTCCTGTATCATGGTCCACCTGATATTTATATCATCTCCATTTTCAAGATAATACACTAAAATGAGTTTTCAAAACGGATGTACGGCATGGATATAAGAGATAATTACAGTGGGCCCCACATATGAAGTTGTAGGTTAATCATAGCCTGCAACGTTTTGTAACGGAAGCAGCGTAAGAAAGAAGATTAAGACATTTCACCTGCACTAGAAGGATAGGGTTAGAAGACATGTCCTTGTTGTAATCAACCCTTGGAACGAGGCATTTAAGTTCTGACGTTGGTGTCGGTGTGAAATCTCCCAAATCATCGATGACTGAATCTGTGTACGCCTCGACGAACAGAGCACCTTCTCCATTGCAGTCGATCTCCAGCCGTCCATCCTCATCTTTCCTCAGCCTACCGGCCATAGGGTAGTATGGAACTAGAGATTTGCTCAGTGCGGACTTGAGAACTTCAGGATCGAAGAAGTTGGAAGATCCATTGGTGGGCCTGTAGAAATAGATGGTTGGGATGTGCATTCTCAACACCACCTGATCCAGGGTACAAAGTCGTAGGACAGGTATTGGAGCCTCTTGTGCTGGTTGCACCATGGACGACTCCGTGATATTGATGATCATCTTCTCACCTGTTTAAGTGGGCCATTTCATATTATTAGATGGGTTGAGTGGTATCACTAATCTCTCTCTCTCTCTTTCTCACTCTTACACTCTTACATGTGACTATCAGATTGGTGGGGATATTTTGGACGGTTAGAAATGAAAAATATCAAGGGTCCTATTTCTATAACTAGTGTGCACCAATTCAAAGGTTAGGATTTGCCGGGATGGACGTGATGAGGTTGATCAATGTCTTCAGCATAGAATAATTATTCTAGATTCATGGAGCTCTTCACAAAGAATAGAAATAATTTCTAAGAAATTCAAAAATAAATTAATTGATGGTAAAATCGAAATTACAATCCTTTAAATAATGAGCTCAAACTTAAGGAAAAAAATTTTACACTCAAATTCCAACTCAAACACTTATTATAAATAGTAAACTTTCTATTTATAAATGGACATCATTCATGCCATATTTTATTGTTTTCAGCCAACAGTAATAAGGGCCCGTTTGGTCGGGCAGATTGGAAGGGATTGGAAGTTAAATCCCAGTATTGGCCGGCATGCCAAACAGATTGGGTGACCTGATCCCGGTATATAGCAATCCCATGGATCTTAAGACAATCCACTAATGACACCATTATCACCTTTAAATCCCATCCAATCCACCCTAATCCGTTCAAATTCAGGTTATACGTGTTTGGTTTGAGTGATTGGAAGGGATGGGAAGGTTTAGTCCCAGAATTGGCCAGCGTGCCAAACAGACTCGATATAGTAATCCCAGGATATAGCAATCCCATGGATCTTAAGACAATCCACGGACAACACCACCATTACCTTGAAATCCATGCCATCCACCCTAATACCATTCAATCCCTTCCAATCCACCCGGCCAAATGGGCCCTTGTGTTTATGGTAAAAACAAAAATAAAATAAACTTTCGACCATTAATCTAATGGAATCTCACAAATTTGGTGTGGCAACCCGATGGGTTGTTTGGCTAAAATATCTTTTCTCGCCCAAAATCATATATAATATGTGCAAAAACTTATTTTAATTTGTGAGATAGGACTTTTAAAGCTATTATGGTCTGGATTATTTTCATCTCCAATCAAGGCTTATATAGTTTATTTTTTTACATGTAAGTTTCAGCAACCCGCTCTACATTAGGATCAATCAACCAATATCTGATTTAGGCACTAGGCACTGTGATTTAGAGACACTGTTTTCAACAATATAGTACATTTTATTCGAATTGATATATGCCACGTGTACAATTTCTGAGTACCTGTGTATCAAGCGTCATACGCAACATGAGTATTATATACTTGAATTTGCAATATTTTCTAATTCTACGTGTGTAAAATCATTACCCTTCATCATGTGGCACGTGTGAGATATGAGCTTTCCATCAGCTGAGTACATTATTTAGATCTTCTGGCATAAAAAATTGGAAGGCCTCAAGTGGGCCAACATATCAAAATAATTCAACGGCTAGTATTTTCCTTGGATTGGATGACAGATAAACATTCTGGTGGCCCCAAGAAAATTTTAATGGTGGATATTCAATCACCACAGTTTCTTGTGGTGTGGTCCACTAAAGATTTGGATCTGCTTCATTTTTTGGAATCATGCCCTAAAATGAACTTTAAAATTGGATGAACCGTGTATATGTAAGTTACATACATCAAGGTGGGCCCCACACTCAGGGATCCTTCGAAGATCTCCATGTCTTTGTAACCTTATCAATAGGTTGGGATCATTATCTCCAAACGTGTGAAAAAAGCGAAATGTACTGATAATTTGGGAAGAAGATATAATCATTTTCTCCAAACGTGTGAAAAAAGAACAGACTTCACGGTGAATACGCACGTGTGTCACATGTGTACGTGTACAACTCTATTGTGGAAGGAAGCGGATTGGCTGATGTACCATACCCCATCGATCTGGCTGGTGTGTGTACGTGTGGTGAGAAGACTAGATCAAAGTTATATCGTCCCAAAAATGATGTATTTACTATATCCACACCGTTCATTTATTTGGCGAGATCATTTTAGAGCATGATCCCAAAAATTTAGTCATATCAAAAGCTCAAGTGGACCACACTACAAGTATTAGTGTGAGAATAATTCTCACCGTTAAAACATTCGCAGGGCCCACCGTAATGTTTATTTTCAATCCAATCTGTTCATAAGGCCACACAGACATGAATGAAGAGGAAAAACAAATATCACATTGATCCAAAACTTCTGTGACCTCAAAATGGTTTCAATGCTAGATATTCAATCCCCCGCTTCTCTTTGTAGTGTGGTCCACTTAATCCCTGGATCTGTCTTATTTTTTAGCTCATGTCTTAAAACAGGCTTGTGAAATGGACGAACGGTTTGGATGTGACACATACCTCATGGTGGGACCCACATAACTTGGTGACGTAAACACACCATCAATTTCGGTGGCGTGTGATACACCAGCCAATCCGCTTCCGGCATTCTGGTGGTAGTTTTCGTCCATGTGATATAATAATTATGTTCCTCAACCGTACACGTGGCTGTTGTAATAATTTGTCAACGTGAGTTTAAATAAAAAATCCATCTACACGTGATCCACAGTTTGATTTGTCTAAATATCCTTAAATAATTGCAGACGAAGATAAGCCGCCACCACATGCGCCGAGGATAGAAGTAACCATCTGTCTTTTCATTATTTTATTATTTTATTTTTAAAATAAAAACGATGGTGACGATGAAATATTATTATTAAATTATCTTGACTTTATGGCAGTGAGGTCTAGGTGATCCTGAGGTTGGTGGATACCTAAGTGTGTAGAACCGCTGAATCTGACCTGATCCGGCAGATCCGACCCGAAGGAATTGAGTAGGATCACTCAAATCTGATCGTACGTCGGATTGAGTTCGGATCGTGGTCAATCTATACCGATGCAATTCGAAATCGGAACGAATTCTAACCCCTCTTTCTCTGCCTGAAGGAGGGGCCGCACCCACCCATCTCTCCTCATCTTTCTCCTTCTTTCCCTCCTCTCCTTCCTTCTCTCCTCCTCTCTCCCCGTTTCCCACATCTCATTCTTTCTCTCCTCCTTTCTCTCCCTCTCTCTCCCTAGACTCAACTCGATTCGTCTCGATTCAGTTTCCCAGACCTAGTTATACTCGGTTCGGGTCAAGCCAGCAAGGATTTGGATCTAATAGAGTTAACCTTGCTGGACTCGGTCCCGGACGGATCGAGTTTGGGTCAGGTTCTTGAAAAATCGGATCGAGTCGAGTTGGACCCAATCTGATTCGACTCGACTCGATACCCACCTCTATAAGTGTGGGCCCACTTTGAAGTATGTGCCTTACATTCAAACAATGCATCCATTTTGATGGCTCATTTTAGGTTGTGGTCCCAAAAATGAAACAGATTAAAATTTTAGGAGCCTACGCCACAGTAAACCGTTTGATTGAATCCTCACCTTTAAAATCTTTGCCAGGTAACCCGAATGTTTATTAAATATTTATTTGAATCACAAAGATCTAAATGAAGTGACCACACAAATATCAGCTTGATCCAAAACTTTTCTGGCTCAAGATAAGTTTTTAACGATCCATTACACTATTTTCTGTATTATGGTTTACTCAAGATTTATATCTACTTCATTTTATGATCAAACCCTAAAATGTATTTTTAAAATCATATGGATGGCATGGATATAAAACACATACATCGACATGGGTGTCCTACCGGAATGGGCAGTTCTGTGGGTGGCCCATCGTTATATATCTATATGCATTCATTTATTTTCTGGTATCATTTGAAGACATGAACACAAAAATGAGGGAGATCCAACTCTCATATGGACATATAATGCAACTCACATTTCTACTTTGTGCATTTAATGTAACTGTTATTTGGTGTGGTGCACTTGAGCATTAGATCTACCTCATTTTTGTCCTAGTGTTTTAAAATGATATGAGAAGAGGGATGAATGGCATGATAAATGGATAGCATGAAGTTTCTCACCTAAAAACCTAGGTGGGTCTACAGTGATGTTTGTGAGAATTCCACCTGTTAATCAGTTTTGTGAGCTAATTTTAGGACTTATACAAGACTCGAATGGGACGCAATGAAGGAAAATATGGGTAGAGAAATTCCTACTCTCTGTTTCTACAATGATGTTTACATGACATCTGAACCGTTCATAACGTCATTCCTACTTGGATGAACTTAAAAAACAAATATTAGCCTGATTCAGAACTTCTATGGCCCCACGAATATTTCAACTGTGGACGTTCAATCCTTACGTTTTCAACCTACTTGAGTATTGGATCCGTTTCATTTTTTTCCTTACGCTCTAAAATGAGATCACAAAACGTATGGACGGAGTGGATTTCTCACAACCATGACAGTGGGGCCCACCTATGTTCCCAGCGCAGGCTTTGGCAGGAAATCCGCGTCCCCAGAGAGGGGGGGTTAGGGCGCAATCCGTGTCCCACTGGCACCCAAAGACGATAACGACCGTTCATTTATTAGGGAATGTATTTCCCAAAAGTACTTTATTTTTTTTAAGCTGGGGAATTTCACGGGAGATTTTCATATTGCAGGGGAAAATTGTCAGAAATAAAAATTTTAAAATATTTATTACAAATTACTAAGTAATTTTTAAATTATAAATGTATAGTTATTTATAAATTATAACTTCTAATTGGTTTTTATGCTAAAAAAATTAATAATCTTATGATAAATTTGCGAGAAATTAAAAACCTTCGAGATTTTGAGAATATCATGATATTACCCATGTCATCTCGGACGCGGATTTCCTGCAAAGCCTTTCGCTGGAAGTTCATGCGCCGAGATGCTAGGTGGGCCCACCGTGATGTTTGTGATAAATCCACACCGTCCATACGCTTTTAGATCTCATTTTAGTACACACTACCAAAAATATGGTGTATCAAAAACTCAAGTGGGCCGCACGGGAGGAAACAGTGGGAATTCAGTGACCACCGTTTGAAACATTCGTGTGACCACAGAGTTTCATATCAGGCTGTTTTTTCTTTTTCGATGTTTTCACTTCATCCCAGTCGGAGTGAAGTTATAAATGGTTTGGATTGCATATAAACATCAAGGTAGATACCCATACCAGGAAGGTTTCAACGGTAGGAAATTCTTTCCCAGGTTTTTCCTCTCCTGCGGCCCACTTTAGTTTTCGATCCACCTCATTTTTGGTCGCATCTCCTAAAATGAGCTCTCAAAACGGATGGACCGTGTGGATTTCTCACAGACATCACGGTGGGTCCCACCCAGCATCCCAATCCAAACCCTTGATCTGATGGGCCATAAGTAAACAGGGTATTACCCAAAGTGCTCTTGTTTTGAGTGTTCATAGCTTAAAAAAAAAAAAAAAAAATGCTCGGAGATATAGATTCTACAATCTATAAGAGTTTTGGTTCATCATCTCCTATTTTTAATGGGCCTCATGAGATCAACGGCCAGGATTAATGAACCATAGGAACGACGTGTACGGCTGTGTGAATCAGGACACCTGTGATATGCATCATGTTGCAAGAATCTATAATCCTCGGCCTATAATCAAGAAAAAAAAAAAAACAAAGAAAGTGAATATGGTTGCACCACATATCAGTATATCACGATATTATGATATTTGGTGCAGCCAAACGCGCCATAAAACAAAAGGAAGAGAAATACCTTTAAAGGAGGACACTGATGAGAGGGAAACGGGGAGAGAGAGAGAGAGAGAGAGAAGGGCTATCTGAGAGAGGTACGAGTCTTGGTATTTATTGAGGAGAGGGGGAGATGGCTCTGGATCTAGGTTGGTGCAATGAAAACAAAACATATAAAATTCGTGAGCGGGTTAGGTGCATCGTGTGGTTCTGATCGCGGGCCCACCTTGTTGTGTGTTTTTTATATCCACGCTGTCCGTCCATTTTCCAGCTCATTTTGGGGTGAATCCAAAAATGAAAGAGATCCAAATGTAATGTGGACCGTACGTTAGTAAACAGTGGTGATCGAACGGCCACCAATAAAAATATCCTGGGCCCACCCTAATGTTTATTTCTCATGCAGTCTGTTGATAAGTTAACAAAAAACATGGATGAAGAAAAAAAACAAACAAATATCAACTTCAATCCAAGTACTTGTGTGGCCCATAAGAAGTTTTTAACGGTCAGTATCCACTGTTCGTATGGTATTGTCCACCTGAGATTTGGGTCTGCTTCATTTTTTGGTTAATGATCTAAAATGAGCTGTAAAAACGGATGGACGGTGTGGATGTGATATACATTCATCAAGGTGGGCCCCGCGGTCAGGACTGCACCGTGTTGGGTGGGGCTGGGTCGCACCTAATCCAGTCCCACAAGCTTCACGTGGATTTCAGTCTGCGAGCTCAAAGGAAGAGAAATTTCCAACTGTACGACCCATGTATGGCCCATCAACCTTTTGAAGCCCACTCGCTTTTCACCTCCCAAGAATACTCCCCAGCTGTACGGCCCCATTTCTCAGGTCGAAAATGCCCCTACTTTTCCCCTCTATAAAATGTGAGTGCTGGGGCTACCTTTTGCTACGGATTATAACCGTAGCTATAGCCGAGCTATAGCCCCACAGCAATGTACTTCGATATATCGAAGTCGAAAATGGTCCAAAACTATCCAGCGAGTTTGCCTCAAAATTCTTTTAATTTTCGATATATCGAAGCTCATTCGATATATCGAAAAAGGTATTTTACCTTTAGCTACGGATTATAACCGTAGCCAAAACCGTATTCTGTGCCAATCTATGAAATTTTTTATTTTTACTTTTATTTTTATTTTTATTTTTTACATGGAGAACTTTATTCTACCTACAATTTTCTCAAATACATATTTGTAAAAATATGTATATATAAGCATAAAAAAAAAATTCTCTCTTTTTTTCATTTCTTTCTTTATTCATTTACCAAGAATATCTTCTAAACCAAAATTAGTTACTTGATGTACCCAATATGATTTTGGGGTAGGAGAAGCTACTTTAGCCAACTAACATAGTTATTTTTCAAGATTCCATCGGGTCGATGGTCGAAAATCCATTTCATTACTTTGCGGTCAATTTTAATAAGTTCGTGGTCAATTTCATTCATTTCCATGCATTTCATGGTCATTTCTCTTCACTTAAATGTCATTTCCATGCATTTCACGGTCATTCTCGCCTATTCCGTGTTCATTCACGGTGATTTCGACGCATTTCACGGTCATTTCGACGCATTTCGCAGTCATTTCCCTTCACTTCACAGTCATTTCTATGCATTTAACGGTCATTTCGATTCATTTCACGGTCATTTTCATGCATTTCACGGTCATTCCAAATAATTCCGTATTGATTAACGGTCATTTCCACGCATTTCGCGGTCATTTCCCTTCACTTTGCGGTCATTTCCATGCATTTAACGGTCATTTCGATTCATTTCACAGTCATTTCCATGCATTTCACGGTCATTCCAAACAATTCCGTATTGATTAACGGTCATTTCCACGCATTTCGCGGTCATTTCCCTTCACTTCGCAGTCATTTCCATGAATTTAACGGTCATTTCGCTTCACTTCACAGTCATTTCCGAGCATTTCATGGTCTTTCCAAACAATTCCGTGTTGATTAACGGTCATTTCCACGCATTTCGCGGTCATTTCCATTCACTTCGCGAAATGACCGTTAAATGCATGGAAATGACTGCGAAGTGAAGGGAAATGACCGCGAAATGCGTGGAAATGACCGTTAATCAATACGGAATTGTTTGGAATGACCGTGAAATGCATGGAAATGACTGTGAAATGAATCGAAATGACCATTAAATGCATGGAAATGACCGCGAAGTGAAGGGAAATGACCGTGAAATGCGTCGAAATGACCGTTAATCAATACGGAATTGTTTGGAATGACCGTGAAATGCACGGAAATGACTATAAAGTGAAGCGAAATGACCGTTAAATGCATGAAAATGACCGCGAAGTGAAGGGAAATGACCGTCCATGTTGATTAACGGTCATTTCGACGCATTTCGCGGTCATTTCCCTTCAGTTCGCGGTCATATTCATGCATTTAACGGTCATTTCGATTCATTTCACGGTCATTTTCATGCACTTCACGGTCATTCCAAACAATTCCGTATTGATTAACGGTCATTTCCACGCATTTCACGGTCATTTTCCTTCACTTCGCGGTCATTTCCATGCATTTAATGGTCATTTTGATTCATTTCACAGTCATTTCCATGCATTTCACGGTCATTCCAAACAATTCCGTATTGATTAACGGTCATTTCCACGCATTTCGCGGTCATTTCCCTTCACTTCGCAGTCATTTCCATGCATTTAACGGTCATTTCGCTTCACTTCACAGTCATTTCCGAGCATTTCACGGTCTTTCCAAACAATTCCGTGTTGATTAACGGTCATTTCCACGCATTTCGCGGTCATTTCCATTCACTTCGCGAAATGACCGTTAAATGCATGGAAATGACTGCGAAGTGAAGGGAAATGACCGTGAAATGCGTCGAAATGACCGTTAATCAACACGGAATTGTTAAGAATGACCGTGAAATGCACGGAAATGACTATAAAGTGAAGCAAAATGACCATTAAATGCATGAAAATGACCGCGAAATGAAGGGAAATGACTGCGAAATGCGTGAAAATGACCGTTAATCAACACAGAATTGTTTGGAAAGACCGTGAAATGCACGGAAATGACTGTAAAGTGAAGCGAAGCGAAATGACCGTTAAATGCATGAAAATGACCGCGAAGTGAAGGGAAATGACCGCGAAATGCGTTGAAATAACCGTGAATCAACACGGAATATGCGAGAATGACCGTGATATGCTTGAAAATGGGGGTGAAGTGAAGCGAAATGAACCGCAAAATGCACGAAAATGACCATGAAGTGAAATGCACGGAAATGACTGTGAATTTTCGTGAATGAAATTAACCGCAAAGTGAATGAAATGGATTTTCGACCATCGAACCGATGGAATCTTGAAAAATAACTAGGTTAGTTGGCTAAAGTAGCTTCTCCTACCCCAAAATCATATATAGTACGTCAAGTAACTAATTTTGGTTTAAAAGATATTCTTGTTAAATGAATAAAGAAATAAATGGAAAAAAAAAAGGGAAAATTTTTTTATATGCTTATATATATATGTATTTTTATAAATATGCATTAGAGAAAATTGTAGGTAGAATAAATATCTCCATGTAAAAAATAAAAAAATAATAAAAAAATAAAAAAAATAAAAAATTTCATAAACTGGCACAGACTACAGTTTTGGCTACGGTTACAATCCGTAGCAAAAGGTAAAGTACCTTTTCCGATATATCGAAGGTCTTTCGATATATCGAAAATTGTTGGATTTTTGAGAAAAACTCACTGGACAGTTCTGGACCATTTTCGATATATTGAAAGACGTTCGATATATCGACGGGTTTTTTTTTTTTTTTTTTTTTTAAATTTTTTTGCTGTTGTAATCCCACCGCTTTTTGTGGGTCCTATTATGAGGTATGTGTTATATCCAAACCGTCCATATTTTTTGCGAACTCGTATTAGGGCTTGAGATGAAAAATAAGACGGATCTAGCTATCAAGTGGACCACCCTGTTAAAGGCTGTGGATGATTGAACGCCTACCATTGAAACCCTTTTAGGGGTTACAGAAGTTTTGGATCATTACAAAATTTGTTTTTCCTCTTCATCCAGGTCTTTGTGACCTTACGAATAGATTGGATGGAATATAAATGTTATGGTAGGCCCTACAAAAGTTTCAACGGTGAAAATCAATTTTCTGCTGCTCTTTGTGGTGTGGTCCAGTTGATCTCTGGATATGATTTTTTTTTTTGTATAATGCTACAAAATGATCTCAAAATGTGGATGAAGTTGTGGATATAATAAGTACATAACTGTGGGGCCCATATAACGTTGATCTCTTTTGAACCGTTCGTTCAACTCGGAGTTCGAGGAGCATAAGCGCTCGTCTTCGAGCACCAGGCGATCCGCCTTAGGAAGGAAAGCAGGGGCATTTTCGACCAGAGAAATGGGGCCGTACGCCTGGGGAGTATTCTTGGCAACTAAAAAGAAATGGGCTTAAAAATGTTTTTGGCCCATATACTGGTCGTACAGTTGGAAATTTCTCTCAAAGGAATCCTTTTAGCGCGTGTTTGGACAGGCAAATCATGGATTGGATTGTATTACGGTAGATTGCACCCTCTTCGTGAAATTACTATGGATTGCTTAATGAGTTAGTGCAATCCCATGAGATTGACCTCCTGGGATGTTTGGATGGGCGGATGGGATTTGCCCTATCCAGCTCCTGTCGTGTTTGGACCGGCATGGGATTGCAACATATCCCATATGATATATCAAAATCTTCCATTGGTGTGACTAATAAAAATCTTTGATCAGATATATATTTAGTATTTATGGTTTAAATATATGTTTGCACCTGATGGATGGAGTGGATTTACGTACTTATTCACAATGTACTCCACATGAGTTTTATACCATCATCTAGGAAACAAGTGCGCATTTCCACCAGAAATACCACCAATGTCATCAGAAATCCAGCAAGAAAATTCCAAATCCAACACGGAATCCATCCTAATCCACTCTCCAATCCCATCCTTCTTCGCTCCTACGGCGTCCAAACATAACTCAATACCGACGCTGCAGAATTCAAAAACCCTATCCACCCTAATCCCTTCCAATCCCATCCAATACGCTCTGCCAAACGGGCCCTTACGGATCAACGGTCACTATGGCACGATCTATATAATTGTGCGAATCAGGACACCATTGACGTAGATTATGTTGAAGGATTCTATAATACTCGGCCGTGACTGGGCTGAAGCAGCGATGAGGGTGGGACCCTGACCGTGGGCCCACCTAGACGCATGGATTGTATATCTACGCCGTCCATACGATTTGCATGGTCCCAAACATAAAGCAGATACAAATTTCAGCTGGACCACATCAAGGAAACAGTCGTCTGTTCTGGGGTGTTACTGATGATAGGCTGGGGATCCATGGAGAACGTGATAAGGCCCACTTGATGGACGGATTTCATATCGTGCATACATCGGTGTTCGCACCCACAACGAGCCCGACTTCGCTGCGCCCCTTGAGCCATCGATGTGGGTGGGACCATGACAGTAGGGCCCACCTACATGTATGAATTATATATCCACACCGTCCATCTGTTTTTTCAGATTATTTTAGCTCATTCTTCTAAAATCGAATTAGATAAAAATTTCATGTAGATCACATAACAAGAAAGCAGTGGTTATTGAATGCTAAACCATTAAAAACTTCATAAGATCCATCGTAATGTTTATTGACCGTCCAACCTTTAGGTAAGGTCGAACAAACATTAATAAAAGGAAAAAAACAAATATTAGCTTGATCCAAAACTTTGGTGGCCTACAAAAGATTTTTAATAGTCGATAACCACTGTTTCCGTTATTGTGGTCCACCTAAAACTTATATCTATTTATTTTTTTGATCACGGCTAATATAATCTGAAAGAAAAATGGACGGCGTGGATATAGAAATGCGTACATATAGGTGGACCCTACTGTCAATGTCCCACCCACGTAGCTGGTTCCGGAAAAATTGCTACTCTGACGGAGTGTTTGTGCTGATAGGCTGCCACTTAAAGTCACTCCCCCACCCCCAAAAAACAGGAGAAAAAAACAAAAAAAACAGCTGTCCCCTTATAAAGTTACTTTACCCCAAAACAAGAATTAAAAGCTGGTGTTAACCATCATTACCGATGACAGCCAGGGAGTACCCGGAGCTGTGTGGGACCCACAGAGATGTCTATGGAAAATCCATTCCATCCATCTGTTTTGATTGGCCACAATAGAATAGAATTCTAAAAATCAATCAGATCCAAAGCTCACATGACTATAGCACAAGAAATAGTGGGGATTGAAAGTCTGGGAATGATAGAGGTTTTCTACAGCATGATATTTTCCTACGGTTTATCTGAATGGTAACAATTATATGAACGGTTTAGATATCATATAAACATCATGGTCAACACCAAGAAGGTTTTAACGGTGGAGGTGCTGTTCCCACTGTTTTGTCGGTGTGGCCCGAATGATTTTTGGACCATCCTGATTTTAGAATCCTGTTTCATTGTCGTCTTTCAAAACAGAAGGACGGATTAGATTTGTCATAAAATCATTGTAGACCCACCACCCCAAGCCAAAGATCTGTAAGAGGGTGACAGGCAATCCACTCCCAGCCACATGAACAAGACGAATAATAATAGAAAAAAAAAGAGTATGACCCCAGATGAAAAAGAATCAGAAGATGGCTTTCGGTTCAGATGATAGTCTGGCACTTAAAATTAAAAAAAAAAAAATACATAATTAGAATAAAATTAAGAAAGATTAAACCATCCAAAAGATGGCTTCTAGTTTAGATATATCATGAGTAAAATAACTAAGCTTATGTGATTAATTTCATCTTAGATTGATGGACATTTATTGGACGGTTTGGACTTGATTAATACAATGGTCATTTTTCAACAAACATATGTACACGAATCAGAGATTATGATGCTTCAAATAATATGAATTTATGACCGTGAATTAGCAGCAGTTAGTTTCATAATTTAGTCGGTTTAATTTAAGTTAATGTTTATAAAATATCGAATCTCTTTAGAGGCTGTGTATGAAGTGTCACATGCTTCGTGAGTATTATGTTTCAACGTCTATAATCAATGCGAAGGCAGTCGTTGCCTGGGGACAGGGTTGATATCTTTGGACGCGGTTTGGGTGGATCCAAGGTCGGTGGATCCCCAAGGCCGGTTTGATTTTCCAGTGCAAATACTGGTAAATGACTAATTATTTCAGTTTCACGCGCTTGGAAATTTTTGGAAATTATTGCCTTGGAAACAGTTCAAAAGTATTAGTTAAAAATTTTAAACCTCACAGTAATGTATATGACATATCTGTTCCGTCCATCCATTTTACCACAATATTTTGAGATATGAGTAAAAAAATTACGTAAATCCAATACTCAAGTAGCCTACACCAAAAGAAACAGTAGCCCTTGGAACTTTTTAACGTTAAGTATATGATTTACTTTTTTCTATGGCGTGGTCCACTAGAGCTTTGGATATGCCTCATTTTTTGGTTCATGCCATAAATTCAGCTGGCATAATGGACAAACAGTGTGGATAAGCGAAATGCATCACAGTAAGACCCATAGATATTTCATAATATTCTCCATAATTATTACTCCTTTTACGGGGTATTTACCAATGTCCTGTAAATTAAATAAGTCCTGAGGGGTTGTTTGATTTTCCAGTGCATGGATAAATACCAGGTAAAAGAGTAATAATTATTTCCCTATGTATTTACTAGGCACCTGGTTTGACTACATACTTTTTTAGCACGGAAATTGAAAACATTACAAAATATATATAGGTCCCACTGTGATGCATTTCGCTTATCTACACCGTTCATCCATTATGCCTTTTGAATTTATAGTATAAGCAAAAAATGAGGTATATCCAAAACTCAAGTGGACCACACCATACAAAAACATGAATCGAATATTTACCGTTAAAAACTTTGTGAGGTCACTGTTTCTTTTGGCGTGGGCCACCTGAGTGTTGGATCATCCTCATTTTTTGGCTCATGCCTCAAAATATTGTGGTAAAACATATGGACGGAATTGACATATCATATACATTAACTTGAGGTTCAAAAATTTTAAATAACTATTTGAACCGATTCCCAATGTAGAAATTCTCTTGGATTTTCAAACGGATGAAATGGTTATAATTACCCATTTCCCGGGTATTTATCCAAACTCTCGGAAATCAAACACACCCTAAATGTGAGGCCTACTATGATGCACGTGCCTTACATCCACACCGTTCATCCGATTTCTATAGCTCATTTTAGGGCATGATCCAAAAAACGAAGTAAATTAAATGTTAGGTGCACTATAGCACAGTCATGATTGAATCCCTACCATTAAAAATTTCATATGGGCCACTAGGATTTTTATTTTCCATCCAACCTGTTGATAAGGCCTTATAAATATCTAGATGAAGAGACCAAACAAATATCTACTTGATTCGAAATATTTTGTGGCCCACCATAAGTTTTTCTACCTCGCCCACCATGGAGGCCACCGTGATGTAAACGTCTTATCCACGCCGTCCATCCCTATTTACAGTCGAACCCAAAAATGAGGCAGATTCAAGGGTTAAGTGGGCCACGAAGTGGGGATTGAAGGCCCACCATGAAAAACTTCTCGGGAGCTGCAGAAGTTTGGGATCAAGCTGATATTTTCGTTTTAACTTCCACCATGTCTTCGTGACCTTATGTATAGGTTGATGGTAAAAAAACATCACAGTGGCCCTTAGAGAGGTTTCAATGGTGGGTGTCATTATCACCACTGCTTCCTTTGGTGTGGTCCACTGGATATTGGACATGCTTCATGTTTTTGGATCATACCATAAAATGATATGTTAATAGATATGGACGGCATGGATAAGACGGTTGCACCACGGTGGCCTCCACAGAGCTCTGCCCGTACGGATTACCGAGGTAGGATGCAATCCGGTTCCACTTCTTCCTGTATTATAGTCCACCATAGATTGGGATCTGCTTCAATTTTCGAATTATGCCCTAAAATTAGTTTTCAAAACGGATGGATGGCATGGATACAATTTATATACATAAAAGTGGGCCCCACTGTCAGGTATCCCACCCCACCTCGGTGGAGCCGGGGTATCGATCCCACAGCACGCCAAACCAGAATATACTTTTAGCTCCTGGCAAAACGACGTAAACCAACGTACATCAAGGTGGGCCGCAGGGCTGAAGAAGCATTACATTACCTCGGGGGGCGTGGCAACGATACGGAGTCATCGCCGAAAAGCTGCTCATTTTTTGCTCTAGGATTAGGCGGTGTTGGCGTGCATGTGACGCTGTAAGGCACAAGTCGATTTATGTGTTTTATATCCACGCCGTCCATCCGTTTTCTACCCTCCTTTTAGCCCTTGAATTCAAAAATGTATGAGATCTGAAGTTCAAGTGGATCACATCATAAGAAATAGTGGTGAGTGAATGGCCACCATTAAAAAATTACTGTGGCATAAAAGTTTTGTATCGGGCCTGTGGATGTGTTTCCCCTTTATCTAGGTCCGAAACCGATCGACTACTCACCCTGCCAATAGCCAATGGCTAGTGGTCTGTGCTTTGTGGCCCCTCTATGATATTAGTGTTTCATCCATTCCCTACAACCTTCCTTTCAGATTATTTTAAGGGCCGGATCGATTTGATGGTAATTCTTGACTCGTTATCAATGCTTGATTTGACACTTACTTTTCCAAGCTCTTATGCACTGAGTTATGAACCTTAGGAGATCCTGAAATATATGCAGGGCTCATTATGATGTGTGTCTTATTCATACAGTTCATCTGTCAAGTCAGTTGAGTTTAGGTCCTGATAAAAAAAATGAGGTTGATGCAAAGTTAAGTGGCCAAACTACAAGATTTAAGGAAACAAGCATGTAATGTTAAAAATGGATTGGTGCCATTGTTTCCTTTAGTGTGGGCAACCTAAGTGTTGAATCACACTTATTTTTTGGCTGATGCGTTAAAATTGATGGACAACTCGGATATATCATATATAGCATGGTGGGGCTCAAAAATTTAAACCGTTCTTGATTTGATTTTCAAGACTGAAATGCAAGTCCATTTTCAAACAGGTGAAGAAGTAATAATTTATTATTTGCCATTGCATTTATATATGATTTGGAAACTTCATGAGGCCACAAGAGTTTTAGATCAAGTGTATATATATATATATATATAACCTTAATCCAAGTTTGTATGGCCTAATCATTAGGTTAGATGTCAAGTAACGATTACAATGGGTCCTAGGAGGTTTTTAATGGTGGACATTTATCACAATTGTTTTTCCATGGTGTGGTCCACCTGAGATTTAAATCTAGCTACCTCATTTTTAGAATCAAGCCCTATAATTATCTTTCAAAATGGATGGACTGCGTGGGTAAAACACACACAACATGGTGGGGGTCCACATATTACCGACCAATAGCCACCGAACAGCCTCCATCTAGGTCCCAGTGACCTTATCATTAGGTTGCATGACAAATCAACATAACGGTGGGCCTCAAAAAAGTTTCAACCATAGATGTGATTATCCTTAGGGCCTATCTGGAGCATGGATTTAGAACAAGTGGATTTGAAATTCTCTGTTTATAGTACCTTGGATTCAAAATCCCTATAATCCAAAATTAGCTATGCACAATAAATTTAGAAAGGTTTGTATTTAATTATTAAATCAACTTTAATATCTCTCATTGGTGTAAATGTGTAATGTTTGACACAATGGTTATAATAAGCCAGTTGAAATATATACTTTACCTGGAAATGATGAAATTTCAATTCTCGGATTGTCCACAAACACAAGATCACATCTAACCAACAATTAAAAATCGTTGATTTATATGGATAATGTTCGGACAGTGCATATGATCGTATTAAAATCATTATAGTGATGCAATTAATAATCTAATTGTTGTGAGATATCATCAATGGACCATGTGCCCAATAGGTTAATATAGTAACACACATCTTTCACATGTAACTCTTGGGAAGATTTTAGATGTAATCTAAGCTTTCACTCTGGATTTGAAATGCCTAATCATCTTATGGTGCCAAACATACCAGGGGAATTTGAAATCCCCTGATCCCTACTTCTTGTGGTGTGGCCCACTTGAGTTTTACATCTACATTATTTTTGGGCCTATGGCCTAAAATGAGGTTGTAACATGAATGGACAGTGTAAATAAAACATATATATAATGGGGAGGCCCATTAAGCTTGGTAGGGTCGCTATCGAATCCAAACCCTATTAATTTCTTATCATATCTGTGCAATGAGATCGTGGCCCACCATAGTACAATAATTGCAACAAGACAAGGAAGAAAAACATGTACACGTGATTCCAATAAATTGAGCCTGCCTAATTTGTAATATTTCTGGCCTTAAAAGACCCACCTCTCATCAATAAAATAAATAATAATAATCAAAAGGAGAGAATCCATCAGTTGAAAATATGGTGACAGAGAGGAGCAATGCTAAGGTAATGACCATGCCTCGTGGCTTCTTGTGTGGTCCCTCGTGCACCGATTGGTTAAAACGCCACCAGGACTTAGCTAGAGATGGATGGTTAGAGATTTATGGGACCCCTAGAATATATGCATGTTATCCAAGCTGTTCATTTATTTTGAAAGGTCATTTTAGGCATGAGCCTAAAAATGAGCATGATTGAAGGCTTATGTGGATCGAAAACTTCTATGGCCCTAAAAAGGTTTCAATGGTAGATGTTCAATCCCTACAGCTTTTTTACATTGTGTTCCATTTAATCTTTGGATTTGTTTCATTTTTTAGCTTAAGTTCTAAAATATTTTCATCAAATGGATGGACAGTTTGGATATAACACATGCATCATGGGCCCCACAAAACTTCATCAACACAGTAAGGTCTGTGGTGCACACCACCCATCTGTTTCCTTTCCAACTCATGAGAACGTAAAAATAATAATTTTACCATTTATAACTGGCAGCCAATTAGAGATGGTGACATCCACGTTCCAAAAGAAAAAGCAAACAATTAATAACATCTGAATCTATCACTAGCATGCACTTGGAAACGTTGACATCGACATTTAACAATGGGATTGAATAACATTCAACTTGGAAATGAACCGGAGCAAATTAGGTGGGACTCCGGGCCCACCCAAGCCGGGGAAACGGATTTATGTATTTTATCCGTTCCTTCCATCTATTTTACTAGATAATTTTAGGGCTTGAGCCCAAAAATGAAGAATGTATAATGTTCAAATGGACCACACCACATGAAAGGAAATAGTTGAATTGAACGTCTAATGTTGAAAATTTCTTAGGGCCCACGGAAGTTCTGGATCAAGCTTATATTTGTGTTTTCCCGTAAGCCATGTCAGTATGAACTTATAAAGAGGTTGGATGAAAAATAAACATCACTGTAGGGCCTAGCAAGGTTTCAACTGTTGAAATTATTATCCCCACTGTTTCATGTGGTATGATCTACTTATCTTTGGATATGCTTCAATTTGGAGCTCAACCCTTTAAATTAGATGGAAAAATGGATGGACGGAGTGGATAAAACACATACATTCAAGATGGGCCCAACTGAGTTTACTTGAACTATAAGAGCAATGCAATCCAATTTCCTTACAATGGGGTTACTATAGGGCCACCTTGATGTATGTATTATGCATCTATGCATTCCATCCTTTTTTTCATATCATTTTAGGGCATTATTTCATTTTAGGATACTATTTCGAAAATGAAGCTGATCCAATTATCAGGTGGACTACACAAATTTTGGATCAAGCTGATATTTATTTTTTGGCTTCATTCAAGCTTATGTGACCTTATCAACAAATTAGATAGCAAATAAGCACTACGAAAATATTAATGTGTAGGGCCGAAAGTTGGGCTGGTTGAACCCAACCGACCAACCCAATATTGGGTTGGGCTTGGGCAGGATGTATCGAGTCTGATCTCGGGCTTGGGCTATACAAACACCAACCCGATAAAACTTTGGTCGGGCTAGGGTTGAGGTCTTGGGTTGCCCGTCCCAACCCGAACCCGATCAATATATAAGTTATACATTATAATTGAGTGTGGATTGTATGTGTTGAAGATAGGAAATTTCGGTGCTGTCTGGTCTCATTGGTCCACATCATTTCCGATGACTCCAGCTAACAACAAATGCATGATTTCTCTCTCCCAAATAGATTGTGTGCTACACAACATGACTTTTAAATGAGTAGTTGTCTTATATTTTAGCTTGTTTGTTTAGAATAAATGAAGTTCTTTATGATAAATAACTACATATATAATTAATAAAATTATAGATATAAAAAATAACACTTGTACTGAAATATAATAAACCAATGCAATCATTAAAATATTAGCAGGTATCGACCAGACCGAACCGGCTCTCAACCCGAGGTTGGCTTGGGTTGGGTTGGGTTGGGTTAGAGTTGAGGTGCAAGAACCTTGTGTTGGGTTAGGGTTGAGCACCAACCCGACCCAGCCCCGCAGACTTTCAGCCCTATTAATGTGTGCCCTAAGAAGTTTTTAATGGTAGGTTAATCACCACCGCTTCTTATGATATAATTCACCTGATAATTGTATCCACTTCATTTTTGGAATGATACCGTAAAATGATCCGAAAAAATGGATTGACGGCATGGATACATAATACATGCATCAAGGTGAGCCCCACAGTAACCCCATGGTAAGTGCCGCACCCTCCTGGGTGAGGCTGAGATATCACCTAATTGCTTTGGAAATGGCTACTATAACAATGCAATGGGACTCCGACGACAAATTTCTGCTTATGAGTGAACATGGTATTAATTTATACTCCATCTAACCCGTTCATTAGGTGAAATTCACAAGGATTACCAATCACCCGGGAAATTGTCTCATCCAAAACTCAGGTGATTGAGGCCACACGACATGAGCTTAGAGGTTTTCAACTTGTTTTCAAGTTACTCCAATGGTGTGGATCGAATGAGTTTTGGATCTAGATGAATTTTTGGTTGTACAGTTAGAATTAGATGGCTCGCCCGATGGACAGAGTGGATTTGACACTTGAAACGGGCGTGGGTTCTACCTGTGCAAAAAACAGTTGTTGTTAATGATTCCTGTCCATTTGCCGTTAGGAAGATCCTACCCACTAATCTCTGGTCATTTTTCAGGCAACAAATCGAATGGCTGTAATTGTCCCTCAACTAGATCTTTGGGTAACCAATGGTCTTGATTACTGACTGATTAGTCCACTCCCACAAATTGGAGTAGTGGAGTGTCACTGAAGTGCACTTCTCCGGGGTGGTAGTCTCTCTAATTGAATTTCAGGCCTTTAATATCATCCGTTCGTCATGTTGCGTGCATGTCTTTATATTAACATGTAAATGATTATAAATAAATAATAATGAGTTAGTTAGGTGTTTCCAGACGTTGACAGGTTTGGTTTTTTAAAAGAGACTCTACTCATCATATAAACTCTGTGGGCCCCGGCCACTATAATATTGTGTGTTTTATATGCACCGTTCGTTCATTTTATTTCATTATTTTAATCTAAGCTTTCACTCTGGATTTGAAATGCCTAATCATCTTACGGTGCCAAACATACTAGGGGAATTTGAAATCCCCTGATCCCTACTTCTTGTGGTGTGGCCCACTTGAGTTTTACATCTACATTATTTTTGGGCCCATGGCCTAAAATGAGGTTGTAACATGAATGGACAGTATAAATAAAACATATATATAATGGGGAGGCCCATTAAGCTTGGTAGGGTCGCTATCGAATCCAAACCCTATTAATTTCTTATCATGTCTGTGCAACGAGATCGTGGCCCACCATAGTACAATAATTGCAACAAGACAAGGAAGAAAAATATGTACCCGTGATTCCAATAAATTGAGCCTGCCTAATTTGTAATATTTCCGGCCTTAAAAGACCCACGTCATCAATAAAATAAATAATAATAATCAAAAGGAGAGAATCCATCAGTTGAAAATATGGTGATAGAGAGAAGCAATGCGAAGGTAATGACTATGCTTCGTGGCTTCTTGTGTGATCCCTCATGCACGGATTGGATAATACAACACTAGGACTTAACAAGAGATGGATGGTTGAAGATTTATGGGACCACTAGAATATATGTATGTTATCCAAGCTATTCATTTATTTTGAAAGGTCATTGTAGGGCATGAGCCTAAAAATGAGCATGATTGAAGGCTTATGTGGATTGAAAACTTCTATGGCCCTAAAAAGGTTTCAATGGTAAATGTTCAATATATCCCTACTACATTTTTACATTGTGTTCCATTTAATCTTTGGATTTGTTTCCTTTTTTAGGTTAAGTTCTAAAATATTTTCATCAAATGGATGGACAGTTTGGATATAACACATGCATCATGGACCCCACAAAACTTCATCAACACAGTAAGGTCTGTGGTGCACACCACCCATCTGTTTCCTTTCCAACTCATCAAAATGTAAAAATAATAATTTTACAATTTATAACTGGCAGCCAATTAGAGATGGTGACATCCATTGCAAACGATTAATAACATTTGAATCTATCACTAGCATGCACTTGGAAACGGTGACATCGACATTTAACAATGGGATTGAATAACATTCAACTTGGAAATGAACCAGAGCAAATTAGGTGGGACTCCGGCCCACCCAAGCCTGGGAAATGGATTTATGTATTTTATCTGCTCCGTCCATCCATTTTACCAGATAATTTTAGGACTTGATCCCAAAAATGAAGAATGTATAATGTTCAAATGGACCACACCACATGAAAGGAAATAGTTGAATTGAATGTCTACTTTTGAAAATTTCTTAGGGCCAATGGAAGTTTTGGATCAAGCTTATATTTGTGTTTTACCTTCATCCATATGTCAGTATGATCTTATAAAGAGGTTGGATGACAAATAAACATCACTGTGGGGCCTAGCAAGGTTTCAACTGTTGAAATCATTATCCCCACTGTTTCATGTGGTATGATCTACTTATCTTTGGATATGCTTCAATTGTGAGCTCAACCATTTAAGGTAGATGGAAAAATGGATGGGTGGAGTGGATAAAACACATACATTCAAGATGGGCCCAATTGAGTTTACTTGGACGATAAGAGCGATGCAATCTAATTTCCTTATAATGGGGCTACTGTAAGGCCACCTTGATGTATGTATTATGCGTCCATGCGGTCCATCCTTTTTTCCCTATCATTTGAGGGCATTATTTCATTTTAGGATATTATTTCAAAAATGAAGCTGATCCAATTATCAAGTGGACCACACAAAATTTGGATCAAGCTGATATTTATTTTTTGGCTTCATTCAAGCTTATGTGACCTTATCAACAAATTAGATAGCAAATAACACTACGGAAATATTAATGTGTAGGGCCGAAAGTTGGGCGGGTTGAACCCGACCGACCAACCTGACATTGGGTTGGGCTTGGGCAAGATGTATCGAGTCCGATCTTGTGCTCGGGCTATACAAACACCAACCCGATAAAACTTTGGTCGGGCTAAGGTTGAGGTCTTGGGTTGCTCGACCCAACCCGAACCCGAACAATATATAAGTTATGAAATATAATTGAGTGTGGATCGTATGTGTTGAAGACAGGAAATTTCGGTGCTATCGGGTCTCATTAGTCCACATCATTTCCGATGACTCAAGCTAACAAGAAATGCATGATTTCTCTCTCCCAAATAGATTGTGTGCTACACAACACGACTTTTAAATGAGTAGTTGTCTGATATTTTAGCTTATTTGTTTAGAATAAATGAGGTTCTTTATGATAAATAACTATATATATAAATAATAAAATTATAGATATAAAAAATAAGACATGTATTGAAATATAATAAACGAATGCAATCATTAAAATATTAGCAGGTATCTAACTCCCTTGGGTTCGGCTTGGGTTGAGAATTCTCAAACTGAGGTTGGGTTGGGTTGGGTTGGGTTAGAGTTAGAGTTGAGGTACAAAACCTTGTGTTGGGCTAGGGTTGAGCACCAACCCGACCCAGCCCGTCCGACTTTCAGCCCTATTAATGTGTGCCCTCAGAAGTTTTTAGTGGGAAGTTAATCACCACCGCTTCTAATGGTATAATCCACCTGATAATTGTATCTACTTCATTTTTGGAATGATACCGTAAAATGATCTGAAAAAATGGATTGACGGCATGGATACGTAATACATGCATCAAGGTGGGCCCACATTAACCCCATGGTAAGTGCCGCACCCTCCTGGGTGAGCCTGGGATCTCACCTAATTGCTTTGGAAATGGCTACTATGGGACTCCGACCACAAATTTCTGTTTACGAGTGAACATGGTATTTATATTCCATCCAACCTGTTCATTAGGTGAAATTCACAAGGATTACCAACCATCCGGGAAATCTTCTCATCCAAAACTCAGGTGACGCCACACAATATGAACTTGGAGGTTTTCAACATGTTTTTAAGTTACTCCAATGGTGTGGATCGAATGAGTTTTGGATCTAGATGAATTTTTGGTTGTACAGTTAGAATTAGATGGCTCGCCGGATGGACGGAGTGGATTTGACACTTGAAACATCGTGGGTTCTACCTGTGCAAATAACAGTTGTTGTTAATGATTCCTGTCCCTTTGCTGTTAGGAAGATCCCACCCACTAATCTCTGGTCATTTTTCAGGCAACAAATTGAACGGCTGTAATTGTCCCTCAACTAGATCTTTGGGTAACCAATGGTCTTGATTACCGACTGATTAGTCCACTCCCACAAATTGGAGCAGTGGAGTGTCACTGAAGTGCACTTCTCCTGAGTGGTAGTCTCTGTCATTGGATTTCAGGCCTCTAATTTCATCCGTTCATCACGTTGCATGTCTTTATATTAGCATGTAAATGACTATAAATAAATAATAATGAGTTAGTTCGGTATTTCCACTTCCAGACGTTGACAGGTTTGGTTTTTTAAAAGAGACTACTAATCACATAAACTCTGTGGGCGCCCCACTATAATATTGTGTGTTTTATATGCACCGTTCCTTCATTTTATTTCATTATTTTAATACATGAAACCAAAAAATAAAGTAGATTTAAAACTTATATAGCCTTAAAAAACTTTTCAATGGTATGCTTCCAATTTCCATTGTTTTATATGGTGTGGTTCATTTGAGCTTTGGCTCTGCCTCATCGCTATGCTTATGTACCAAAATAATCTGAAAAAAATAGATGAACGGTAACCGCCTGAGGTCCACTTATGCCTGATTTTTGAATTGGAATTTGATTTATTGCATACCTGTATCACCTGTCATAATTATAGTTTCTCACCCTCCTGCATTAATTTACACCAGACCAAACATACCTGATGGCAGGGTGTGATGTGATGGTTCAGCAGGATGTGGGTCCACACGGAAATTGTACATTTGAAACTTCTCCACCGACAAAAATTTAAGCTTTAACAGTGGCAGAGTCCGTGATTCCCTGAACAGTAGACACGGAAGTTTTGTTTTCACTTCCACCAGGTCTACATGACCTTATCAATAGGTTGGATGGTAAAAAAAACATGACAGTGGCCCTTAAAGAGGTTTCAATACTTCCTTTGGTGTGGTCCACTGGATATCGGACATGCTTCATTTCTTGGATCATGCCATAAAAGGATATGTTAATAGATATGGACGGCGTGGATAAGACGTTTGCATCACGGTGGCTTCTACAGAACTCTGCCCGGATGGATTACCGAGGGTAGGACGCAATCCGCTTCCGCTTTTTCCTGTATTACCATAGGCTGGAATCTGCTTCAATTTTCGAATTATGCCGTAAAATTAGTTTTCAAAACGGATGGATGGCATGGATACAATTTATATACATAAAAGTGGGCCCCACGGTCAGGTATCCCACCCCACCTCGGTGGAGCCGGGTATCGATCCCACAGCACGCCAAACCAGAATATACTTTTAGCTCCTGGCAAAACGACGTAAACCAACGTACATCAAGGTGGGCCGCAGGGCATAGAATCATTACATCACCTCGGGGGGCGTAGCAACGCTGCTGGGTCGTCGCCGAAAAGCTGCTCATTTGGATTTGGTGGTGTTGGTGTGCATGTGAGGCTGTAAAGCACAAGGTGATTTATATGTTTTATATCCACGCCGGCCATCCATTTTCTACCCTCTTTTTAGCCCTTGAATTAAAAAATGTAAGAGATCTGAAGTTCAAGTGGATCACACCATAAGGAGTGGTGATTGAATGCCCACCGTTAAAAAATTCACTGTGGCATAAAAGTTTTGTATCGGGCCTGTGGATGTGTTTTCCCTTTATCTAGGTCGGAAACGATCGACTACTCACACTGCCACTAGCCAATGGCTAGTGGTATGTGATATGTGGGCCCATTATGATGTATGTGTTTCCATTCAATACTACCATTCTCCGTATTATTTTAGGGCCTGTTTGATTTTTAAGCGAGTAATAATTACTTCGCCCGTAATTCTTAATTTGTTATTGATGCTTGATTTGACGCTATTTCCTGACTTGCTATTAATGCATGATTTGATGCTTACTTTTTTGTGCTCTTAGGGCTTCTTTGGCCGGATGACCAATCTCATGGGATTACAAGGGATAGAATGGATTTAAGGTAATGATGGTGGTCTCAGTGTTTGTCCCTTAATCCCATGGGTTGCGGATAGCCCATGGGATATACAACAGCCTGTTTGGCCTGTCCCAAATGAATGAGTTTATATCTACACTACTTCTTGTGGTGTGCCCCACTCACTATTTTATATTTACCTTAAAACAGGTTCATGGGAAATGTAGGCCGGTGAAAATGATGGACGGAGTGAATATCTCATTGATATCTTGGTGGGGCCCATATAGCAGTGAAAATTCAGATCCTAGGATTTGCGGAATCCAGGGCGGTGTTTACGAGGGCAAGGTAGATGAAATCCCATCCCGCCATCCCAAACAGCGGATGGAATGGGATGACACAAGATAACCGTCCTAATCCTATCTAATACCATATCCGGCGCCCGGCCAAACACGCCCAATTAAGTTCTGAGCTCTAAACCTAAGGAGACCGTGAAATATATGTAGGCCTCACCATGATGTCCGTGTCTTATTCACATTGTCCATCTGTTATGTCAGTTGAATATAGGTCTTGATAAAAAAAATGAGGCTGATACAAAGCTAAGTGGGCCACACCAAAGATTTAGGGAATCGAGCATGTACTGTTAAAAACATATTGGTGCCACTATTTCCTTTGTATGGGTAACCTGAGTGTTGAATCAAGCTCATTTTTTGGCTCATGCCTTAAAATGTTACGCAAAAACTGATGGACAACTCAGATATATCATATATATCATGGAGGGCCCAGAAATTTAAACCATTCTTCTTGACTCGATTTTCAAGGCTAAAATGCAGTCCAATTTCAAACAGGTGAAGTAGTAATAATTTACCATTTGCCATTGCATTTACATATGATTTGGAAAATCAAACAAGCCCTTAAGGTATAAGCCCAAAAATGAGATTGATCCAAATCTCAAGTGGACCTCACAGTGTTGACTGAACGCCCACTATTCAAAACTCGTCGAGGCCACAAGAGTTTTAGATAAGCTGATATATATATATATCTTAATCCAAGTTGGTATGACCTAATCATTAGGTTAGATGTCAAATAACCACTACATTGGGTCCTAGGAGGTTTTTAATGGTGGACATTTAATCACAACTGTTTTCCCATGGTGTGGTCCACCTGAGATTTAAACCTAGCTACCTCATTTTTGGGATGAAGCTCTAAAATTATCTTTCAAAATGGATGGACGGCGTGTTTACCCACACGGAATGGTGGGGGTCCACATATTACCGACCACTAGCCACCGGACGGCCTCCATCTAGGTCCCAGTGACCTTATCATTAGGTTGCATGACAAATCAATCAACATACTGGTGGGCCTCAAAAAAGTTTCAACCATAGATGTCATTATCCTTAGGGCCTATCTGGAGCATGGATTTAGAACCAGTGGATTTGACATCCTCCAGTTGTTTTTAGTACCTTGGATTTAAAATCCCTATAATCCAAAATTAGCTATGCACAATATATTTAGAAAGGTTTGTATTTAATTACTAAATCAACTTTAATATCTTTCATTAGCGTTAGTATGTAATGTTTGACACAATGGTTGTAATAAGCCCGTTGAAATATATACTTTACCCGGAAGTGATGAAATTCCAATTCTCCGATTGTCCACAAACACAAGATCACATCTAACCAATAATTAAAATTCGTTGATTTATATGGACAATGTTTGGACAGTGCATATGACTGTATTAAAATCATTACAGCGATGTAATTAATAATGTAATTGTTGTGGGATATCATCAATGGACCATGTGCCCAATAGGTTAATATAGTAACACACATCTTACACATGTAACTCTTGGGAAGATTTTAGATGTAATCTAAGCTTTCACTGTGGATTTGAAACGCCTAATTATCTTATGGTGCCAAACATATACCAGGGGAATTTGAAATCCCCTGATCCCTACTTCTTGTGGTGTGGCCCACTTGAGTTTTACATCTACATTATTTTTGGGCCCATGGCCTAAAACGAGGTTGTAACATGAATGGATAGTGTAAATAAAACACATATATAAAGCATTGATCTTGGTAGGGTCGCTATCGAATCCAAACCCTATTAATTTCTTATCATATCTGTGCAACAAGATGGTGGCCCACCATAATATGTATACACTGATTCCAATAAATTGAGCCTGCCTGATTTGTAATATTTCTGGCCTTAAAAGACCCACATCATCAATAAAATAAATAATAATAATCAAAAGGAGAGAATCCATCGGTTGAAAATATAGTGACAGGGAGGAGCATTGCTAAGGTAATGACTATGCTTGGTGGCTTCTTGTGTGGTCCCTCATGCACGGATTGGGTAATACCCCACTAGGACTTAACAAGAGATGGATGGTTGAAGATTTATGGGACCACTAGAATATATGTATGTTATCCAAGCTGTTCAGTTATTTTGAAAGGTCATGAGCCTAAAAATGAGCATGATTGAAGGCTTATGTGGATCGTAAACTTCTATAGCCCTAAAAAGGTTTCAATGGTAGATGTTCAATATATCCCTACTGCTTTTTTACATTGTGTTCTATTTAATCTTTGGATTTGTTTTATTTTTTAGCTTAAGTTCTAAAATATTTTCATCAAATGGATGGACAGTTTGGATATAACACATGCATCATGGGCCCCACAAAACTTCATCAACACAGTAAGGTCTGTGGTGCACACCACCCATCTGTTTCCTTTCCAACTCATCAGAATGTAAAAATAATAATTTTACAATATTTATAACTGGCAGCCAATTAGAGATGGTGGCATCCACGTTTCAAAAGAAAAAGGAAACAATTAATAACATCTGAATCTATCACTAGCATGCACTTGGAAACGTTGACATCGACATTTAACAATGGGATTGAATAACATTCAACTTGGAAATGAACCAGAGCAAATTAGGTGGACACCGGGCCCACCCAAGCCTGGGAAACTGATTTATGTATTTTATCCGCTCCGTCCATTCATTTTACTGGATAATTTTAGGGCTTGAGCCCAAAAATGAAGAATGTATAATGTTCAAATGGACCACACCATAGGAAAGGAAATAGTTGAAAATTTCTTAGGGCGCAAGGAAGTTTTGGATCAAGCTTATATTTGTGTTTTCCCTTCATCCATGTCAGTATGATCTTATAAACAAGGTTGGATGATAAATAAACATTATTGTGGGGCCTAGCAAGGTTTCAACTGTGGAAATCATTATCCCCGCTGTTTCCTGCGGTATGATCTACTTGATCTTTGGATATGCTTCAAATTTGAGCTCAACCCTTTAAATTAGATGGAAAAATGGATGGACAGCGTGGATAAAACACATCCATTCAAGGTGGGCCCAACTGAGTTTACTTGAACGATAAGAGCGTTGCAATCCAATTTCCTTACAATGGGGTTATTGTAGGCCCACCTTGATGTATGTATTATGCATTCATGCCGTCCATCCTTTTTTCCATATCATTTTAGGGCATTATGTCATTTTAGGATATTATTTCAAAAATGAAGCTGATCCAATTATCAGGTGGACCACACAAATTTTGGATCAAGCTGATATTTATTTTTTAGCTTCATTCAAGCTTATGTGACCTTATCAACAAATTAGATAGCAAATAAACACTACGGAAATATTAATGTGTAGGGCCGAAAGTTGGGCGGGTTGAACCCGACCGACCAACCCGACATTGGGTTGGGCTTGGGCAGGATGTATCGAGTCCGACCTCGTGCTTGGGCTATACAAACACCAACCCTATAAAACTTTGGTCGGGCTAGGGTTGAGGTCTTGGGTTGCTCGACTTAACCCTAACCCAATTAATATATAAGTTATAAATTATAATTGAGTGTGGATCGTATGTGTTGAAGACAGGAAATTTCGGTGCTGTCGGGTCTCATTGGTCCACATCATTTCCGATGACTCAAGCTAACAAGAAATGCATGATTTCTCTCTCCCAAATAGATTGTGTGCTACACAACACGACTTTTAAATGAGTAGTTGTCTTATATTTTAGCTTGTTTGTTTAGAATAAATGAAGTTCTTTATGGTAAATAATTACATATATAATTAATAAAATTATAGATATAAAAAATAAGACATGTATTGAAATATAATAAACCAATGCAATTATTAAAATATTAGCAGGTTGAACCTGGCCGAACCCGCTTGGGTTCGGCTTGGGTTGAGAATTCTCAACTTGAGGTTGGGTTGGGTTGGGTTAGAGTTGAGGTAAAAGAACCTTGTGTTGGGCTAGGGTTGAGCACCAACCCGACCTAGCTCGCCCGACTTTCAGTCCTAATAATGTCTGCCCTAAGAAGTTTTTAATGGTAGATTAATCACCACCGCTTCTTATGGTATAATCAACCTGATAATTGTATCTACTTCATTTTTGGAATGATACCGTAAAATGATCTGAAAAAATGGATTGATGGCATGGATACATAATACACGCATCAAGGTGGCCCCCACAGTTACCCCATGGTAAGTGCCGCACCCTCCTGGGTGAGTCTGGGATCTCACCTAATTGCTTTGGAAATGGCTACTATAACAATGCAATGGGACTCCGACCACAAATTTCTGTTTATGAGTGAACATGGTATTTATATTCCATCCAACCCATTCATTAGGTGAAATTCACAAGGATTCCCAAGCATCCGGGAAATCTTCTCATCCAAAACTCAGGTGACGCCACACAATATGAACTTAGAGGTTTTCAACATGTTTTCAAGTTACTCCAATGGTGTGGATCGAATGAGTTTTGGATCTAGATGAATTTTTGGTTATACAGTTAGAATTAGATGGCTCACCCGACGGAGTGGATTTGACACTTGAAACGGCGTGGGTTCTACCTGTGCAAATAACAGTTGTTGTTAATGATTCCTGTCCCTTTGCTGTTAGGAAGATCCTACCCACTAATCTCTGGTCATTTTTCAGGCAACAAATTGAACGGCTGTAATTGTCCCTCAACTAGATCTTTGGGTAACCAATGGTCTTGATTACTGACTGATTAGTCCACTCCCACAAATTGGAGCAGTGGAGTGTCACTGAAGTGCACTTCTCCCGAGTGGTAGTCTCTGTAATTGAATTTCAGGCCTTTAATCCTTTCGTCATGTTGCATGTCTTTATATTAACATGTAAATGATTATAAATAAATAATAATGAGTTAGTTCGGTATTTCCAGACGTTGACAGGTTTGGTTTTTTAAAAGAGACTCTACTAATCACATAAACCCTATGGGCCCCACTATAATATTGTGTGTTTTATATGCGCCGTTCCGTCATTTTATTTCATTATTTTAATACATGAAACCAAAAAATAAAGTAGAGTTAAAACTTATATAGCCTTAAAAAACATTGATTCCAATTTCCATTGTTTTATATGGCGTGGTTCATTTGAGCTTTGGATTTGCCTCATCGTTGTACTTATGTACCAAAATAATCCGAAAAAAATAGATGAAAACAGTATGGATATAATACATACATCATGGTATGGACCGCCTGAGGTCTACTTATCCCTGATTTTTGCATTGGAATTTGATTTATTGCATACCTGTATCACCTGTCATGATTATGATTTCTCACCCTTCTGCATTAATTTACACCAGACCAAACATACCTGATGGCATGATGGCAGGGTGTGATGTGATGGTCCAGCAGGATGTGGGCATCCGCACGGAAATTGTACATTTGAAAACAGTATTTGGACACGGATTCCTTTTAGGAGGCTTTAAATTTAAAATTTCAATTTAAACTGTAATCTATTCAAACAGACCTTTGTTCTCTATTCAATTTAAAGTGTATTTCTTTATGGTATCAAAGCATATATATAGGAAAATCTTCCTATCAATTTTCTGATTGTGGCTGTCCCTTTGATCCTGGTCATATCCATTTCCTAATTGATGGACTGTTTACTGCATCTTCATCTCTTGATGCTGTCATCTCCTTATGGCACACTAATTTACAGGATTCTGCTTTGAATAGTTGTTATTTCCGTAGCATCATTTCAAAAAATGCTAAACATGCCAACAATTAAAAGGAGCGGGTCATTCCGTCTTACTTTCAATGGCTCGCTGATCTAGCCAGTTGCATTCTGATGTAGAGCGGGTCGCAGACAATTACATGGCAAAGATGGATCAGAAAAGGCCCAGTCGGCGACAGAAGTGATCTGGACCATCAGACCTTCAATCAGGCGTATCTCGCAATCCGGGATGAGTTAGCCGACGTCAAATATATGACTTTGGGGTACAACGAGCTACTTTAGCCAACCAACCCTGCTACACCGGGTTGCAACGCTTGGAATTGCGAGAAACCCCTGATTCGACGGTCGTTTCCCTGTTTCAATTTCGTTTTTACTATAAATAGTAAGTTTTATTTCTTAGGGCTCACGCAAGTTTCGGATCAAGCTTATATTTGTGTTTTCCCTTCATCCATGTCAGTATGATCTTATAAAGAGGTTGGATGACAAATAAACATCACTGTGGGGCCTAGCAAGGTTTCAACTGTGGAAATCATTATCCCCACTGTTTCCTGTGGTATGATCTACTTATCTTTGGATATGCTTCAATTTTGGGCTCAACCCTTTAAATTAGATGGAATAATGGATATACGGAGCAGATAAAACACACGCTCAAGATGGCCCAACTAAGTTTACTCAAAGGATAAGAGCGTTGCAATCCAATTTCCTTACAATGGGGTTACTGGAGGGCCACCTTGATGTATGTATTATGTCTCCTTACCGTCCATCCTTTTTTCTGTATCATTTTAGGGCATTATTTCATTTTAGGGTATTAATTAAAAAATGAAGCTGATCCAATTATTAGGTGGACCACACAAATTTTGGATCAAGCTGATATTTATTTTTTAGCTTCATTCAAGCTCATGTGACCTTATCAATAAATTAGATAGCAGATAAGCACTACGGAAACATTAATGTATGCCCTAAGAAGTTTTTAATGGTAGGTTAATCACGAACGTTTCTTAGGTATGATCCACCTGATAATTGTGTCTACTTCATTTTTTGAATAATACAGTAAAATGATCTGAAAAAATGGATTGACAGCATGGATACATAATACATGCATCAAGGTGGGCCCCACAGTAACCCCACGGTAAGTGCCGCACCCTTCTGGGTGAGTCTGGGATCTCACCTAATTGCTTTGGAAATGGCTACTATAACAATGCAATGGGACTCCGACCACAAATTTCTATTTATGAGTGAACATGGTATTTATATTCCATCCAACCCGTTCATTAGGTGAAATTCACAAGGATTACCAATCACTCGGGAAATCTTCTCATCCAAAACTCAGGTGACGCCACACAATATGAACTTAGAGGTTTTCAACATGTTTTCAAGTTACTCCAATGGTGTGGGTCGAATAAGTTTTGGATCTAGATGAATTTTTGGTTGTATAGTTAGAATTAGATGGCTCGCCCGATGGACGGAATGGATTCGACACTTGAAACGGCGTGGGTTCTACCTGTGCAAATAACAGTTGTTGGTAATGATTCCTGTCCATTTGCCGTTAGGAAGATCCTACCCACTAATCTCTGGTCATTTTTCAGGCAACAAATTGAACGGCTGTAATTGTCCCTCAACTAGATCTTTGGGTAACCAATGGTCTTGATTACTGACTGATTAGTCCACTTCCACAAATTGGAGCAGTGGAGTGTCACTGAAGTGCACTTCTCGGGAGTGGTAGTCTCTGTAATTGAATTTCAGGCCTTTAATATCATCCTTTCGTCATGTTGCATGTCTTTATATTAACATGTAAATGATTATAAATAAATAATAATGAGTTAGTTCGGTATTTCCAGACGTTGACAGGTTTGGTTTTTTAAAAGAGACTCTACTAATCACATAAACTCTGTGGGCGCCCCACTATAATATTGTGTGTTTTATATGCACCGTTCCTTCATTTTATTTCATTATTTTAATACATGAAACCAAAAAATAAAGTAGATTTAAAACTTATATAGCCTTAAAAAACTTTTCAATGGTATGATTCCAATTTCCATTGTTTTATATGGTGTGGTTCATTTGAGCTTTGGATCTGCCTCATTGTTGTGCTTATGTACCAAAATAATCTGAAAAAAATAGATGAACGGTATGGATATAACACATACATCATGGTATGGACCGCCTGAGGTCGACTTATGCCTGTTTTTTGAATTGGAATTTGATTTATTGCATACCTGTATTACCTGTCATAATTATGATTTCTCACCCTTCTGCATTAATTTACACCAGACCAAACATACCTGTTGGCATACCTGTAATGGTCCAGCAGGATGTGGGCATCCACACGGAAATTGTACATTTGAAAACATTATTTGGACACAGATTCCTTGTAGAAGGCTTTAAATTTAAAATTTCAATTTAAACTATAATCTATTCAAACAGACTTTTGTTCTCTATTCAATTTAAAGTGTATTTCTTTATGGTATCAAAGCATATAGAGAAAATCTTCCTATCAATTTTCTGATTGTGGCTGTCCCTTTGATCCTCGTCATATCCATTTCCTAATTGATGGACTGTTTACTGCATCTTCATCTCTGGATGTTGTCATCATAGAGAAAATCTTCCTATCAATTTTCTGATCGTGGCTGTCCCTTTGATCCTCGTCATATCCATTTCCTAATTGATGGACTGTTTACTGCATCTTCGTCTCTGGATGTTGTCATCTCCTTATGGCACACTAATTTACAGGATTCTGCTTTGAATAGTTGCTTATTTCCATGGCATCATTTCAAAAAGTGCTAAACACGCCAACAATTAAAAGGAGTGGGTCGTTCCGTCTTTAGCTAGGCTTATGCCACTCCACTGATTGGCTTACTTTCAATGGCTCACCGATCTAACCGGTTGCATTCTCTTCTTTGTTGTCGCTCAATCCAAGATTGGGTTTCATTTCTTTTACTTGGTTATTGCACATGGCATCTTCTACTATGATTTCGGTTTCAAATATTACAAATCTGGTATCAATTAAGTTGGATGGGGACAATTATTTATTATGGAAAAGTCAATTTCTTTCTATTTTGCCTACCAATAAGTTACTGCAGTTTGTGGATGCATGGATCATCTCTTTGCCCGGATCACTTTCTTTTAAATGACAATGGTGACCGTACATCCACTATCAATCCTGCTTAGGAGGAGTGGATGGAACGTGATTCTCTTGTGTTGTTATGGATTAATGCCACCCTCACTCCTCAAAATCTTCAACGGGTAGTTGGCCTGACTTCAAAATGTTCTAGAGGTGTGGATACGATTGGAGAACCTTTGTATGTATTTCTTTAGCTGGGTATCTACTCGTGACTTTGTGGTAGACTTACATGAGTTTCAACGCAGAGGTCATGGGTTTGAGTCCCCATTGTGGTGTGTGGGTCAGCGTGAGAGTGTGTGCTAAAAAAAGTGAGTTGAGGCTTGTTGTGATGTTTGTGAAAAATCCACCCTATTCATCCATTTTTCTAGATCATTTTAGGACATGGCTCCAAAATGAGGAGATCAAACTCAAGTTGGCCACGTGATAAGAAATTGAGGATAGATCATTTTAAGACATGGCCCCAAAAATGAGGGAGTCCAAACTCAAGTGGGTCACATGATAGGAAACTGAGGATTGAATGTTTGCCGTTAAAACATTCATGGGTCACAAAAGTTTTGGATCATGCTAATATATTTGTGTTTTCAGTTCACCCTGGTAGGAAAGAGCTTACAAATGGCATGAACTACATATATACATCATGGCGGACTCAAGGCGGTTTCAACCGGAGCCATTTCTCTACCCATTTTTTCTTGTCATTTATCTTAATGAGTTTTGGATTTGCCTTATATTTGAGCCCATTTCCCGACATGATCTAGCAAAACAGATAATAGGTTGATTTCTCACAAATATCATGGCGCCCCTTGTTGGAATATGGAGTTAGGAAAACTATTTGAATAAAATAAAATTAAAATTAAAATGAGAAAATAGAAAACTTATCGGCTTGTAAAAGTCGAGGCTTGACGTGAGTCACTTGGCTTGAAATCGAATTTGCTTTCCTTAGAAAACGCCCCAAGTGCAACAGGTTTCCAGAGCAATCGACCTCCAGGATACAACGACTATGACTCGGTCCCAGCGGTGCACTCACTGTACACGGGCTCGAACCACTTGTATTCTTAACCTGAAGTAGAAAATACTTAAACCATATTTTTAATGTAAAACAAACTTTTTATTACTTTATAAAACAGATTAAAAAAAGAGAGTTTATTTATAGACTTTGTGAAGACACCCTTTAAGGGTATAGAGACACCTTTTCACAAAGGGTTGTGATTATTGGGTTTAAACCTAAGTGGTGTGACTATTAGGATTAAAAAAACACAACTTTTTAAAACAAAATATGAAAGGATGCAACCTTTCAAACAAATGTGAAAAGACATATCCATAGGGCACATGCACACCTATGGCCACAGCCACAGCCCGTCCTAATAGATATTTTGAAACACTAATTATTTTAAAATAATTTACAATACAACAATCCCTCACATGTTTCAAAATTTTTAACATTTCGGGTTAAGATGGAAGAGTTGTGCAATGATGCCGATGTCACCATAGACTTGAACTAACATTAGAGTAAGCATGACAAGTCTACAGGAATCAGGTAACACCATAATCTTGAACCTGATTTCTTTGAATGTAGATCGCAAGTACATGTCACTTTCACAACTTTTTTGCAACAAGTGATTCTGCGGTTCGATGCGTTTCGGCCATGCACCATTACCTGAATTTCATGAGTGCTTTAGAGAAATTTGCCTAGATTCTTATATGAAGCGGCCTCCACCTCCACACCCACATAGGTGAATTCCATCAAGTGTACATAGCAATTGGATACACCATCAAATATATAGCTATGGATTCATTAAGAGTTCAAAAACTCATTCTTCTTCATTGCTGATCGCATTGTACACTATAAAAAAGGCTTATTTATATCACCGTAATCGTCTACCTCGTGTCTTATTGTTTACCCATTAAACTTATCTAATAAGATCTCTACTTGTATAGATTGAGTTGCCAACACTGGTAGCTCATATATTAGGCTCAACTCTATTCCCTTCGATGTATCGTTGACTAATCTTTTAGATAGTCATTTGGTCAGAGAATTTATTGCCCGTAATCCTTGTACCTCCACCCGTTATCGCTCCGTCAGGCTTTCGCCTATTACGGAAAATTCACCATAGTTACCTCTTATATGAGTTTGGCCATGTCTTAATCCCATTGTGGCTAATCATCCTTTCAGACTAGCTAGGGATCATCGTATTGGTAAGCTATTGCCTCACCAACTAGCTACTTAGGGATTCCTCCTTTTTCTCCTCAGTCAAGTCTTTGTCAGTCAGTGGGAACCTCTTTGGTTATTCATATCTCAAGCCAAAGCATATCAAACTCATTTCTAACCTCATAGAGTAAATAATTACGACTCCATCAAACAACAGATACTGAACATTACTTTTATTATGATAGTTGTCGTATCATCGACTCTGAATACAACCAACTTTTTTAGCCTTAAATGTACTCCTACCATTCAAACAACTTCACTAGCCCACCATTCAACCAACTGGTGGTAAAGTCAATCGAACTTATTGTATCTACAGTACAAAGAGGCTGGAGTAATCTATTATAAATAGACATATGACAACTAAAATGGAGTATAACCTTCATGTAATCATATTGCAACATTATCATGTTGTCACATTATAACACCTCGTACTTTCTACTACTCGAGTGTTACCATGTAACCTATCTTAATGTAAATACAAGCATAACTTAAGTGAACGCCCACGTTCATTTTGGCCTAAATCAAGTCGTGAAGAACAATCCTCATCCGTATACTAAGCTATCCATCCAGTGTCGTGCGAGGAGGGCCATCACATCGTTAGAAGGACTCTTAGGATTCTAATTTCATTAAAGAAAAATCTAACCATCAATGACACTTTTCATCCATAGTTCAAGTCATCCAATCGATTTATTCTCTAGATGGATCTCTACATTAAAGAATAAATCTATTTTCAAGATTTTCATATCCTGGTTAGACCAACCTAAACATTCATCTTAGGTTTAAAAGTCCGAATCACGAGATCCATCGTTCATTAGGTCCACAACGCTCTGTCGACCAATGTAACACTTGATTTTCCCTAAGTTAACTAACAGGTTACGAAATCAACTTTTAGGTCGTAATTAGGTTGTAACATCCTGGATTTTCACTGTTTTGGATTTCCAAAAATCCTTAAAATTTCTTTTTAATTAACTTGTAAAATCACTTAATGACCATTATCACTCAATGTTAGTTTATACTGGGTGGACCAATCTAGTTATGATGGGACCAAGTGCGGGCCGCCAAGCCAGATGGCCCGTTTACACTTAACAACAGCCCGTGTGGGCCACCCAGCGACCGAGGAGGGTCAGAAAAATCTAAAACTTTAGAAAATCATTGATCTCACTGGGCTTGTGGTCCATCGCGGACTGCGAACCCAGTGGACACCCAGAAGTACCATCTGGCGCTTGCCCAATGCGCCCCACCAATGCTAGAGTTAAAATCTGGCACTGACAAAAGAAACTGAGACTCCGGGTCTTCCAGCCGTCGGATTTCTTCCAAATTTACGGTGAAGGTTTAATGTATTTTTCTACGCCTGTTCACCAAATCTGGGCCCCAATCGTGGCACGATGACCGTTGATCGTAAATCGGACTCGTGCGATCAAACCCCATATCCGATCGCTCCCAAATTTTGCATGGCCCTTCATCGGGCCATGAATCACCTACCCTATAAATTTCATGGTCAGAGGGCCACCAGAAATGCCCCATCAATCAGAATGGCCCCCAAAGGGCCACTAAAGGTCGGAAACGCTTGCTCAGATCATATATCCATTCATCCGTTTGTCCCCAAATTTTACATGGACCCTAATTGGGCCACAAGACACCTACCCACCGAATTTGGTGGCCTAGGGGGTGATAGGGCCACCCCAACTTCAATAGGGAGCTCTAGAAGACTAGTTTGAGAAATTGTGGGAACTTAAGTGATTTGAGTCGTCCACTCTTATGCAAAGTTGAGGATTTCGGGCCGTCGGTTTGTGACCAAACTTCACACATCGAGTAAGGATATTTTCCTCCTCATATCTGTATAGCCGCGGCCCCGATCGACCATCGGTGACCGTTGAACAGACTTCTAATCATATCTGTCGATCGGCGCGTCGAAATGGCGGGCCAATTGTGTCCATACGTAGATCATCATTAGGACTAACTATCCTACGGTGTATATCGACTAGTACACCCCATAGGCTAGAAAAACCCTCCCATAGGGTTAGTATAGTAAAGACCCAACACTTGGGGCCAATTGCACCAAAACTGGCACTATATAAAGGGTTTCATTTGGGCACCCCTCTCCCCATACGATTTTGCCCTAAGAAAAAAAGGGGGAAAGAAAGAAGAGAGAAAAGGGAGAAGAGAAAGAGGAGAAAGGAGGAGGAAGAGAGAGTGAAGAAGGAGGAGTGTGGACCCTAGATCGAGGTGGGGCCCAAGGAAGCCAATCTTGCATCTTTCCACCTCTTTTCCAAGAAGAAACCTCACCCCACAACCGCTATTTCATCCGTTGAGCAACTAGGTAAGCTCCATTCCCTATTTTCTTTAAAACCCTTGTGATGAGGGAGATTTACTTGGGATTCTAACAAGCAAGTGGTCGCCTTTAGGGATTCCGACCGATCTACCCCGAAATCCACATCTCCTAGGTCGTTTCCAAGCCTCCATCGAATCCAAGGTGCGGACTATTGTGCTTAGGTGGCCTTGCACCAATTTTTGTATGGGTTTAATGATTTTGATTGCTTGGATGCTATGATTGAATAATCTAGAGAAACCCTAGGAGTTGTATATTGTTGGAATTGTATGGATTGCATGCTTAGCTTTCATATTTGTGTTAATCTTGCCTCTCACATGATATTATGTATGGGTGATGGTTGTTCATTATTACTTTATCATTTTTTTTCTCATATGTGGTGTTTCAATGCGTGTATGATTTATTATCCGTGTGCACATGATTTATGGAATTGGAGGAAGTGCTTAACTTCCTCACACACACACACATAACTCACATGCACTTATTTCATGTTATGGTTAGTCTTGCTTGTTATGAGAATCTGAACGGTATATGAGATGCATGAGAACAAGTGATCACTATGCTAGTTGATAATCTGTAGAATTGGCATATTACGAATCCCCTCACGCCCTTGGGTTGGTCAGAAACTTGATGAGAGGCGGTAGTCCCATCGGTAGGACTATGCTAGGGCTATGTCCATGAGTTTGGGCGGGTGTGTTCGGGTGGCTGTAGTTCGACTACATGGGTCCCTTGTGCCCGAAGTTACTCGTCCCACGCTCGCCTGGCCTGTGCGGTCTAGTCTACTATCTGACCAACCCTATATGTTAACCCTATTTGCTCACATATGTATGGAACCTGAACCACCCTACAACCGTTGTAGCCCATCAAAAATTCACTTGCAACTGGTCCACAGCCTCGTGAGCCGAGCATGGTGGAATGAGACACTATGTCCGAGCTGTCGGCCTACGCTGGGGTACCGCGCTTCCCCGTAGTGACCGCGAGCGATCCCTTCCTTTCGGCATTCCTCATGTGCTTGGAGTTGGGGATGAGGACTCCGACGGGATCACGGACCGCGGGGACTCGGCCTCACTCGTTGATGGGGCCTTGGCCTCGCAACCTGCTTAGGGCATTGATACGTAGTGTGAATCAGAATCCCCAACCTGCTGGATGACCGGACTTAACTAATAACTCGGCTAACACGATCGCATTGCACGCATTAGTTAGGGTGGTGACTCGGAAGTCGAGGTCGCTCTGAGGGAGTGTTGTCATATGCGATTGTTAGATGGAGTCGCCCGAGGGAGTGTTGTGGCGAGGGCATGCATCATATCATTCCGCATACATGCATTTTAAATAAGAGTTATTAGGTGTTGATGATTGTCTATTTTTCATTAAGTTCATATTACAATTGATGCCTGTTGTAACTTGAGACCAATAGTTCACACTGAGTTGATCACTCACTCCCACTCTGGGACGGTGTTTTAAAACACCAACCAGACCCATTCATAGATGCAGGTGACTCGGGGCATAAGGAGCCTGGCGAGGCGAGCTCGGACGAGGAGTACGAGCTGTCCTTTTTTTAGTTGATGGGAGGCTCTCCATCGGCTTGACAGGCGGGAATTGGATCGCTGAGTTGTGGACTCAGCTTTATTCTTGTGGACATATCATTTTATTTTAGATTTTGATGGGCAACGCCTTATGCGACCCTTTTCATATTCTTTGGACTTGTATATGTATTTGAACTTCTTTCATTTCAGTAAATCAGTTATGATTATGTTTCACACTCCAGGATATTCCAAATTGTGCATTTAAGCTTGATTAACCATAAAACCATAAAATGTATGATAAGTGACACTCGGGAACTCGGGAGTCGAGTCTATGCACGACCCCCGATTTTCCGGGGCGTTACATAGGTAGTCCTCTAAACCATCAAAACCATTCAATGTGGACTATGGAAGGCCTTGACCGCAAATCATCTTAAAGATGAGACCCAATTCGCTAAACCCATTGATCTAGCACGACCTTCATTCAGAGAACAAGCCACCCACCAAGTGATTGTAACGCCCTGAAAATCGGGGGGTCGGGTATATACTCAACTCCCGAGTTCCCGGAGTCACTTATGACCAGTTTTTATTAATATATGGTTAATCCAGTCTAAATGCGCATTCTGGAATTCCCTGGAACATGAAGCACAAGCACACAAGTCTGCTGAAATGAAAGAGATCAAATATACATACATATGCATGTCCAAAAGAATGGGGGGGGGGGGGGTCGCATATGACGTCACCCAACAAAATTGCAAAAGAATAATATGTCCAAAAGAATAGAGCTGAGCCCACTACTCAGCGATCCGTCCGCCCATCTACTGATTTGACGAGGTCCTGCTCATCAGCTGGAAATAGGAGAACTCTTCCTCCTCATCGAGACTTACACTACTAGGCTCCTCGTGCTCCTCGTCACTTGCGACTATGGAAGAGTCTGGTTGGTGTTTTAAAACACCGTCCCAGAGTGGGAGTGAGTGATCAACTCAGTGGGTGTTATTAGTCTTAAGTTGTAACAGACATCAATTATATTATGAACTTAATGAAAAACAATCATTCACAAACACCTAGCTAATCTTATTAATGCATATGTATGATAGATGATATGATGCATGCCCTCGCCACAACACTCCCTCAAGCGACACCATCTCATGCTCGCATATGACAACACTCCCTCATTACGACCTCGACTGCCGAGTCACCAACCTAACTAGTGCGATGGGATGATAGTGTTAGTCGAGTTCTTAGTTAATTCCATTCATCCAGCAGGTTTGGAAATCTGGTACACCCCACGTATCAATGCCCTAAACTGGTTGCGAGGCCAAGGCCCCCCAGCGTGTGAGGCCGATACCCCGCAATCCTTGATCCCATCAGGTTCCCCATCCCCGACTTCAAGCACATGAGGAGTGCCGAAAGAAAGGGATCGCTCGCAGTCACTACGGGGAGCTCGTCACCCCAGCGTAGGCCGACAGCTTGGACACAGTGTCCCATTCCACCATGCTTGGCTCACGAGACTGTGGACCGATATTCAATTCGTTATCAATGGGCGACAACGGTTGTAGGGTGTGCTAGGTTCCATACATGTGTGAGCAAACAGGGTTAACAAAATAAGGTTGGTCAGCTAGTAGACTAGACCGCATGAGTTTAGGTAAGCACGTGGCGGAACGACATCAGGTACAAGCGACCCATGTAGTTTAACTACTGTCGCCCACATGCGTTCGCCCAAATCCATGGGTCTAGCCTCAAGACAGTCCTACCAACGGGACCACCTTCACTCTCCTCATATTCCTGACCAACCCAAGGGTTTGGTGGTAATGCATAGCATGCCAACTAACAGGGTCATCAACTAGCATAAGTAATTGCATGCGATCATACTCTTCAATATAGAAACTCAGATTTATCTACCAAGCAAAACTAACCATGTTGTGAACTAAAGGTGCATGTGAATCGTGGGGGCTAGTGAGGAGGCTAAGCATTTCATACATCATAGGAACACATTGCACAAGGGTTAATATATCATACATGCTATAAGGAACATCATACATGGATCATCAAGACATGAACATGCAAACATTAGATTTCTACCTAATAATGTGAGAGACAACAAACATGCTATAAGGAACATTACACATGAATCAACAAGTCATGAACATGCAATCATTAAATTCCTATCCAAACATGTAAGCAACAACAACATTCCATAAATACTTCATGTTGCTTGGAAGGATCAACAGTAAGGTTCTTCCTAGGTTTTCTCTATATCCTCTAAATACATCATCCAAGCAATCAAAATCATTAGACTCATAGTAAAATTGGTGCTAGGCCACCTAAGAATAATAGTCTGCACCTATGGATCATTGGAGACTTGGAAAACGACCTATGAATGAGAGCTTTGAGGTCGATCGGCCGGAATCCCTAGAGCAAGCACGTGCATGTTAGAACTTCATGCCAATCCTTTCTCAACATAAGGATTTCCAAAAGGATTAGGGATTTACCTACCCAATCGGTGGAGAGGGGCTCTACCGGTTGTAGATGGGGGATTTCCTTGAGGGAGAGGTACGGGTTTGCAAGATTGAACTCCCTTGGGCCCCACTTCGAGCTACGGTCCACCTTCACTCTCACCTTCACTTTCTTTCTTTACTCTCCCTAGCTCTCTTTCTCCTCTCTTTACTATCTCCCTCTTTCTCTCTTTCTCTCCTTTGGAAATGGAAAAATCGTATGGAAAGAGGGGTGCCCCAAATGAGGCCCTTTTATAATGCCAGTTTTGGTGCCAATGGCCTTAAGTGTTGGGTTTTTACTATACTAACCCTATGGGAGGATTTTTCTAGCCTCTAGGGCCCACTATGGGGTGTACACATTAATTTACACCGTAGGATAGTTAGACTTAATGATGATCTACGTATGGACATGATCGGCCCGCCATGTGGATGCGCCGATCGACAGATATGATTAGAAGTCTGTTCAATGGTCACCGATGGTCGATCGGGGCCGCGGCTATACGGATATGAGCAGGAAAATATCCTTACTCTACATGTGTAGTTTGGTCATAAACCGACGGTCCGAAATCCTCAACTTTACATAAGAGTGGACGACCCAATTCACTTAAGTTTCAGTTCATTCCTTTAGGGTATTTGCACTTCTCATTCACTCGTCCTTTGACTCAAGTGAGCTGTTCTGGATAACACGCAGGTCCGACTCCCGCGATGGAGTCAAACCCAGTAAGACGGACATTATTCTATAGTTTTGGAACTAGCGGCTTGCCAACGAGCGGTCTAGAGCTTGTTCGGAAAATTATGGCATTTTTGGAATGAATTAGGTATTGAGATTTTTCGGGGCCAATGATTAGGGTTTAGATTAACTATGTTCATAGTGTGACCTATTTATAACTAGTGAAAGTGGAGATTTGGTCATGCTTACTCTAAATCGTCGGTTTTAGGCTAAAAGAGTAACGGGGTTGCTCTGATGGGTCCCTGGTCACGAAATTTATAGGACATGTGCCCCATGGCCTGATGAAGGTGAAAAGGCCAAATTATATGTCCTAGAGGGGGGGGGGGATGAATAGGACTATGCCAAATTTAAAATAATTACAGCGGAATCTAAATAAAGAAATACCCAAATAAAGTAAATCAATTCACAATGCTGAAATTAAATAGCAACTTCAATAAACAAGTATTGAGAGATTGATACAAAAGTTGTTCTAAGGACAACCTTACACCAAAAACCAAAGTTTATGGTAGGACAACCTGATTTCTAGAAAAGTCTTTGTATCAAGAACTCAAACTTTCTAGGAATAAACAAATTGAAGCTGAACAGAGGAATAGAAAGCAATCTCAAATATTGATTGTTCTAAGGACAACCATGCACCATAGAAATGGCAGGGCAACCTTACTAGATCAATTTAGAGAATCTAAAGCTCAAACAAATAAAGGAATAACTTGAAATAAATTGCAGAAATTTAAATATAAACTATTATAACATTCCCTACTGAGCTTGAAATTAAAATGATTACAACATTCACATCCACATACATTCTATAAAAAAAAATCAAAGATAGGAAAATAAAGCACACTTCCACACAACACAAGGAGTTATAGTGGTTCGCCTGTGTGTACACCAACTGTTCAACAATAGCCACACAGAATGCTACTCCACTCCTAATATCCTCACACAGGGGATATTAGCGTTCACTATCAAGTAGGTTTTCACAGGTTCACCAAAAACCTTTACAATTGTGTCTTTTTCAAAGGGCTTACACAATTAAAAAATCCTCACTTCTAAGTTTTCTGGCTCTCCTCAGATAACCAACAACTTTGAGATTTTTCTGGCTTAACCTTAAATAAAACTAAAATAAATGAATTTACAACAAATGTAAAATACCTGAATTTCTTCTTTGTTGTAGCAGCCCAGAAGAACCAAATCGGAGTAAAGATTTGAATGTCAAAGTTCAATGTCCAATACTCACTTTATAATGGTTCTAATTTCTAATAGATTTTAAATTAAAACAAATGGGCTAGCTTGAATTGATTTTGACTCCAGTAAAAGGAAAATAAAAACTTCCTCTTTACAGATTAGATTAGAATGCAAGAAACAAAATCAATTAACAAAGCTAAAGAAATAGAATATTAAATAAGCACACTTAGCTTAAACGGAGCACAAATTTATCTCTCAGAAGGTCGAATTAAATTAGCTTCAATGATCTGTTTTATTCTAAGATTCATGCTTTATTTATAGTGTGAATAAATCACGTCTTCGACTGGTCTTAAGTCGCTACGACTGGTCGAAGATCCAACAGATATTTGAAAATTCGGGCGCGATAAGATAAGACGGTTTTATGATTGGTCATAGGGCACCTTCGACTGGTCGAAGGTCACACACGACTGGCTGAAGCTAAGTGAAAATCATCGCTGTAGTTTGAGTCAAAGGTTAACGACTGATCGAAGAACCTGTCGACACTGTTCCTATGACTGGTCGAACAGTCTCTAGGACTAGTTGAAGCCTTACAAAAAATTTCTGAATTTTACAACAAACTTACGACCGATCCAGAAAATCCTTAGACAGGTCGAAGCAGTGCTAGGACTAGTCGAACAAAGTTCAGGACTAGTCTTAGAACAGGCCAATCATACTTATATAAAATATATGAATTATGTATCTAAAGTGGCCTACTCTAAAGGTCAACCTAAGGTCTGTCATACCTCAATAGTGAAGTAAGGACATTGAAACTTAAGGACAAGTGACGTTGAAAGTAGTGAAACTTGAAGTCTTGAAGTAGTTCAAACTTGAAAGCTTCTAGAGATCTTGAGATTGAACTTGAACACTTATTGAGATCTTGATATGGAACTTGAACACTTCTTGAGATCTTGAGATTGTGAGCAGAGCTTGTCCAACAAAGTTGATCTTGAGTACCGCTTTGATCTTCACATATGTAAGCTTCATAATAGTGTCTTTGGCACCATAAATTTGACAACAAAAGGGGCTATCAACAATAGCACTTACAATCTCCCCCTTTGTCAAATTAGTGACAAAACACACTTCCAAGATATGTTTACTGAACACAGAATATCTGAGTAACGAATCATGCACCAATTGTTATCAACTTGCACAATAACATGAACCTGCAAATCAGCATTCAACATATCCATTGTCCATACATATAAGACATACAAAACTCCCCCTGAGTAAAACATACGAGTGAACATATCCATTCTCCTCCTTTTTGTCATAAGAGGACAACGGAAATGGTTAGACTAAGGAGAATAAATCAGAGAGAAAGATGACAGATAGACAAGATATGAGATAAAAGCTTAATGAACACACATAATTCATAAACTGAGTTTAAGCAGAACTTAGCACCATCGTAGTAAAGTTATTACAACTTAGACAATGAAAAAAAACTAATCAGAACCAGATGAAGAAGCAGGGATAGATGGATCAATTTTATGCATCCCCTTGTTCAAGCGCTTAAGATATTTACGCATATACTTGAATTGTAAATCATGAGCAACAGACATGTTTTCCACCGTAACATTTATATTCTCAATCTTATCCTCTAATGCATGCAGACGTGCATCAAAGTCAGAAGACTCATAATCTGGATCATTCGTAGAATCAGAATCAAGTTCTTCAAAGATATCATCTATATTAATATCATCAGGAGGAAGATCACTAGCTACTTCCTCATGTGTTGTTTCAGCATTGCCAACACCACCACCTTGGCCAGGGAGTAAATCCAACTTCATCTTATTTAGATTAGAATTATTGAATATCAGATGACAGATAGGGGCCTCTCCAACTGGCATATCGACTAACATATGAGTAGCAAACACAGTCATCAAATAAGCAAAAGGAATGTCACTGTCACCAGGATGGAGATGAAAATTAAGAATGAAGAACACGAACCATGTAGGAAGTCAATTCAGATTTATTACCCGATCATGGATATAAGTTAGACATAAAAATTTTGTGAAGAACTCTGTATTTGGGTAACAAATACTTTGAGGGAAGCGCATTCCCTTTATGAGTCCATTGAGCATTCACATTGCATAAATCTCTAGTGAGGAGACGTTTTTCAGATTCAAAGGGTTTGTCAAATAAATTATAGATAGGAATCCCCTCATCATTCACAGGAATATTCATAAGAGCTGAAATCAAATGACGATCAATGTCAAATGGTCCTTCTCTAGTGGCTATTTTAAAAGTTAAATTCTCCAGTGAAAAATCACATATACATGCAAACATGGATTGTACAATCGACTGGTATGCTAGCCCACCCCAATGTAACAAGTTATCCCAACCTATAGCTTGAGGATAGGAAGGATATCAAAAGGAGCAACATGATTAACATCAACAGGGTGTTCAACTATAACATTACGTAATCTGATGTCCTGAACATAAGATGGATTATCATGGAGTCCGAAGATGACGCTTAGTAATCGGGGCTGATCTGGAAGAAGACGGACCACGGGATGTTGTTTTCTTTCCTCTAGAAGCCATTTGCAACAAAGATTTCAAGAAAAGAAAAAGTTGCAAAGGTTTGAGAAGAGGGTTTGCTCAAAACAGATTTTGCAAAAGGAAAACCCCAAATCTCAACAGAACTTGAAATAGACAACTTCAAGAGTAAAATGGAAGTAGTCTAGACACAAATCCACAAGAAATAAGCAAATGGAGCACTAACCTTGAAGGATTTGGAAGATGGGTTCGACTGGTCGAGCGTCGACTAGTCGGAGAGGAAAGAAGAAATAAGGAAGAAAGAGATTTTTCCCCAAATTTAAGTGATTCACGCGATTCACGACTGGTCGTGGGTATTCTTCGACCGGTCGTGACATGACACGTCGAGGAAATCCTTGACTAGTCGAGTACCACCAAAAAATCAGATTTTCATGCATATTTCAAAAATTGAAAATTTAATCTAGCAAATATATACAATATGATACAAATAGGCATAAATAATCATTTTAGAATGCACATGCCAAGATCAAATATCATTTTGTTAAACCTGCTTTTATCGAGCGGTTTAGTGAAAATATCAGCATGTTGATTCTCAGTAGGAATATATTCCACTGATATTACCTTTTCTTCAACTAAATCTCGAATATAATGAAATCTAATATCAATATGCTTAGTACAAGAATGCTGAATTGGATTTTTCGAAATATTTATGGCACTGATATTATCACAATATAATAACATAGAATCCTGTTTAATTCCATAATCACTTAGCATACACTTCATCCAAACAAGCTGTGTACAAGTATTACCAGTTGCGATATATTCAGCTTCAGCTGTTGAAAGTGATATAGAACTTTGTTTCTTGCTAAGCCAAGAAACTAACCAGTTTCCGATATAAAAGCAACCACCACTGGTTGACTTTCTATCATCAAGATTATCAGCTCAGTCAGCATCCGAGTACCCAGCTAATTGAATACTAGTCTTATGAGGATACCAGAGACCGAGATTAACAGTACTAGCAACATAGCGGATAATCCGTTTGACCGCAATCAAATGTAATTCTTTAGGTTTAGACTGATATCTAACGCAAATACCAACACTTAGAGCAATATCAGGTCTACTAACAGTTAAATACAATAAACTACCAATCATACTTCGATATAGTTTCTGATCTACATTTTTACCTGCAGAATCTTTTGAGAGTTTTAAAGTTGTACTCATAGGAGTATCAAATTTCTTACCATTCTCAAATCCAAATCTCTTAATTAAATTTATAGCATATTTAGATTGAGAGATGAACATTCCATCAGGTAGTTGTTTTACTTGCAACCCAAGGAAGTAATTCAATTCCCCAACCATGCTCATTTCAAATTGAGATTTCATCAATTCTGCAAATTCAATAGTCATGTCAGTACAAGTAGATCCATAAATGATATCATCAACGTAGATTTGAACCATTAAAATATCTTCGTTATGTTTCTTAACAAACATTGTTTTATCAACACTTCCTATTTGAAAGTTATGACTGAGTAAAAACTTAGTCAATTTCTCATACCATGCTCTGGGAGCTTGTTTAAGACCGTACAGAGCTTTTTAAAGATGGTATACATGATCAGTAAACTTAGGATCTTCAAATCCTGTAGGTTGTTCAACATAAACTTCTTCATGTAAATCGCCCCAGTTGGACCGTGGTCCGCGATGGACCACAAGCCTAGTGAGATCTATGTTTCCCTAACTTTTTAAAAGATTTTTCTAACCTTCCTTGGTTGTTGTATGGCCCGCACGGGCTGCTATTAAGTGTAAACGGGCTATTGTCTTGACGACCCGTACTCGGTCCAATCACGACCAGACTGGTCCACCCGTGTATAAGCTAACATCGAGTGCTAATAGTCAGTAAGTGATAATATGAGTTAATTAAAAAAAATTAAGAATTTTTTTTTTTTTTGGAAATCCAAAACAGTGAAAATCCAGGATGTTACAGTGATTTTCAAATAATCCATCACCACTTCAAAGGCACCTATTTTAGGATTTCAATCCCCTTGGTAGACAAACCTAACCGTCCATTTTCAATATCAGACTTTGTATCATCAAATTCACCGTCCATCAGGCCACAGGGCCAAGGACCTATGATATGAGTTAACCACATCCTAAGCAAGCAAGTAAACCATCATGCTTCCTCTAAACTAGGTGGGGAACCTCAGGGATCACTAATGATGAAAGCTGAACGAAATCTGACTGTTGAATGGACGAATATCACCATATGGAATGCAAATTAACAAATAAAGCCCACCTAAGACTTAGATGTGCCTGATCTTTAGTTAGGGGATCCATTTAAACCCCTAAAACCTAATGGACGGAGTGGATTTCCCACAAACATCACCATGGGCCCCACATTGGTGTGCATGTGCAGCGGTGCTAAAGCACCCACAGTGCACTGGTCAACCCAGCATGGCCAAACCGGCTTGACCCGCAATTCCTTTAATAGAAAGAAACCAGTGGACGGGGGAACGTCCGTTCCCTTGATTAGCGCCCACCTACACCAACCCTATAGGCGATCTGAACCGTCCATCTAGTGCGGACGCTCTGTTTGACCAAACCTCAACTGATTCCATGCCTCGGAGCTCGTGTACATGCACACAATCCTTACTGCAAACGGGCCCTATAAACACAACACTTCTGAAAATGGAAACTGTTCATTGCCAGTTTGACAATCCGTGCGCCCTCATCCTAGAATCTCAGCTCTCCATGGGAAGAAATTCCTGGCCGTCCAATGCCAGCAGATCCAACTATGTGGATAAAAGAAAAATAAAAAGAAAAAAAAATGGTTAGAGAGCTGGGAGCCCTAGATGGAATACCAACCATTTAATCCTGATCCAACGGTCTGGGATCCTTAGGGCAGTGCTATTAGAGAGAGGATCGAGTAACGACTCTCTCTCTCCATCTCTTGCGGCCGTCCGAGAGAAAGCCCAACTGCAACCTCCTCCATTCGAACCCACCAACCTAACCATCTCCAACCTTCGAAAAAGCTCGCCTATAAGCTTTTAAGGGTTCTCACAGACCTCCTGCAAGAGTTGGATTGGAGGGAAATGCAGCGATGGTGAAAACGCCATTAACAACCACCTTCTTCTTCACCGCTGTGACAACCAGTGCTGAGTCGTTGCAGCATGTTATCTGAGCTGAGACCGAGTCCGGAGCTCCATGAAGCTCCGAGAAGATGGAAATAAAGAAGAAAAAGAAGAAAGAAAGAAGAAGAAAGCAGAAGATGGAGGTGTGCAGTTGTTGCACCGCACCACCACACTTAAACTGAGCCGAGTTTGGGCCAAGTTCAGGTGAGTCGGGCCAAGTCCACTGAGTTCGGCTATGCCTAAGACGAGTCCAGATGCACCTGGAGTTTCAATAAGCAAGAAGAAGAAGAAGAAATCGACGGTTGAGCTATAGCAGTTCGTTGTGTTCCATCGACAGACCTAACTTGAGTTAGTCGGTGTTTTGACTCGCTGAGATGACTAGACTCCAAGTTTATCAACATCCAACCATCATCAGCAACCGCTGATCTCTGTCCGTCCAAAGAAAGAAAGGCAGGGGGCAGTCGATAACCACTGTTTCTGCTATTGTGGTCCACTTAAAACTCGTATCTACTTAATTTTTAGATCATGGCCTAATATAATCTGAAAAAATAAATGGGCAGCGTGGATATAAAAATGCATACATATAGGTGAGCCTTACCGTCAATGTCCCACCCACACCGCTGAGAGCGGATTAGCTAGTGACCCTGCCACTAGCCAATGGCTAGTGGTCGGTGCTATGTGGGCCTCACCATAATGTCTACATGTGTTTCATTCCCATCTGTTTTTCTAAATCATTTTATGGTATGAGCAAAATAAAATGAGGTATATCCCAACCTCAAGTGAACCACCACATCACAGGAAACAATGTTGATTGAACGTCCACTGTTAAAATCTTATTAGGGGCTATAAACGTTTTGAATCAATCTGGTCTTTATTTTTTCCATTCATCTAGATCTTCAATACCTAATCAATAGATTTGATGTCAAATAAAAGTACATTGGGCCCTAGGAGGATTGTAATGGTAGACATTTAATCACTATTGTTTTCCTGTGGTGTCCATCTGAAATTTATTTTCCTCTCATTTTTGGGTTCAAGCCCTAAATGATCTATAAAAATGAATGGACAGCATGGATAAAACACATACACGATAGCGGGTCCCACAGTGCACCGACCAGAGCCAAACGGAAGCCGATTGGCTGGTGTACCACACACCAACTATATAGCTGGTGTATTGACGTTAGCAAGTTCTGTGGGTCCTATCATGAGGAATGTGTCTGATCCAAACCGTACATTCATTTTGAGAGCTTGAGACAAAAAATAAGACATATCTAGCTATCAATTGGACACTACGAAAAGGGCGATTGAACGTCTACCATTAAATCCCTTTTGGGGTCACAGAAGTTTTGGATCAATATGAAATTTGTTTTTCCTATTCATCCAGGTCTCTGTGACCTTATGAACAGATTGGATGGAAAATAAACGTTATAGTGGGCCCTATGAATTTTTCAACGGTGAAAATCATTATCTCGGCTATTATTTGTGGTGTGGTCCAATTGATCTTTGTATATAATTCATTTTTTGCGTAATTTTCTAAAATGATCTTGAAAAATGTATGAGCGGTATGGATATAATAAATACATCATCATGGCCCATGTAACTTTCGACATGTACCTACACCAGCTATGTGGGGGTACACCAGCCAATCCGCTTCCAAGCCAAACGGCTTCCCACGTTCTGAAAAAAGAGTATGCTACTCTGTCTGAGTGTTTCTGCTGATAGGCTGCCACTTAAAGTTACTCCCCCACCCCAAAAAGAAGAGAAAAAAAAAACAAAAGAAGTTAAAAAGCAGTCCCCTTAAAGTTACTTTACCCCCAAAATAAGAATTAGGTGTTAGCTATCACAATTCATAACCCACGACAGCCTGGGAGCGGATTGCTATCTCTGTGTCCAGAGTTGTGTGGGACCCACAGAGATGTCCTTAATAAATCCATTCCATCCATCTATTTTGAAAGACCATAATAGAGCCGGATTCTAAAAATCAGGCAGATCCAAAACTCATATAGCCATACCACACGAAATAGTAGGGATTGAACGCCTGGCAATGACAGAAATTTTCTTCCGCATGGTATTTTTTTCCTGCACTTTAACTGAGTAGTAATAATTATATGAACCGTTTGGATGGAATGTAAACATCATTATCATCTCCAAGAAGGTTTCAGTGGTGGAGTTGCTGTGTGCTGTTTTGTTGGTGTGGCCCATGTGAGTTTTGGATCATTCTAACTTTAGAATCATGTCTTACAGTGGTATTTCAAAACAGGTGAAGTTGCTGTTCTAGCTGTTTTGTTAGCGTGGCTCATGTGAGTTTTGTATCATTCTAATTTTAAAATATGTCCTGGTGTGGTCTTTCAAAACAAATGAATGAGGTGGATTTGTCAGGGACATCATTGTAGACCCTGTACACAGCCCAGGGCCTGTAATAGGGTCACAGCCAATCCGCTCCTGGCCGCATGAACAAAACGACAATTAGAACCATAATTAAAATAATGATAATAATAATAATAATAACATAAACATTTAAAAAATTAGCACCTGGACTCTTTCCTCTTATACATTTTTTGTTTTTTTTTGTTTTTTTTTTTTTTTGGACTCGAGAAAACTTAGGTTGTGAAAGTAGATTTTTAGAATACGGAAGGAAGGTTTTAGATAAAAATACCTTTGGATTTTAGGATAAGGCAGCTGAAAAAAGTAGGGTATTTCTTAAGTGGTTTTCTTTGTAAATGTCTAGTTTGATAAAGTAGGTTTTGTTCTGATTGAATAAAATAGTGAGTGATATGTCAGGTCTATACTAAAAAATTGCCCGTAAAAATTAGACCCTAAAAAAGAATCACAGATGGCTTGCGGTTCAGATGATAGGCTGGCACCTAAAATTATATAAAAATTACATAATTAGAATAAAATTAAGAAAGATTAAACCATCCAAAAGATGGCTTTCAGTTTAGATATATCATCGGTAAAAGAACTAAGCTAACGCTATTAATTTCATCTTAGATTGATGGACATTTATTGGACGGTTTGGACTTGATTAATACAATGGCCGAGATAGGGTTGATATCTTTGGACGCGGTTTGGGTGGATCCAAGGTCGGTGGATCCCTAAATGTGAGGCCTACTTTGATGCACGCTGCCTTACATCCACACCGTTCATCCGATTTTTACTGCTCATTTTACATCATGATCCAAAAAATAAAGCAGATTAAACGTTAGGTGCACTATACTACAGTCATGATTGAATCCCTACCATTAACAACTTCATATGGGCCACCAGGATTTTTATTTTCCATCCAACCTGTTGATAAGGCCTTAAATACCTAGATGAAGAGACCAAACAAATATCAACTTGATCGAAATATTTTGTGGCCCACAGGAAGTTTTTAACGGTAGATTACTACTTTTTCCTGTATTATAGATTGAGATGGTCTGCTTCAATTTTCGAATTATGCCCTGAAATGAGTTTTCAAAACGGATGGACGGCATGGATACAATTTATATACATAAAAGTGGGCCCCACTGTTAGGTATATCACCCACCTTGGTGGATCCAGGTATCCACCACAGCGCGCCAAACCAAAATAGCCTTACTCCTAGCAAAACGACGGAAACCAACATGCATCAAGGTGGGCCCCGGGCTGAAGAATCATTACACCACCTTGGGGGGCGTGGAAACACCATGGATTCGTCGCGGAAAAGCTGCTCAGTTTTGGATACGGATTAGGTGGTGTTGGCGTGCATGTGACGCTGTAAGGCAGAACGTGATGTATGTGTTTTATATCCATACCGTCCATCTGTTTTTTACCCTCATTTTAGTCGAAGAATTAAAAAATGTAAGAGATCTGAAGTTCAAGTGAACCACACCATGAGAAAGAGTGGTGATTGAATGCCCACCATTAAAAAATTAATTGCGGCACAAAAGTTTTGTATCGGACCTGTGGATGTGTTTTCTTTTTTATCTAGGTCGGAAACGGATCGGCTACTTACCCTGCCACTAGCCGGTGTTTTGTGGGCCCCACTATGATGTATGTGTTTCATCCATTCTGTTCAACCATTCTTACATATTATTTTATAATATGAGCCCAAAAATGAGGTTGATCTAAATCTCAAGTGGACCGCACAGTGTTGATTGAATGCTCACGGTTAAAAACTTCTCTGGGGTTACAAAAGTTTTGGATCAAGCTGATATATATATTTTCCAAGCCTGTATGACCTAATCAATACGTTAGATGTCAAATAACCATTACAGTGGGCCGTAGGAGGTTTTTAACGGTGGACATTCAATCACAACTGTTTTCCCATGGTGTGATTCACCTAGGATTTAGATATGCATCATTTTTGGAATCAAGCCCTAAAATTTTCTTTCAAAATGGATGGACAGCATAGATAAAAGACATACGTGCATCATGATGGGGTCCACGTAGCACCGACCACTAGCCCCCCACTGCGTCCGTCTAAGTTCCCCGTGACCTTATCATCAGGTTGCATGACAAATAAACATAACGGTGGGCTTCAAAAAAAAGTTTCTACCACAGATGTCATTATCCTTAGGGCCTGTCTTGGAGTTTAGATTTAGAATCACTGGATTTAGAACAAGTGGATTTGAAACCCTTTGATTTGAAATCCTCCTACTATGCACGGGGTGTACACTGAGTTGAACCAAGTCGAGCTGGCCTAAGCTCGACTTGGCTCAGCCACTAGCTGACCTTAGCTTGAACTCGGCTCGGATCGGTCCTCGAGTCTGACTGGCCAGTTCGATTAGTAGCTCGGGCCAGTTCGAGCGGAGTTAGATTTAAGATTGAGCTGAATTTGCCTGTGCAGCATTTTCACAAACACATGGACTACGCCTTCAAAATCCTTCAAAATCTCACTGTTTTACATGCAACAATGGTTGTTTTATAAGTATTTTATCAAACACCTTCTAAGCAACATAAAAATCAAGAAAAAAAAGGGGTATTTGTTTCATATACATACCTTCCTTGCCATTGGCCACACTTCAGTGAGTCATTTCATCAAACACTTGGTGAGCAACATCAATATCAAAGTAATCGAGTCACCGAGCTGGTTCGATCCAAGTTCAATTTGAGTTGGGTTTGATCCGAGTCGAGACGAGTTGGGGCTAACTCAAACTCGGCTCAAACTCATTTTCGAGTTTAAAAAATTAGCTCGACTCGTATCGAACTTAGCTTTGAATCGAGTTGAATCGATCAAGCTTTTTCAAGTCGAGTCAAGCGAGCTAACCGAGCTAGCTCAGTTCGTGTACACCCCTAGCTATGTACGATATATTTACAAAGGTTTGAATTTAATTACTAATTTAACTTTAATATCTTTCATCTTAGCAAGTACGTAATGTTGGACACAATGGTTGTAATAAGACATTTGAAATATATACTTTGCTCAGAAATGTTGAAATTTCAATTCCCGGATTAGCCACAAGCACAAGATCACATCTGAGTGACTAACCAATGATTTTTAATTGTTGATTTATATGGACAATGTTTGGACGACACAGATAATTATATTAAAATAATTATAATGATGCAATTGGCAATCTAATTGTTTTGGGATATCATCAATGGACCATGTGCCCAATAAATTAATATAGTAACACACATCTTACACATATAACTCTTGGGAGGATTTTAGATGTAATTCAAGCTTTCATCATAGATTTGAAACCCACAATTACTTTAGGGTGCCAAACATATAAGGGGAGGGATTTGAATTCCCCTCAAATCCCCTCATCCTCACTACTTTTTGTGGCGTGGCCCAGTTGAACTTTACATCTACATCATTTTTTGGCCCATGGCCTAAAATGAGCTTGCAACATGAATGGACAGTGTAGATGAAACATATACATGATGATGAGGCCCATTAAGCTTTTCCAACACTGAGCTCAATAATGGAGGGGTCACTATCGAATCCAAACCCTATTGATTTCTTATCATATTTGTGCAACCACATATCGTGGCCCACCATAATACAATAATTGCAACAAGACAAGGAAGAAAAATATGTACACGTGGTTCCAATAAATTGAGCCTGCCTAATTCGTAATATTTCCGGCCATAAAAGACCCTCATAGTCAAATAAATAAATAATAATAATGAAAAGGAGAGAATCCATCAGCTGAAAATATAGTGATAGCGAGAAGCAATGCTAAGGTAATGCCTAGGCTCCGAGGCCTCGTGTGGTCCCTCATGCACGAATTGAATAATACCCCAAGGGGACTTAGCTAGAGAGGGATGGTTGGAGATTTATGGGACCACTGGAATATATGTATGTTATCCAAGCTGTTTATTTATTTTGAAAGGTTATTTTAGGGCATGAGCCTAAAAATGAGCATGATTAAAGGCTTATGTGGATCGAAAACTTCTATGACCCGAAGAAGGTTTGAATGGTTGATGTTCAATCCCTAATGCTTTTTTACATTGTGTTCCATTTAAACTTTGGATTTGTTTCATTTTTTAGTTTAAGTTCTAAAATATTTTCATCAAATGTATGGACGGTTTGGATATAACACATGCATCATGGGCCCCACAAAACCTCATCAACACAGTAAGGTCTGTGGTGCACACCACTCATCTGTTTCCTTTCCAACTCATCAGAATGTAAAAATAATAATTTTACAATTTATAACTAGCAGCCAACTAGAGATGGTGACATCCACATTCCAAAAGAAAAAACAAAGAATTAATAACATTTGAATCCATCACTGGCATGCACTTGGAAACGGTGACATCGACATTTAACAATGGGGATTGAATAACATTCAACTTGGAAATGAATCAGAATGTAAAAATAATAATTTTACAATTTATAACTAGCAGCCAACTAGAGATGGTGACAGCCACATTCCAAAAGGAAAAAACAAAGAATTAATAACATCTGAATCTATTACTAGAATGCACTTGGCAACGGTGACATCGACATTTAACAATGGGGATTGAATAACATTCAACTCGGAAATGAACCAGAGCCACTTGGATTTATGTATTTTATCCGCTCCGACCATCCATTTTACCAGATAATTTTAGGGCTTGAGCCCAAAAATTAAGAATGTATAATGTTCAAATGGACCATACACAGGAAACAGTTGAATTGAATGTCTACTGTTGAAAATTTCTTAAGGCCCACAGAAGTTTTGGATCAAGCTTATATTTGTGTTTTACCTTCATCCATGTCAGTGTGATCTTATAAACAGGTTGGGTGACAAATAAACATCACCATAGGGCCTAGCAAGGTTTCAACTGGGGAAATCATTATCCCCACTGTTTCATGTGGTATGATACACTTGATCTTTGGATATGCTTTAATTTTGGGCTCAATCCCTTAAATTAGATGGAAAAACGGATGCCCAAAGCCCTTAAATTAGATGAAAAAATGTATGGACGGCATTCATAAACCACATACATTCAAGGTGAGCCCAACTGAGTTTACACAACGAGAGGGTGGCAATCAGTTTTCCTTACAAGGGGCTTACTGTAGGGCCACCTTGATGTATGTATTATGTATCCATATCATCCATCATTTTTTTCCATATCATTTTAGGACATTATTTCATTTCAGGGTATTATTTGAAGCTGATCCAATTATCAAGTGGACCACACAAATTTTGGATCAATCTGATATTTATTTTTTGCCTTCATTCAAGCTTATGTGACTTTATCAACAAATTGGATGGCAAATAAGCACTACGGAAACATTAATGTGTGCCGTATGAAGTTTTAATGGTAGGATGGTTAATCACCACCGTTTCTCACGGTATGATCCACCTGATGATTGTATCTACTTCATTTTTGGAATAATACCCTAAAATGAGCTTAAAAAATGGATCAACGACATAGATACATAATACATGCATCAAGGTAAGCCCCACGGTAACCCCACGGTAAGGGCCGCACCCTCTTGGGTGAGTCTAGGGCCTCACCTAATTCGCTTTCGAAATGGCTACTATAACAATGCAATGCAATGCAATGCAATGGGCCTCCAACCACAAGTTTCTGTTTGAGGGTGAGCATGGTATTTATATTCCATCCAAGCCGTTCATCAGGTGCAATTCACAAGGATTACCAGTCACCCAGGAAATCATCCTCATCCAAAACTCAGGTAACGCCACACAATATAAACTTAGCGGTTTTCAACGTGTTTTCGAGTTAATCCAATATGGTGTGGATCGAATGAGTTTTGGATCTAGATGAATTTTTGGTTGTACAGTTAGAATTAGATGGCTCACCCGATGGACGGAGTAGATTTGACACTTGAAACAGTATGGTTTCTACCCGTGCATGTAACAGTTGTTGTTAATGATTCCTGTCCCTTTGCTCTTAGGAAGATCCAACCCACTAATCTTTGGCAATTTTTCAGGCCATAAATTGAACGGCTGTAATTGTCTCTCAACTAGATCTTTGGGTAACCAATGGTCTTGATTACCGACTGATTAGTCCACTCCCACAAATTGGAGCAGTGGAGTGTCACTGAAGTGCGCTTCTCCGGAGTGGTAGTCTCTGTCATTGAATATTTGAATTTCAGGCCTTTATTTTCATCCATTCGTCATGTGACATTTCTTATATTTACAATTTAAATGATTATAAATAAGTAATAATGAGTTAGTTCGGTACTTCCAGACGTTGACAGGTTTGGTTTTTGAAAGGAGACTCTACCCATCACATAAACTCTGTGGGCCCCACTATAATATTGTGGGGATTGGCTGGTGTACCACAACCATCTGTGTATTAATGTCAGCAAGTTCTGTGTAGAGTGGGCATCGGTCCGGTTCGGAACAGATCGGGCCTAACTCGACCAATCCAAAATCTCCCTGGTCTAACCGGAACTCGATCCGATCCGAGATTGAGTCCGGGTCACCTAACTCGGACCGATCCGATGCAGGGTTGGCCTGACCCGAACTGAGTCCGACTCAGTCAGGGAAACCGAGTCAGATCGGGTTGAGTACGATTCAGATCGTTTAAATTTAATCCAACTGTTTTATGTGGTGTGGTCCACTTCAGCCTTCAATATACTATATTTTTATGCTCAAGGCTTAAAATGATATATCCAAATGGATGAATGACTTAGATGAAACATATATATCAAGGTGGGCCCCACATGACTGAAAAAACCGTATCCACACTTTCACCGGAATGTACTGTAGTATTGAGTTCACAAGGAAGTGCAGAGACTTGCTGTATTGATGTTCTTTTCACGCAAAGTCTTAGCAAGTTTTGTGGGTCTCATCATGGGGTATGTGTTATATCCAAACCGTCCATCCATTTGACGAGCTCGTTTTAAGGCTTGAGACAAAAAATAAGACAGATCTAACTATCATGTGAACCATACGAATTGTTTAACGATGAAAATCATTCTCTGCTGCTATTTGTGGTGTGGATGATTTTTGGATATTATTCATTTTTTGGATGATGCTCTATAATGATCTTTAAAAATATATGAACGGTGTAAATAACAATAAATATATAACTGTGGGGCCCATGTAACTTTGATATCCTTTGAACCGTTGCTCGTCTTTGCATGACACGTACCTACGGCAGCTGGAGTGTAGGCAGACAGACGTCACGTCATGGTGGGCGCACAAAGAGAGAAACGGAGACATGGTCGGTGCTATGTGGGCCCCACCATGATGTATTTGTTTCATCCATGCCGTCCTTCTATTTTTACAGATCATTTAACAGTATGAGTCAAAAAATGAGGTATATCCAAATCTCAAATGGACCACATTACAGGAAACAGTCTTGAATGAGAGTCGACCATTAAAAATATTTTGAGGGCCATAAAAGTTTTAGATCAAGTTGATCTTTGTTTTTTCTCTTCACCTGGGACTGTATGAACTAGTTAACAGATTGGATATCAAATAAACAGTATAGTAAGCCTTAGGAGGATTTTAATGGTGGATATCCAACCGTTATTGTTTTCATGTGGTGTGGTCTACCTGAGATTTATATTCCTCTCATTTTTTGTACCAAGTCATAACATGAACTTAAAAAATGGATGAACGGAATGAATGAAACACATACATCCGGATCGGGCCAGATCGGATCGGTCTGGGTAGGCAAGGATCCGTAATCGACCCGAAAAACTTTCGGATCTAGTTTGACCTACTCGATCCGCACCTATCCAGGCTGTCGGATTGGGTCGGATCTGGTCGGATCCACCAGATCGGATCAAGATTGGCCAGCTCTAGTTTTGTGGGTCACATCATGAGGTATGTATTATATCCAAACCATCCATCCATTTTGCGAGCTTGTCTTAAGGCTTAGAGCTGAAAAATAAGGCAGATCTAAAGATCAAGTGGACCACACTGCAAAAAGCAATTTGGGATTGAACGTCTACCATTGAAACCCTTTTGGGGGGTCATAGAAGTTTCGGATCAATATGAAATTTTTTTTTCCTCTTCATCTAGGTATCTTTGACCTTATGAACATATTGGATGGAAAATAAACGTTATGGTGGGCCTTATGAATTTTTTAATGGTGAAAATCATTATCCCCGCTGCTATTTTAGGTGTGGTCCATTTGAGCTTTGGATATGATTCATTTTTTTAGCTAATTCTCTAAAATTATCTCCAAAAATGGATGAAATGTGTGGATATAATAAATACATCATTGTGGGACATGTAACTTTGATCTACTTTGAATCGTTAATACAACTGGGAGCTCGAGGAGCGTCGGTGCTCGTCTTCGCACGACACATATCTGCACCAGCTATATAGCTGATGTGTGGTACACCAGCCAATCTGCTTTTTATATGTACAGTTCGTTCATTTTGTTTCATTATTTTAATACATGAAACCAATAAAAAAAGTAGATTTAAAACTTATATAGCCTTAAAAAAAAGTTTTCAATGGTATGCTTCCAATTTCCATTGTTTGATATGGTGTGGTTCATTTGAGCTTTGGATCTTCCTTATCATTGAGCTCATGCCCTAAAATAATCTGAAAAAAATAGATGAACGGTGTGGATATAACACATACATCATGGTATGGACCACCTGAGGTTGAGTTATGCCTGATTTTTGAATTGGAATTTGATTTATTGCATACCTGGATCACCTGTCATAATTATGATTTCTCACCCTTCTGCATTCATTTACACCAGACCAAACATACCTGATGGCAGGATGTGATGCGATGGTCCCGCAGGATGTGGGCATCCACATGGGAATTGCACATTTGAAACTTCTCCACCGACAAAAAGATAAGCTTTAACACTCGGGAAATCGCATTCGAAAACATGTACTTGGACACGGATTCCTTGCAGAAGCCCGCAGGAACTTTATACTTGAAGGCTTCAAATTTCAAATTTCAATTTAAATTGTAATAAGGGACTTTTGTACTAGGTGGGTTTTCTTTTAACCGTGTATTTCTTTAATAGTGTATTTCTGTTTGCTGCATCTTCATCTCTGGATGCTGTCATCTCCTTATACACACTAATCTACAGGATAGTGCTTTGAATAGTTGCTTATTTCCATAGCATCATTTCAAAAAATGCTAAACAAGTCAACAATTAAGAGGAGCGGGTTGTTCTGTCTCTAGCTAGACATCTGACACTCCACTGATTGGCTTACTTTTAGTGGCTGGCAGATTCAGCCTTGTATTCTCTTCTTTGTCGTTGCTCAATTTAAGACTGGGTTTCATTTCTTCTACTTGATTATTACACATGCCATCCTAAATTACTGTTTCCATTTCAAATGTTACAAATTTGGTATCAATTAAGTTAGATCGGGGCAATTATTTATTATGAAAGAGTCAATTTATTTTCATTTTGTGTACCAATATTAAGTTATTGTAGTTTTTGGATGGATCGTTTCTTTGCCCGGATCAATTTCTTTTAAATGACAATGGTGACCTACCGTACATCCACTATCAATTCTGCCTATGAGGAGTGGATGGAACATAATTGTCTTGTGTTGTTATGGAACAATTCTACCTTCACTCCTCAAATTCTTTAATGGGTAGTTGAGCTTCAAACTGCTTGAGAGGTGTGGCTATGATTGGAGAACCTTCATCTGTATTTCTTTAGCCGGGTCTCTACTCATGACTCAGTGGTAGACTCACATGAGTTTCAACATAGAGGTCAAATGTTACAAATTTGGTATCAATTAAGTTGGATCGGGACAATTATTTATTATGGAAGAGTCAATTTCTTCTCATTTTGCGTACTGTTTACTCTCCAAGTATAGGGTTGTGATGTAGTAATAAACTCGGTGAGACTGAGGTCGAATCCCAAGGGACTGAAACTTGTACGTTATTTGAAAATAACCAGAACTAGAACTAAACTAAGATGAAATCTAAATCGAATGTAATCGAGAGAATAATGGTGAAATATTTATCTAAAACTTGTAAATTCAAAGGTAGGGAAAACTAGGGTGCCAAGGATCAACTTGTAACAATTGGGAAGCTACTTAGCAATGATTCAAGGACACAACTAGAATTAAAGTCCTATCCTATCCAGTTGTTAAGAAGAGATTTGTCAGATCTCTGAACTTCTCATGGGTCTAATCATCAATAGATAAGAATGACGAAGATTTGGAAGTGATTCCGTCACCTAACCATGCCCAGGAGACTATGGCAAACAACAACAATTTAGTAATCTCACAGTCAATCACAAGAGAATTATGAAAGTTAGGAAGGATTCTATCACCCAACTATACCCAGGAGACAATGGTGAACAACAGGGCCTCCTAAGTTCACAATCTCATAATGAAAAGAACGTACTCAAAGCTATTGTAGATCTACTGTAATTTGAGTCATAATAAACCATTAAAAACTAAAAGTATTCCTTAATAATCAAGCTAGAATCCATAAGAATTCAATAATCATGAATTAAAGTAAGCTACCATCTTAATCACGCTACAAGCTTCAGCTCTTAGCCCTAGTTAAGAGGTTTACCCTAGCAACATGATTAGGCTAAATTCCTTAAAAACATAAAAATAAAAACAAACTCTACTGTCTCTCTCCTGTACGTTCAAGCCGTAAATCCCCCCTACCCACGTCTGTTCTCTCCTTCTATAGATGTGTGACCAACCAAGTCGGTTGGTATTTACGCAGCCAACTTATTTCGCAAAGTAGTGTATAAGAATAGGCGTGCGAAAAAAGTTACGCAAACAGACAGAAACGCACCCGACTTGCGTACAGAATTTTGTCTTGGCGAACGGAGAACCCGATCATGATCCGATCGGTCAGGCTTCTTGGCCTTGGTCGGTTGTCCCCTGGGAGAAGCTTTCGCGGTCCTGATCGCACCAGAAAGTGGCCCGCTGATCACAGAACAACCAAGATCCTCCAGTTTTAAAAGGAATCGGTTTCCCTTGCAATTGAGCCTGTGCACGTTGCATCTTGCATGAATTCTCCAAAACTTACGGTTTTGTATTGACATAGGCTCCGGACAAGATAGACGGTCCGGATCAGCCACATGAGACCTTGATGGTGGCCCACCAGGCTTGTCCGCAGACTCTGTTTGCAAGCAGAGCTTCTGGCTTTGCGCTGTGATGGTCGGTGGGCCCCAGATTGACGGTGATGGAAAACTCCACGCCAACCATTAGATTCCCAACGAAAAACCTTCCGGGAAGGGTGAATCTGGTTGATTTCTGTGTGGCCCACAAGATATTTCATTGTACCGTCCATCTTACGTGTGATCGCAATTAACACGTGTGTACGTTTCATGGGTCAAAAACTCACCTTGGAGAGGGTCGTGGCCACCTCCGGGGACAAATGAACTATTCGGATCATTGAAATATGAGATGGGTGGGGCCCACTACACAAAAATGGACAGACAACTTCCGTTCGTTGTCTCCGTGTGTGAGATGGATCGGGTCAGCGGGCGCTGACCGGTTGTCTCGGTCCAGTGAATCATCGAGTGATTGTGCATTGGCGCTGCAAATGGGATCCACTCATGATGTATATGAGAAATCTGTACCGTCCATCAGTTTTATCGTCTCATTTAAGGCGTTGAGTCTAAAATTGAAGCATATCCAGAGATCAAGTGGGCCCCACTTAAGGATTTAAGTGGCTGATCTGTCTGTTGGGACACTTCTACAAGGACCTGATCGGTCAAATTTGACATGTACGGTTCATTTATAGTCCTCAGGCTATGTATGAAGTTTTGAGCCAAACAGATGGTGGAAACCCTGTGATCTTTCATTCTGGCCGACTTTCAGGCCACTTAGCTTCAGTTTCTCGATTTTCTCGGATCTCTGACATGTAAATCCGTCAATCTTGGTTCCCTGGAGTCCGTTCCTTGGTGACTTCAGAGTGTCAATTCTATGCATTTAACATCTTGTTTTAGTCCAAGCTCCTAAACACACCTTGCAGCACAAACACGGTTCAATTGGGCCATTAAACAGTTCCATGTTTGCAAATCCAGGCAATAACTAGGGTCTGATATGCAATATTTGACCCTCAACACGTACCAATAAGTTAGTGTAATTTTTAGATAGATCATCTCTTTGTCTGGATCGATTTCTTTTAAATGACAATGGTGACCGTCCACTATCAATTCTGCCTATGATGAGTGGATGGAACACGATTCTCTTGTGTTGTTATAGATCAATGCCACCCTCGCTCATCAAATTCTTCAACGGGTAGTTGGGCTTCAAACTATTCGAGAGGTGTGACTATGATTGGAGAACCTTCATATGTGTTTCTTTAGCTGGGTATCTACTCATGACTTAGTGGTAGATCGATTTACATGAGTTTCCCCATTGTGGTGTGTGTCAGCATGAGAGTGTGTGTTAAAAAAAGTGAGCTAAGGCTTATTGTGATTGATGTTTGTGAAAAAATCCACCCTATTCATCCACTTTTCTAGATCATTTTAGGACATTGCTCCAAAATGAGGAGATCCACTCAAGTTGGCCACATGATAGGAAATTGAGGAGTGATCATTTTAGGACATGGCCCCAAAAATGAGGGAGTCCAAACTCAAGTGGGTCACATGATAGGAAACTGAGGATTGAATGTTTACCGTTAAAACATTCATGGGGTCACAAAAGTTTTGGATCATGCTAATATTTTTGTGTTTTTAGTTCACCCTAGTAGGAAAGAGCTTACAAATGGACTCAAGGAGGTTTCAACCGAAGTCATTTCTATACCCATTTTTTCTTGTCCTATATCCTACCGAGTTTTGGATTTACTTCATATTTGAGCCCATTTCCCGACATGTCCTAGCAAAATAGATAAACAGGTTGATTTCTCACAAATATCATGGTGCGCCTCACCTAGCTTCCCATTGCAAGTTCCTGCCAAAGCTTTCCAAGCTAATCCGCATCCCATATGTTTACACCTATCCTGGTGCATCCACATCGATATATAAGTCTATAAAGACCTGCTGAGATATATAGGGATCCTGTTATAATCTGGATATGCTTGGCAATGCCGTATCACACAATCCTGGTCAAATGGAAAGACTTCCTAGAGATGATCAGTACTTTCATGGTAATTACAAATATTCGAGAATCCAATTCCTCTCAAAACGGAAGGAAATCAAATGACGCGATAACGAATCACAGTCTAGTTAGACTGATCCCGCAACATCCAGAGTTCTCTGCAGCCAAGCTAGTAATGAGACAGCTATCTAGAGAGTACGTGATCAGAGCCCGAGGCACGTCAAACACAATATATCTATATAACACAACGGTACTGATCACAAACCTGCAAGCGCGCATTCCGTTCAGTCTCACTTTCGGTCAATCACGGCATCGATAGTCTCTTGATCAATCAAAAATTTTGATCAACCGATTACATCATGACCTAAGAATTCCTCGATTAGTGAACATTACTACACGATATTAAAAGGCACTTTATCAACAAGAGAGACGCTCCCATATATGTTACCATTTTTATCCCCATCAAAATCAAAATATTCAAAGAAAAAGAAAGAAGGGACGGTCATACGAATGGATTGGATGGAATTTACATACCATTGTTGGCCCCACACGCAAATTCGTGAGCTTCTGATGCTGGACGTGCTTTGAGGTTTGCTACAATACATTCGGATGGGTAACCCTTGGATTTGGGTCACCTTGCAAAGATCCAAATTAACCATTTATAAAATAGGCCTTACCATGGATAGAGGAAGTGCAATCGTAGAAATATTGTATCGTAATATTTCGGCCATTAAATCAATTTAACTCTTTTAACTTGAGCATGTATGGTTTTCTTAACATTTGAATAATGGAAGGGCGGAAATAGTTCAAGATGAAAAGAAAGTTACAAGAGATGGAATAACTTACTGATAAAAAACCCTATCTTCTCCCTCAAAACCTTTGAAAACATGCTAAGTTTATTTCGTTCTACTCTAATTGTATAATTAGAACTCTATTAATATATTTTCATGCAAAATTTTAAAAATAAATTCGTACTTATGTATTTTGCTCGGTCGTAAGCTTGATCGATCAAGGCATCAATAGAGTCTCTCGATCAACCGAAACAGATATCGGTCGATCGGGAACATCGCAACATGTTTTCGTTGATCCAAAAATATCTCGGTTGACCGAATGTAGATCCATCTGTCCATCCATCAAGTACTCCACCTAATATTCTCTAGGAGCTCAAAAGTCATATATTCCAAAATTCAAGTGGGCCACACCAAAAGGAAAAGGGTGTGAATTCATGATTAAGACCTCTAAACTCATGTTGTGTGCGGCGCATCTTAGTTTTAGAATAGCCAATTTTGGGCTACACTTCATCTAGCAGGTTATATCATATGAATAGATTGGATAGTATTTAATTACATACCATTGTGGGTCCCATACGCAATTCGTAAATTTCTAATATTGGATGTGCTTTTAGATTTGCTACAATACATTCGTATGGCTAACCCTTAGATTTAAGTCACCTAGCAAAGATCCAAACCATTTATACAATAGGCCTTACCTTGGATAGAAGAAGTGGAATCGTAGAAGATATTGTATTGTAATATTTCAGCCGTTAGATCAATTTAACTCTTTTAACTTGAGCATGGACGGTTTTCTTAACATTTGAACAGTGGAAGGACTGAAACAGGTAAAGATGAGTGTGGTCCATCTCATGAATGGTTTAAATCATTGTAAATGACTCGACGCAATGTCAGAAGTCCTGACACGCTGTGTTGCAGCACCTTGATGTATTCTCACAGACCTTGAGATGGAGAGAGAGGAGTGTCACTGGGAGTCCTACTACGCAAGCAACCCTTGTCAAAAACCCATGTCCCACTTAATGGACGGATTAGATGACCTAGATACATCACTTTGATCAGGCTGCATGGTGCTGGTAAAATAACCAATGCTTACATAATGGGGATGAAGCTTTGGACGCTGATCTGTGGGCCCCACCATGATGTATATATTTTATCCACACCATCCATTCATTTTTTCAGGTCATTTTATGGCATGGAACAAAAAATAAGGCACATCCAAACTCACGTGGACCGCACCACAAGAAACACTGGTGATTGAACGCCTACCATTAAAACTCCTCGAGGCCACAAAAGTTTTGGATGAAGTTGATATTTGTGTTTTCCCTTCATCCAGGCCTTTGTGACCTAATCAACAGGTTGGATGGCAAATAAACATTACAGTGGGTCATAGGAAGTTTTTAATAGTGGTAGTTCAATCACCAATTTTTTCTTTTGGTGTGGTTCACTTGAGAATTAGATCCGTCTCATTTTTGGCTCATGCCCTAAGATGATTGGAAAAATGGATGGACGACGTGGATAAGACACGTATATCATGGTGGGGCCCACAGGAACCATCTCGCTACTGTATCAGTGTAAGTAGGAAACCCGACTCCGAAAGCTTGCTACTCTGGAAGAGTCTCTTGATGATAGACGGGCACTTAAAAAACTACTCAGAAATTACATGAATAGCATAAAAGTAAGCTAGATTACAAATGATGGCTTCTATCTTAGACATACCATGAGTAAAATAATTAAGATTATTTTATCATTCATCTCTCTGATTGTCGGACATTCATTGGACGGTTTGGAATTGACAAATGCAAGGGATAAAGACCTCAAAAACCCCTCCCTCCCATTTCCCATACGCACCACTCGTTTTTCTTGTTTTCATACTAATTTAGATCTACGTTTATTAATTAGTGCTATTGACGGCATCTCAAGTCCAAGCGGTTGGACCGCAGGTTATAGTCTGCTCAGTTGATAACTTCCAACCATTTAGAAGCATGTGAAATCCAACCCCTTGAATAGGCAGGCCGAACCATGAAAGTCAGTTAGTTCAAACTCAGCCCTACCTGCTCATTTGGTGGACCTCAACACATGAATCAATTTCTACCCATTGATAAAAAGAAAATTACAAATGTGGTCCATTTTATAAGTATATTTGATTAATTTTTTCTGGTGGTGATTCTCATAATAAGACCAACAAATTAGACGGCTTGGATTTTGCAAAAACACAAGAGGTTGGAAGTTATTTTCTGGGTGGACTGTGATTTATAATCCAATCAGTTCGACTTGAGCTTTTCTGCGCACATTTCCGTAAGCGAGAAATTTCCAACTGTACGACCCATATATGGCCCATCAACCTTTTGAAGCCCACTCGCTTTTCACCTCTCAAGAATACTCTCCAGCTGTACAACCCCATTTCTCAGGTCGAAAATGCCCCTGCTTTTCCGTATTCAATCTGGGAGTGCTTGAGCTACCTTTGGCTACGGATTATAACCGTAGCTATAGCCCAACAACAATGTACTTCGATATATCGAAGTTCATTCGATATATCGAAAAAGGTCCAAAACTGTCCAACGAGTTTGCCTCAAATTTCCTTTAATTTTCGATATATCGAAGTTCATTGATATATCGAAAAAGGTATTTTTACCTTTAGCTATGGATTATAACCGTAGCCAAAATTGTATTCTGTGCCAATCTATGAAATTTTTTTTTATTTTTTTTATTTTTTTTATTTTTTTTATTTTTTTATTTTTTACATGGAGAACTTTATTCTACCTACAATTTTCTCAAATACATATTTGTATAAATATGTATATATAAGCATAAAAAAAAAATTCTCTCTTTTTTTCATTTATTTCTTTATTCATTTAACAAGAATATCTTCTAAACCAAAATTAGTTACTTGATGTATCCAATATGATTTTGGGGTAGGAGAAGCTACTTTAGCCAACTAACATAGTTATTTTTTAAGATTCCATCGGGTCGATGGTTGAAAATCCATTTCATTCACTTTGCGGTCAATTTTAATAAGTTCGTGGTCAATTTCATTCATTTCCATGCATTTCATGGTCATTTCCATGCATTTCATGGTCATTTCTCTTCACTTAAATGTCATTTTCATGCATTTCACGGTCATTCTCGCCTATTCCGTGTTCATTCACGGTCATTTCGACACATTTCACGGTCATTTCGACGCATTTCGCGGTCATTTCCCTTCACTTCACAGTCATTTTCATGCATTTCACGGTCATTTCGATTCACTTCACAGTCATTTCCATGCATTTAACGGTCATTTCGCTTCACTTCACAATCATTTCCATGCATTTCACGGTCATTCCAAACAATTCCGTGTTGATTCACGGTCATTTCGACGCATTTCGCGGTCATTTCCCTTCACTTCGCGGTCATTTCCATGCATTTAACGGTCATTTCGCTTCACATTACAGTCATTTCCGTGCATTTCACGGTCATTCCAAACAATTCCGTGTTGATTCACGGTCATTTCGACGCATTTCACGGTCATTTCCCTTCACTTCGCAGTCATTTCCATGCATTTAACGGTCATTTCGCTTCACTTCACAGTCATTTCCGAGCATTTCACGGTCTTTCCAAACAATTCCGTGTTGATTAACGGTCATTTCGACGCATTTCGCGGTCATTTCCCTTCACTTCGCAGTCATTTCCATGCATTTAATGGTCATTTCGATTCACTTCACGGTCATTTCCATGCATTTCACGGTCATTCCAAACAATTCCGTATTGATTAACGGTCATTTTCACGCATTTCGCGGTCATTTACCTTCACTTCGCAGTCATTTCCATGCATTTAACGGTCATTTCGCTTCACTTCACAGTCATTTCCGAGCATTTCATGGTCTTTCCAAACAATTCCGTGTTGATTAACGGTCATTTCCACTCATTTCGCGGTCATTTCCATTCACTTCGCGAAATGACCGTTAAATGCATGGAAATGACTGCGAAGTGATAGAAAATGACCGCGAAATGCGTCGAAATGACCGTTAATCAACACAGAATTGTTTGGAAAGACCGTGAAATGCACGGAAATGACTGTGAAGTGAAGCGAAATGACCGTTAAATGCATGAAAATGACTGCGAAGTGAAGGGAAATGACTGCGAAATGAGTGGAAATGACCGTTAATCAACACGGAATTGTTTGGAATGACCGTGAAATGCATGAAAATGACCGTGAAATGAATCGAAATGACTGTGAAATGCATGGAAATGACCGCGAAGTGAAGTGAAATGATCGCGAAATGCGTCGAAATGACCGTGAATCAACACGGAATTGTTTGGAATGACCGTGAAATGCACGGAAATGACTGTAAAGTGAAGCGAAATGACCGTTAAATGCATGGAAATGACCGCGAAGTGAAGGGAAATGACCGCGAAATGCGTCGAAATGACCGTTAATCAACACGGAATTGTTTGGAATGACCGTGAAATGCATGGAAATGACCGTGAAATGAATCGAAATGACCATGAAATGCATGGAAATGACCGCGAAGTGAAGAAAAATGACCGCGAAATGCGTCGAAATGACCGTGAATCAACACGGAATTGTTTGGAATGACCGTGAAATGCACGGAAATGACTATAAAGTGAAGCGAAATGACCGTTAAATGCATGAAAATGACCACGAAGTGAAGGGAAATGACCGTCCGTGTTGATTAACGGTCATTTCGACGCATTTTGCCGTCATTTCCCTTCACTTCGCAGTCATTTCCATGCATTTAACGGTCATTTCGATTCATTTCACGGTCATTTCCATGCATTTCACGGTCATTCCAAACAATTCCGTATTGATTAACGGTCATTTCCACGCATTTCACGGTCATTTCCCTTCACTTCGCGGTCATTTCCATGCATTTAACGGTCATTTCGATTCATTTCATGGTCATTTCCATGCATTTCACGGTCATTCCAAACAATTCCGTATTGATTAACAGTCATTTCCACGCATTTCGCGGTCATTTCCCTTCTCTTCGCAGTCATTTCCATGCATTTAACGGTCATTTCGCTTCACTTCACAGTCATTTTCGAGCATTTCACGGTCTTTCCAAACAATTCCGTGTTGATTAACGGTCATTTCCACGCATTTCGCGGTCATTTCCATTCACTTCGCGAAATGACCGTTAAATGCATGGAAATGACTGCGAAATGCGTCGAAATGACCGTTAATCAACACGGAATTGTTTGGAAAGACCGTGAAATGCACGGAAATAACTGTGAAGTGAAGCGAAATGACCGTTAAATGCATGGAAATGACTGCGAAGTGAAGCGAAATGACCGCGAAATGCGTGGAAATGACCGTTAATCAACACGGAATTGTTTAGAAAGACCGTGAAATGCACGGAAATGACTGTGAAGTGAAGCGAAATGACCGTTAAATGCATGGAAATGACTGCGAGGTGAAGGGAAATGACCGCGAAATGAGTGGAAATGACCGTTAATCAACACGGAATTGTTTCGAAAGACCGTGAAATGCATGAAAATGACCGTGAAATGAATCGAAATGACCGTGAAATGCATGGAAATGACCGCAAAGTGAAGGGAAATGATCGCGAAATGCGTCGAAATGACCGTGAATCAACACGGAATTGTTTGGAATGACCGTGAAATGCACGAAAATGATTATAAAGTGAAGCGAAATGACCGTTAAATGCATGAAAATGACCACGAAGTGAAGGAAAATGACCGCGAAATGCGTCGAAATGACCGTGAATCAACACGGAATATGCGGGAATGACCGTGATATGCATGAAAATGGGGGTGAAGTGAAGCGAAATGAACCGTAAAATACACGAAAATGACCGTGAAGTGAAATGCACGGAAATGACCGTGAATTTTCGTGAATGAAATTAACCGCAAAGTGAATGAAATGGATTTTCGACCATCGAACTGATGGAATCTTGAAAAATAACTAGGTTAGTTGGCTAAAGTAGCTTCTCCTACCCCAAAATCATACATGGTACGTCAAGTAACTAATTTTGGTTTAGAAGATATTCTTGTTAAATGAATAAAGAAATAAATGAAAAAAAAAAAGGAAAATTTTTTTATATGCTTATATATATGTATTTTTATAAATATGTATTAGAGAAAATTGTAGGTAGAATAAATATCTCCATGTAAAAAATAAAAAAATAATAAAAAATTTCATAAACTGGCACAGACTACAGTTTTGGCTATGGTTATAATCCGTAGCGAAAGGTAAAGTACCTTTTTTGATATATCGAAGGTGTTTCGATATATCGAAAAAGGTGTTTCGATATATCGAAGGTCTTTCGATATATTGAAAATTGTTGGATTTTTGAGAAAAACTCACTGGATAGTTCTGGACCATTTTCGATATATCGAAAGACGTTCGATATATTGACGGTTTTTTTTTTTTTTTTTTAAATTTTTTTGCTGTTGTAATCCCACCGCTTTTTGTGGGTCTTATTATGAGGTATGTGTTATATCCAAACCGTCCATATTTTTTGCGAACTCGTATTAGGGCTTGAGATGAAAAATAAGACGGATCTAGCTATCAAGTGGACCACACTGTTAAAGGCTGTGGATGATTGAACGTCTACCATTGAAACCCTTTTAGGGGTTGTAGAAGTTTTGGATCATTACGAAATTTGTTTTTCCTCTTCATCCATGTCTTTGTGACCTTATGAATAGATTGGATGGAATATAAATGTTATGGTGGGCCCTATAAAAGTTTCAACGGTGAAAATCAATTTTCTGCTGCTCTTTGTGGTGTGGTCCAGTTGATCTCTGGATATGATTTTTTTTTTTTTTTTTTGGTATAATGCTCCGAAATGATCTCAAAATATGGATGAACGTTGTGGATATAATAAATACATAACTGTGGGGCCCATGTAACGTTGATCTCTTTTGAACCGTTCGTTCAACTCGGAGTTCGAGGAGCGTAAGCGCTCGTCTTCGAGCACCAGGCGATCCGCCTCAGGAAGGAAAGCAGGGGCATTTTCGACCAGAGAAATGGGGCCGTACGCCTGGGGAGTATTCTTGGCAACTAAAAAGAAATGGGCTTAAAAAGGTTTTTGGCCCATATACTGGTCGTACAGTTGGAAATTTCTCTCCGTAAGCGGATGAGCTATCCATGCACATGGCAAGCTGGAAATATTGGCGTGGAGGGTCATGATTCAATGTATCTTGATAGGATGGGGATTGAGTACGACTCTCACCAGCACCTAGTCATAGCTGGAGATGGATGGTTCTAGGTCTCTGTGGGGCCCACCGTGATGTATGCGTTTCATCAGTACAGTCCATCTACGAGATTTAAAGCTAAAATGGACGTGACCGCAAGAAACACTGAGGATTGAATGACAACCGTTGAAAACCTTTTAACAGCCATGAAATTAATGGATCAGGCTGATATTTATGTTTTTCCATCGTTCAAATCTATAAGACCTTATCTGATCTACTTGAGCCTTCAATCTACCTCTTTTTGGACTCTAAGTCCTAAAATGATCTTTCAAAATGGATAAACGGCTGGGATGAAACAGATTATCGTAGCCTCACATATCCCTTTTGACAGGACCGTCCGTCCCTAGCTAAGACCTGGTGGGGCAGTACTCAATCCACGTCCCTCCTGACGTCAGGGTGTTGGAATACATGTTGAAATGGGCAGATGGTACACGTGTCAGAAATTCATCCACGTGCGCCGCCCACGTGCCTAGAAATTGGACGATTGAATTTTCTTTTTGCTGTAACTGCCAATTCATCTCATACAAGTTAGAACCTTCTGATTAGACTTTTCTGCACAAGGCATGTTCAGTGAACCCTAAGTCCTTAGCATGTGATCAGTGCATCAAATAATTCACACGGAATAATAATAATAATAATAATAATTCTAAAATATGATATTTATTTTTCCTCTTTATTCGGGTCTGTATGACCTTACTGAAAGATTGGATGGAAAATAGACGTTATGGTGGGCCCCCTGTGAATGTTTTAATGGTGAGAATTATTGTATTTGCTGCTATCTGTGGTATGGTCCACTTAACCTTTGGATTTCACTCATTTTTTTAGATCATGCTCTAAAATGATCTTGTAAAATGGATGAATGGCATGGATATAATAATAATATACATTATTTTGGGAGCCAAGTAACTTTAATCTCCTTTGAACCGTTGGTACAACTGGAAGCTCGAGGAGATTAAGGGTCTTCTCCAAGACAAGTACCTACACTAGCCAGATCGGTGGTACGTGGTACACCAGCCAATCCTCTTCCGAGAGGAGGATGGGACTGTTTTAAGATGAAATCGGATTGCATGCTGAGTAAACTCAGTTGGGCCCACCTTGAATGTATATAGTTTACCTACGCTGTCCATCCGTTTTTCCATGTAATTTAAGAGGTTGACCTTAAAATTGAAGCATGTCCAAAGATCAAGTGAATCATACCACGAGAAATAATGAGGATAATGATTTCCACCGTTGAAGCCTTGCTAGGTCCCACGGTGATGTTTATTTGTCATCCAACCTGTTCATAAGATCATTATACATGGATGAAGGGAAAACACAAATATAAGCTTGATCCAAAACTTATGTGGCCCCCAAGATTTTTTCAACGGTAGATGTTCAATTCAACTATTTCCTATGGGGTGGTTCATTTGAACATTGTATATGCTTCGTTTTTGGGCTCAAGCACTAAAAGTATTTGTTAAAATAGATGGACGGTGCACAGAGCTGGGCATCGGACCGAGTCGGATCGGATTTGGCCCAACTCGACCAGGTCCGCATTTTACATTGCCCAACCTGAACTCGGACAGAACCGGGACCGAGTCTGAGTCAGCTGACTCGGTTAGACCCGAACATATACGGATCTGAACCGATCCGGGTCAAACTCGGTCAGGAAAACCGAGTCGGATCGGATTGTGCAAAATCCGGTGCCGGGATTTTAAATCAATACTAGAAATTTCCTATCTTTCTAATACATGAAATTTTAAACTAGTTTGGATGAGAATCCTATTGAAAAAATTCAAGTCATGGATCACATTTCATTATAACAATGCGTGCATGAAATCTCCACCATTTATCAGGAGAGGGCTACCAAGATCACGCCTTATCCAATAAAAAGAAAGGGCTAAGACGGTCTACTCATCAAGTGGGCCATTCTTGAAGTTTGATAACAGTCGATATTCATATGGGTCCCACATGGTGAGAGATCCAGACTGATTTTCTGGGACAGGGCATGTTCATGGTCGGACCCACTGATCAATGTCCGTGCAAGAAGCATCATACATAAAAATTTAAATTTATTAAAAAAAAAAAAAAAATCTTAAAAGGCTTACCTTTAAAAAATCAAACCTCAAATATCTGCCTTTAGGAAAAAACAGACATTAATCAGATTATTAAAAAAAAAAAAAAAAAACTTAGAAGGCTTACCACCCTTATGTCTCTTCTTCTTCTTCTTCTTCTTCTTCTCTTCTCTCTCTCTCTCTCTCTCTCTCTCTCTCTCTCTCTCTCTCTCTCTCTCTCTCGGGCGGGAGAGTTTTGGGGAAAAAAAGGGTAGGGTAAAAACAGTTTTAGGTTTTGGGTTAAAAAGAGGGTATTTATAGGTATACTCTGGGTCAGGTCTGTTCGGACCCATTCGGTCCGGATATTTGGACCAGATCTGTTCGGGTACAGTATTATCCAAACCTAACTCGAAATTAAATCGGATCTGGCCGATCAGAATCGATCAGGCCTGATCAGACCGTCGGTTCTGTTCGGAACGGTACCGAGTCGGGTCTGGTCGAGTCGGATCCACCGGATTGGGCCCAAGTTGCCCACCTCTAACGGTGCAGATAAAATACATAAATCACGATGGACCTCTTCTGTTTAAGATGGACAGGGATTAGCTACCTACAGGTTAGAGCAGCGAGACTCCCTACTGAAGTGACGTCACAAGTTCTATGGACCCACCATGATGTATGTGTTGTATTCGTACCGTCCATCAGTTGAGATATCAATTTAGGGCATGAGCCAAATAATGAGTCCGATCCAAAGCTCTAATAGACCCACCAGAGAAAACAGTGGATAGAGTGGTGCCCACCATTAAAAATCGTCTGTCATTACTTATGAAGACGTTGGATCTTAGATAAAGATATAATGGACCTTAAGAAGGTTTCAACGCTGAGTGACATGGGATTTTACCACCTATGGATACTTGAACCCTTATCGGGTGTTGAAACTCGGGAGAGTCTGCCACCAGCAAAAGTAAGGATCTGACTCATTCTTTGTCTCATGCACTAAAATGATCTTTCCAAATGGATAGATGGTGTGGATACAACACATACATTATGGTGTGTCCCATAGAACTTGGTGACGTCACTCTCCCAGTAGCTAATCTCGGGACAGGTGGAGGCTCGTATGGACACTGAGGGGCCACCATGATTTATTAACCTTATCCAAACTGTCTATTCATTTTTTTCATATTATTTTAGAACATTATTCCAAAAATGAAGAAAATCCAAGTCTTAAAAGGAAAACACGGCGGTAATTAAATTTCTACCGTTGAAAAATTATTAGGGACCACAGAAGTTTTAGATCAAGATTATATTTGTTTTTTCACTTCATCCAGGTGTATATGACCATATCAACAGGCTGGATGGAAAGTAAACGTCACAGTGGGCCCTAGGAAGGTTTCAATGGTGGGAGTCCTTAGCACTGTTTCTTCCTATAGTGTGGTCCACTTGAAGCTTGGATCTGACTTAGTTTTTGTCCAGTGCTCTAGAATGATATGAAAAGAAGGATGGACGGTTTGGATAAGATTCATACATCACTGTGGCTCCTCAGTTGCCCTTAGAGCCTCCGCCTGTATGGAGGTCCGAAAATACGGTGTGACTACGTGTCGTGCGAAAGATGAGCGCTGATGGTCTTCGAGCTTCAAGTTGTATGAATGGTTCAAAGGAAATTATGGTTATATGGACTCACAATGATGTATTTGTTATATACACACCGTTCATCCATTTGGAGATATCATTTTGGAGTGTGAGCCTAAAAATGATTCATATCTAAATCTCAAGTGAACCACACCACAAATACCAGTGGGACAATAATTCTCACTGTTAAAATATCTATAGGGCCAACCACAATGTTTATTTTCCATCTAATCTGTCCATAGGATCACCCGGACCTTGATGAAGAGGTAAAACAAAGATCATATTGATCCAAAACTTTTGTGACCCCAAAATGGTTTTAATGGTAGACATTCAATCCCCCATTGCTTTTTGCAGTGTGGTCCACTTGATCTTTGGATCTGTTTTATTATTCACTTCAAGCCTTACAACTAGCTTTTAAAATGGACAGACGGTTTGGATATAACACATATCCCATAATGGGACGGTGGTGTGTGGTACACCAGCCAATCACTTCCCTCTCTTAGGCGGTGTCATTGTCAATGGGCTGGGTTTGTTATTGGGCTTCCAGGCCTAGCCTACCTCGGGCGGGGCTTGATAGGAGTATCAGGCTTGATGATCAGGCTCAGGCTTAAAATTTAAGACTGTTGGACATAGACTACGATGGCCAAAAGCTCATCTGCCTGCCCAGCCCGTTAAAGTTTGAAACATCTTTGGAAGTGTGGATTAGATGCGGGAGTGGTAACAACTTTTCTTGTCCTATATCCTACCGAGTTTTGGATTTACTTCATATTTGAGCCCATTTCCCGACATGACCTAGCAAAATAGATAAACAGGTTGATTTCTCACAAATATCATGGTGCGCCTCACCTAGCTTCCCATTGCAAGTTCCTGCCAAAGCTTTCCAAGCTAATCCGCATCCCGTGTGTTTACACCTATCCTGGTGCATCCACATCGATATATAAGTCTATAAAGACCTGCTGAGATATATAGGGATCCTGTTATAATCTGTATATGCTTGGCAATGCCGTATCACACAATCCTAGTCAAATGGAAAGACTTCCTAGAGATGATTGGTACTTTCATGATAATTACGAATATTCGAGAATCCAATTCCTCTCAAAACGGAAGGAAATCAAATGACGCGATAACGAATCACAGTCTAGTTAGACTGATCCCGCAACATCCAGAGTTCTCTACAGCCAAGCTAGTAATGAGACAGCTATCTAGAGAGTACGTGATCAGAGCCCGAGGCACGTCAAACACAATATATCTATATAACACAACGGTACTGATCAAAACCCTGCAAGCGCGCATTCCGTTCAGTCGCACTTTCGGTCAATCACGGCATCGATAGAGTCTCTTGATCAATCAAAAATTTTGATCAACCGATTACATCATGACCTAAGAATTCCTCGATTAGTGAACATTACTAGACGATATTAAAAGGCACTTTATCAACAAGAGAGACGCTCCCATATATGTTACCATTTTTTATACCCATCAAAATCAAAATATTCAAAGAAAAAGAAAGAAGGGACGGTCATACGAATGGATTGGATGGAATTTACATACCATTGTTGGCCCCACATGCAAATTCGTAAGCTTCTGATGCTGGACGTGCTTTGAGGTTTGCTACAATACATTCGGATGGGTAACCCTTGGATTTGGGTCACCTTGCAAAGATCCAAATTAACCATTTATAAAATAGGCCTTACCATGGATAGAAGAAGTGCAATAGTAGAAGATATTGTATCGTAATATTTCGGCCATTAAATCAATTTAACTCTTTTAACTTGAGCATGGATGGTTTTCTTAACATTTGAATAATGGAAGGGTTGAAATAGTTCAAGATGAAAAGAAAGTTACAAGAGATGGAATAACTTACTGATAAAAAACCCTATCTTCTCCCTCAAAACTTTTGAAAACATGCTAAGTTCATTTTGTTCTACTCTAATTGCATAATTAGAACTCCATTAATATATTTTCATACAAAATTTTAAAAATAAATTCGTACTTATGTATTTTGCTCGGTCACAAGCTTGATCGATCAAGGCATCAACAGAGTCTCTCGATCAACCGAAACAGATATCGGTCGATCGGGAACATCGCAACATGTTTTCGTTGATCCAAAAATATCTCGGTTGACCGAATGTAGATCCATCTGTCCATCCATCAAGTACTCCACCTAATATTCTCTGGAAGCCCAAAAGTCATATATTCCAAAATTCAAGTGGGCCACACCAAAGGAAGGGTGTGAATTCATGATTAAGACCTCTAAACTCGTGTTGTGTGCTGTGCATCTTAGTTTTAGAATAGCCAGTTTTGGGGCTACATTTCATCTAGCAGGTCATATCATATGAATAGATTAGATAGAATTTAATTACATACCATTGTGGGCCCCTTACACAATTCGTAAGTTTCTAATACTGTATGTGCTTTGAGATTTGCTACATACATTCGTATGGCTAACCCTTGGATTTGGGTCACCTTGCAAAGATCCAAACCATTTATACAATAGGCCTTACCTTGGATAGAAGAAGTGGAATTGTAGAAGATATTATACTTTAATATTTCAGCTATTAGATCAGTTTAACTCTTTTAACTTGAGCATGGATGGTTTTCTTAACATTTGAACAATGGAAGCGATGAAATAGTTCAAGATGAACAGAAACCTATGAACAGAAAGTTAGAAGAGATGGAATAACTTACTAATAAGAAATCCTATCTTCTCCTTCAAAACTTTTGAAAACATGCTAAGTTCATTTCATACTACTATAATTGTGTAATTAGAACTCTATCAATATATTTTTATATGAATTTTAAAAAATAAATTCATACTTACGTATTTTGCTCGGTCACAAGCTCGATCAATCAAGACATCAACAGTCTCTCGATCAATCGAAATACATATCGGACGATCGGGAACATCACAACATGTTTTGGTTGACCCAAAAATACCTTGGTCGACCGAATGTCACTCCACGATGTTAAAGGCAATCTATCAACAAGAGAGACACTCCTAGGTTACCATTTTTATCAAAATTAAAATCAAAATCAAAATATTCAAAGAAAAAGAAAATAAGGGTGTCTCACACGTACGTGAATGACGCTTGACTTGGACTAACATATCACCACATGCGGCAAGTTGGTGTAGATCCATCTGTCCATCCATCAAGTACTCCACCTAATATTCTCTAGGAGCCCAAAAGTCATATATCCAAAATTCAAGTGGGCCACACCAAAGGAAAAGGGGGTGTGAATTCATGATTAAGACCTCTAAACTCATGTTGTGTGCGGCGCATCTTAGTTTTAGAATAGCCAATTTTGGGCTACACTTCATCTAGCAGGTTATATCATATGAATAGATTGGATAGTATTTAATTACATACCATTGTGGGTCCCATACGCAATTCGTAAATTTCTAACACTGGATGTGCTTTTAGATTTGCTACAATACATTCGTATGGCTAACCCTTAGATTTAAGTCGCCTTACCTTGGATAGAAGAAGTCGAATCGTAGAAGATATTGTATTGTAATATTTCAGCCGTTAGATCAGTTTAACTCTTTTAACTTGAGCATGGACGGTTTTCTTAACATTTGAACAATGGAAGGACTGAAACAGGTAAAGATGAGTGTGGTCCATCTCATGAATGGTTTGAATCATTGAAAATGACTCGACGCAATGTCAGAAGTCCTGACACGCTGTGTTGCAGCAACTTGATGTATTCTCACAGACCTTGTGATGGAGAGAGAGGAGTGTCACTGGGAGTCCTACTACGCAAGCAACCCTTGTCAAAAAACCCATGTCCCACTTAATGGACGGATTAGATGACCTAGATACATCACTTTGATCAGGCTGCATGGTGCTGGTAAAATAACCCCTGCTTACATACTGGGGATGAAGCTTTGGACGCTGCTCTGTGGGACCCACCATGATGTATATATTTTATCCACACCATCCATTCATTTTTTCAAGTCATTTTATGGCATGGAACAAAAAATAAGGCACATCCAAACTCATGTGGACCGCACCACAAGAAACACTGGTGATTGAACGCTCACCATTAAAACTCCTCGAGGCCACAAAAGTTTTGGATGAAGTTGATATTTGTGTTTTCCCTTCATCCAGGCCTTTGTGACCTAATCAACAGGTTGGATGGCAAAGAAACATTACAGTGGGTCCTAGGAAGTTTTTAATAGTGGTAGTTCAATCACCAATTTTTTCTTTTGGTGTGGTTTACTTGAGAATTAGATCCGTCTCATTTTTAGGCTCATGCCCTAAGATGATCTGGAAAAATGGATGGACGATGTGGATAAGACACATATATCATGGTGAGTCCCACAGGCACCACCTCGCTACTGTAGCAGTGTAAGTAGGCAACCGAAAGCTTGCTACTCTGGAAGAGTCTCTTGATGATAGACGGGCACTTAAAAAACTTCTCAGAAATAACATGAAAGCATAAAAGTAAGCTAGATTACAAATGATGGCTTTGATCTTAGACCTACCATGAGTAAAATAATTAAGATTATTTTATCATTCATCACTCTGATTGTCGGACATTCATTGGACGGTTTGGAATTGACAAATGCAAGGGATAAAGACCTCAAAAACCCCTCCATACCATTTCCCATACACACCACTCCTTTATCTTGTTTTCATACCAACTTAGACCTACGTTTATTAATTAGTGCCATTGACCGCATCTCAAGTCCAAGCGGTTGGACCACAGGTTATAGTCTGCTCAGTTGATAGCTTCCAACCATTTAGGAGCATGTGAAATCCAACCCCTTGAATAGGCAGGCCGAACCATGAAAGTCAGTTAGTTCAAACTCAGCCCTATCTACTCATTTGGTGGACCTCAACACATGAATCAATTTCTATCCATTGATAAAAAGGAAATTACAAATGTGGTCCATTATATAAGTATATTTGACTGATTTTTTCTGATGGTGATTCTCATAATAAGACCAATAAATTAAACGGCTTGGATGTTACAAAAACACTACAGGTTGGAAGTTATTTTCTGGGTGGACTGTGGTTTATAATCCAATCAGTTCGTCATGATTCAATTTATCTTGATGGGACGGGGATTGAGTACTACTCTCACCAGCACCTAGTCATAGTTGGAGATGGATGGTTCTAGGTCTCTGTGGGGCCCACCGTGATGTATGCGTTTCATCAGTACAGTCCATCCACGAGATTTAAAGCTAAAATGGACCTGACCACAAGAAATACTGAGGATTGAATGACAACCGTTGAAAACCTTTTAACAGCCATGAAAGTATTAGATCAGGCTGATATTTATGTTTTTCCATCGTTCAAATTTATAAGACCTTATCTGATCTACTTGAGCCTTAAATCTACCTCTTTTTGGACTCTAAGTCTTAAAATGATATTTCAAAATGGATGAACGGCTTGGATAAAACACATATTATCGTGGCCTCGCATATCCCTTGACAGGACCGTCCGTCCCTAGCTAAGACCTAGTGGGGGCAGTACTCAATCCACGTCCCTCCTGACGTCAGGGTGTTGGAATACGTGTTGAAATGGGCAGATGGTACACGTGTCCGAAATCGATGTGATTCATCTCTAAACACAGGACGGTACACTTGTCAAGTGCATTGAAATTGGACGATTGAATTTTCTTTTTCTCTAATTGCCAATTCATCTCATACAAGTTTGACCCTTCTGATGAGCTGTCCAACGTTACTTTGCCGTACAAGGCATGTTCAGTGAACCCTACCTAATGAATGCCCAAAGTCCTTGGCATGTGATCAGTGCATCAAATAATTCACTTATTTGAAACATTCAGGATCCCAAATTTTAGGGACACGGATTTCCATTCACTGGAAGTTCTTGGGCTGGAATGCTAGGTGGGGGTGGGGCCCACCGTGATGTTCGTAATAAATCTGTTCTGTCTATCTATTTTTCTGGATAATTTTAGGACAAGAGACCAAAAATCAGATTGATCCAACACTCATGATGTTTATACAAGAGGAAACAGTTGGGATTTAATAACCACCGTTGGAACATTTGTATGGCTACAAAAGTTTTGGATCAGACTTAAGTATTTTTTGTTCTCATTTCATCCCACTGTGAATGACCTTATAAATGATTTTGATGGCATATAAACATCAAGGTGGAGCCCATGAAGATTTCAATGGTAGGCAATTCTTTCCTAATTCTCCTTCTGGCATGACTTTATTAGTTATGGATAGAGCTTGGCACGGATGGATTGATTCGTCTGACTCGTTTGGACCCAACTCGATCCGAACCGAATGGGTGAGTCGGTCCGAACCGAGTAGGCTCGCCCAATCTAAACTCAAACCGAGTCAAGTCGAGTCCGAGTTACCCATTAACTCAACCCGAAACTCGATCCACTTAAACTCGACTCGATTCGAAAACCCGACTCAACTCGGATTCGGGTGTATGTGTGTGTGTGTCTATATAATATTATATATTATATATATATATATATATATTATATATATATAATACACACACAACACACACACACACACACACACACACACACACACACACACACACACACTATGCGCTCGAGCAGATGGGAACGTCCTATGAGGTCGAGCTGTGTGGGCCCCACTGTGATGCGTTTCAAACATCTACCCTATCAGTCAGATGCACCATTCCATCATGGGCCAGGTCTCAAAAATCAAGTCAATCCGTGACTTGTGTGGGCCACACCACATACAGAAGTTGAGAGGGGCCGTGCACCATTAAAACATTAATAATCATTTTTGAGGGCCCACCGAGATGTGGTTTGCAAATCCAGCCCATCCATTATGTGTGTCATCCCACTTGGATGAGGGTTCATATATATATATATATATATAGGGAAAAGGTACAATGCGCTCGAGCTCACAATAAGCTCCCATGAGGTCGAGCTGTGTGGGCCCCACCATGATGCGTGTCGACCATCAACACCGTGCATTGATGGGTCCCCTTTAGATTAGGGGGATATCCCAAAAATCAGCCGTATACGGAACTCAGGTGGGCCATACCATCTAAAAATCATGTGAAGACATGCCAAAAAACATATAAAAAGCACTTGGTGGGGCCCACCTGAGTTTTGAATGCTGCTGAAACTTGGTCCGAACCCTCATCCAAGTGGGACACACATAATGGATGGGTTGGATTTGCAAACCACATCTTAGTTGGCCCAAAAAATGATCATGAATGTTTTAATGGTGCACGACTCCTCTCAACTTCTATATGTGGTGTGGCCCACTCAAGTTACGGATTGACTTAATTTTTGAGAACCAGGCTCACGATGGAATGGTGCATCTAACTGATGGGGCAGATGTTCGAACGCATCACGGTGGGGCCCACACAGCCGACCTCATGGGACATTCCCAGCAGCTCGAGCACATAGTACCTTTTCCCATATATATATATATATATATATAT